>CM031598.1:124510307-124551022 GCA_018398815.1 Conus ventricosus | reverse complement strand
AAAACTTTTCTTGTCAAAAGAATTATGCGATGGACAGCTGAAACTTTAAACCATGTCTTAAAAAAAATTGTAGAAGTTGTAATGACAGACATAATTTTTTTTTGCCTCGAAGATTAGGCAAAAATTTTAGGTGGTTCCTTGGATCTCTTTGCTTTCTGCTGCTAAGGTAGTCTTATGCAGGTCATGGATTTCATGAGGATATTCTAAGTCAATTTTAAAATAAAAACCACGCTGTTGATCAGGTTATGCCAACACTTTAATGCTTTTTTGAATTTTTTGTCCCGGGTTTTAATTTAATTTGCGTAATGGAAGCGTTTGCCCCATTGCCCAACCTTTACAGATTGTTTGCTTTAAATCAAAAGATAGTTAGACCTTTTTTTGGTCTAGTGTCCAAGTATTTGTTGTTTGCTTTCAGTAATGATGCGACGCCATATAATTCCTCACGAAATTTTTTTCAATCTTGGATCTTTGGTAAATCGACAATAAATCAATTGTACCAGAAATTTTAAAGAAAGCATCCAAATATCCCGGGCGAGAAAGTAATGAGCAGGATCCAAACTGTAATGTTTCATGCAGGTCTTCTATAATTTTCAAAGACGTCCGCCAACAAAAATACATCGCCATCAAGTGGGGAGTCATGTGTCTCCATGTTTTACACTTAACTTTCCACGATTTGAGCTGCTGGAAATCAGAGTCATGAGTCCTTTCTCAAGCTGAAAAGAACGCGCCTTTAGGAGGGTGTGTCTTGTAAAACCTTTCCAATTTTAAAAGACTCAAAAGGGTAAACCCCCTTTTAACAAGAGGGGGATCAAATATTTTTCCCGTTATTGGGCGGGCCTTTGGACATACCCCAGTGATTTAAATGATCCTATGGTTGCTGGAGTGGGAAAAAGAATTTTTTTTAAAAGTGAAACCTGTATTTTTGATGAGGGAATCTTTTCCCTGAAGGCATCGCCCCACTGTTTCTTAAAAGGTGGGGTCAAACCCTCGCAAGTGTAAAAGGAATACGGATTTTTCATGTTTTGGATAAAATTTAGTTAAAGATTGATTTACTGGCGCTCCCCCTTTAAAATTCCACTAAGTGTCTTGGTCTTTACTGGGGGGTTTACACTCTTGGGGGTTAGCTTAAAACCCCAAAAACCCAAAAAGCGTGGCTGAGTCATCTGTTTTTGGTCTTCAGGGCCATTTGTTTCAGAAAAGTTTTGATTTTGAAAGGGGTTACGCATTGCTGCATGCGTTTTAAGATGTTTCTGCAGCATTGGTCCCCTATATAATTTGGCTTGAATAAACGCCATCCCACCTAACAATAATGAAGGCAATATGAACAAATCTGATGATTACTCTTTAAGACTGTTTTTCGACGTTTTTTGGTGGCGCTTGGCCCTTCATAAGGAACAATAAGCGACTAGAAGTCTGCGGGAAATACGTATGGGCTCGTTTGCAGCCGTTTTCCAGTTCTTAAAACTACTTTAGATTCCTGGCGGCGGGCCGTAATGTGTTCTGTATTACAGTTATCAGAACTTTTACATGTTTTATATTGTTCACTCGCGGCTTCACAGATGGAATTCTTGTTTAAAACATTTTCTGCAGATTTCTTGTTTTGCATGATGTTTTGTAGTATGCTTCATTGGTCTACTCATCGTGTCGTATCAATGTGTAATGTGGTACGCCCCGCTGGTGAATGCATCAGTAGTATGTCAAACCTGATTTTTTTGTCTGGTTGCCTATGGTGGGACGGTTCTTCGGACACTTTAAATGGTTGTAAGATTTGTTTCCTCATCCATGTGTATAATTAACAGTAATTAGTTTGTTTTGTTCTTCAAACTGATCCCCCCCCCTTTAGGTCCTACACTAACAGGAAAAAGGACACTCCACTAAAGTTAAGATCATTGGATGTAAGGGTGATAGTTAGACATCTGCTGCGTTCTTTGCGGATATTATGCAAGCCTTGCGATGAAACACCACATTAAAACATTTGTGTCTGATTCTTTCCTTATGTTTAGAATGCTTTTTTTGCAAACTATTGCTGGAGGTGTGGAATGTGAGCCTTGCCTACAATCGGCGCCATACTTAGATGTTAGAATCTGATCTCTAAGGACTTAGCCCTCTGTCCAACCAGTGCCTCTCTTTTAGCTTCTTCTGCCGCAGCGTCAAACTGTGCAAGCAGTTCGTCTGCCATCGAGGCGTTTAAGTCATTAGAGGAAAGGATAGTCTGTTGTTTAGTCGAGACCAGATTCTAGAGTTCTTTCATTTATTGTTCATAGTCGATTAAAACAGCTAACATACTTTAACTTGGCGGTTATTTGTTAGTTGCCTGGAACTTGAGAAATAGCAGAACAACACTTGCTGTAGTTTGCTGGATCGAAGACTTCTAATCAATATCATTCAGTGCTCTGGATAAACGCTCTCTCTCAAGCATTCTTCAAACAATTCGTCTTGCCCTTATATATCTTAGCCATGTTGAGTTTCTTTTCTAAACTCTAATTATTTATTTAAAATTAAAAAAAAAATACTAAATCAGAATCTATATCAACGGTCTTTTTCGCGCTTGACTTCATAACTAAAGTATAACGCCCTTTGGCGTTGTTTATGTGAGCTGTTTAGAACAGAGTTTATGTCTCGTTTACTTTTTTAAGGATTCCTTTTTTATCTGCTCGGGGTTCTGGCTGTTGAGAAAAACTTGTCCTCGCCTTTATTGAAGAATCCAATCTTTTGTCTTTTGTAGTCATCAAATCGGCCTGTAAACGATTAAATTCTTCTCCGTGATGGTTGAGTCCAACAAGCGCTTTATTTATTGTCAGTTTAAACGAAACTAAGTTTAGCTGTTATTTGTTGAACCATAGCTGTGTGCCTTTTTGGAGTTTAGTTTTTATTTTTGCCAGCCGCACCTTACAGCTAATTGAACACACACCGTGACGCTAAAGGACAAACCTCCTAGAGGTTAAAAGCTGCGGGTGCGGCTATCCCGTTGCTAAGAACCTACACTAGTTCCTGCTGATAGGGCACTTATAGGTCGATGCTCAGTATTAAACATATGTAACAGCATTAAGGCAGCAGAATACCTTCGTTTGGTTTTGCTGTATTTTGAAAGGTCTTGCTCTAGTACTGCTGCATTTGCGTATTGTTTGTTAATCTAAGGTTTTTATGTTAGGGGTTTTTACATATCTTTCTTTGGCTCGGCGCTGTAGGCACATTTGGATAACTTGAAACCGACATGCTTTTTATAAAATTAAAAAATAAGTTAGTATTGATATCTTTTAATTGTTATTTTCAATATTCAGCTTGCGCATCATATATTAAAACAAATGTACATAAGCGGTTTTGCGGCTTCTTCTTCTTTCTCAATTTAATGTTTTTACGTTTCTCACAGCTCTTCCCGCTTCCATGCACTGATTATCCTCTGTTGACCTTAGGTCAATCACATATAAATCGTATTTGTTGTTAAGTAATCATCAAGTCTTACACTGTGACGGTGTAGATCTTTAGCCACAAGGTCAAAACTGTTGGATTTCTACACCTCCCACCTCCAAACAGTTTTCTTATTTCATCAAAAATGTGATAAGGTTTAAAGCCCGCTAGCATAGATTTGGGTTAGGACTGCCCTCTATCGAACATGTACTTTCGTTATTTTGGATTAAAAACTTTCACTTCCTATTTTGAATGGTTCTTCATCTTCACACAGCAATTAAATTACCTTAAGCGATCTTGCTGAGACGCTAAAAACTTAAAAAATTCCATATTGTGTCTTGCCCTGCTTCTAGGATCTGTTGATGTTGAAATCATCTTTCGTAATATATTGCTTATTTTGATGATATTGGTGCTCAATCAGCCTTGCTCAAATTAGGGATTGCTAACAACGGCAACTCTAACGGAGATTGTCAGAAATGCTTACATTGACTTCGGTGTAGTGATCTGATAACACGTTTGTATTCGTTAACGTTGTTTCTTCATATGACAGTCTGTCTTTTAATGCTCTTGAAAAGTATGGGCATGCGCTTTTAACAACTCAAAATCTAAGGGAATGGAAAGCGATTATTTCAAACGCAAATTTACAGCAGATATTTTTGCCGTCTTTAGTATCTGCGGCACATATTCTATGATTTAGTGCTTCTTCATTTTCTCTTCCTTGAACGCAAGATCAGCCCTTTTCATTCCCGGTTAGCCATAGATCAAGAATAGGTTTAAAAAGATGTCTGCATTGTGTAAGACAATATTTTTTGCCCCTCAAGTTTTATAGTAATTTTCTTAACTATTGCCCGCCCCAAATTCTGGACAATGTCCTGGTTTGTTCTGTTGTTGAATCAAGTACTATTTTGAAAGTAAGACGGCAGAGCCTGCACAATCACTTCATCTGCTCCTAGGTCGGAAATTGACAGTAAGAATTATACTGCATCAATTTAGTAGATGGATTATTTGGAAACAGTAATATTCCGTTTATTTCCCTTCACGCCAACGGGTTCTTTCAGTTTCTATGCGGGTCAAGAATTGAGCATATGCATGTAAACATTTTTTATAACCAAAATAAAAAAAATAAATTATTAAAGAAACAGGGCAGGCATTGAAGATGAAGATTAAGATGTTTTTGATCGTGGAAAGACGGACATGAGTGTTCCCCTTGGGAGCGGCATCGCTCGGGGCTTCTCATTGCATGATGAATTGCAGAAATCGGGAGCTACATTACCAAACAAGTCCCGGTCATTAAATTAACAGGAAAGTAAGGCCTGATCATTATACCAACGTTTAGGCCAAGAACCTCCGAATTTATAGACCCCTAATGATTTTGAAGTAAAGATGACATTTGTTTGTGAGGAGCGATACAAGGACAACATGTTCAGCTTAAACTAAAAAAGACCATCAAAGTTTTTAGCCGTGGGTTCAATTAGAAATAGACTCAGTGTGAAGATCAAAATCGCATTAGCCTTGTTAGGCCAAAAATTAAGGCGGAGGCGTTCAAACTTCAAAAAACACCACTGCAAGAACTCCAACAGATAACCCAAATGCAACACATGGAACTTAAAGGAATTAAATCAATCAGCAGGCGAATAATAATACAATAGTAAGCAGGAAACCAGTTTTTTCAGCACGAGACAGCGTTTTAAAAAAAAAACCCCCCCCAAATTAATGATTCCCCATTGCTATGCGAGAAATTATTAGCCCTTGATCGTACTTTAAGAACCATCAGAGGCGAAATTAACAAACAATTTAGCAAAACTAGGTGAACTAGAATGGCAACTACCCCCCCTCGTACCCCTCCAAATCGTTTGAGGCTGATTGACGCAAACTTAGGGCTGTATTAAGAAAGAATAGCCCAAAGACTAAAAGACTTGACCAGGAGAGATCAGCAAGACTAGAAGTTGTCAAACTAACTAACGAGACCAAGTACGAATCAAGGAATAGAATAAGGGAAGAAACTATCGAAAAAATCTTTTATATGAAGACCCTCGCTAGCAGAACGAATACGAACTCTGTTTAGAGAGCAGGTGTCACATTAGCAAGGTTCATAACGGCCTTAGGATTTGCAATAAGTCCACTGGTGATGGCTATTAAGGGGATGGTGGAGGGCAAAGTCCAGTGCCCTTTTTTTTTTGCCATGCCATCTCTGATAAATCAGGGGTAAAAACAGCTTGATCATCTTGCGAGTTTATAAAAAAATTACGCGCGGTCAAGCGATCGACTCCTTGCGCCAGGTCATATTAGGGAGTATCGTTAGTGGCTTTTGTCTTCTGAAGCAAAGTAGTTGGCATATGGCCGAGCACTTATGGACATTAGTTCTCGTAATAGTTGGGTTAATTTGTAGCCTAATGATATCAGACAAGTTAATCCTAGGCAGTTAATCCAGAACAAGCGCTGTCTTTTCTTATTCATGGTCATCGCCGACCAGAGTCCGCGAGCTTTGCTGAGCCTCTACTGACCTTGGGGGTTTGGACTCGGGGGATTGGATGACTTATTATTGGGTTGTTTTTTTTATTGTTTGTAATATTACTGGCCCAGAATTTATGTCGTTTTTCCCAAACCTTTGTTCATTGCTGCTAAAGAATGTCATTATTTATAGTTTATTATTGTACTATCTGGAGTCTGAGGTCAGAAGCAGCATGTATAAACCAGTGCAACAGCAATGTCTACTTTCGATCTTGCGTTTTGTAAAAACATGTTGGTACCTTTGAATGCTTGAAGGTAAATCAACTGTAGAATTAATGGGCGTCCTCTCTAAATTTGCTAGTATTGTTTTTGTGGTCAAGCCCAGTGAAGGATCAGTTATGCTCGATCTTGTTTGTGCTGCGAATAGCAACACAAACGTACAGTACGACTCGGAGTCGTTTATTCGTTCTCTTCCCGCTTACGTTGTCCTTAGAAGTGTCTAAGTTAAAATGTTGTCCATGTGTTTTAGCTCTTGCTGTAGGGACCCAGGCTGAACAGTTTTGCCTTGAAAAAGAAACGTTTTGAAAGGAGGATGCCAGTCATAAGTTATACTATCTGTGCGTTTGCCCCGAAAATAAAGGTCGCCTAGGCCATGATTATGATCCGATCTTTGTCTAAAGTATGTCTTGATGTTAATATTGAATTCGTTACAAATCCTTTCAAACGCTTCTGTCTATTCTGTTGCTGAGGGATTAAACGTTTGTCATTTGGCAATGGCGCTTGAGTTCAGAAAAAATACGCCCTGGAAGTGTAATAGAATTGAAATCTGTTAACTGTCCTCACCAAAGGATCATGGTGATTTACAGATCAGCATACGGGGACACTCCATTACCAGTTGATGCGCAAAACACAGCAAAGTTTAAATGGTCTCTGATAAAACTGCATCGGATGACCTAAACCACGCTTTCTTGATGTGGTCGTTTTCAATAGGGGGGTTAAGATAGCTCTTCAAGGAGTTTCTCACCTTTTTATGAAAGGAGGCAGTCTGGGTCACCGCAATGTCCCGAGTATCTGTTGCTATATTTTTTAAGGATATGCTAGCTGCGGCCCAACAGCATATTTTGGCAGTATTATTTGAATGCACTCTTTTTTAATTTTGTTTTAAAAAATGTGGTAAACAATAAACAACCCAAAGACCGGCCCTTCGTTTTTTGAACATTTGCTATTAATTCCCGAATGCCGGGGCCAAATGGTTGCGCTTCATGAAATATTTTACAAAGGTCGTCTGGTTTAATATAAGTGAAAGCCAGGGAGAAGAATGGCGTTTTCTAAAAAGTTAATAAAGAGGAATGTAGTTAGTCGGTTAAACCATTACCTGATGGTTATTACGGGTTTTGTTCAGCTAAAAGAAGCATTGAGTAATTTTGACATTACTCTCAAACTTACAATGCAAATCTAACAACAATGTTAACATTCAAACCTGAAGAAGAAGTAGCAAACATTACTTTTAGATGTAGAGCTAGCTAAAATGTTAGGCTTTGCAGATGACAATCATAGATTTGAGTTGTGCCAAACAAAACTACTTATGAGGGGGAAAAATCCGCCGATCTTGCATTACATTCATTGCTCCTATGTTCATTTTGGATGAGCTGAGCACTGATGAAAACTTATATGATGGGAAGGGCCCTCAACTGTTTAAGAGCTCTTCGTCATGGAAATGTCTGCATATTGCGGAATATGAAATTATACAATTCCCTATGTACAGTTATAAAGATTAGTTTGTGGGGAGGGTCGATCATTTAATATAAAAATTCAAAGACAAAACAGGTAAAATCGTGAATGTGATAACCTGCACATTGTTTTGGAAAATAAATTAATAAGCTGTACTAAAAATGTCCGCGTTGGGCAGAAGAATCGGAGAGTTACATTAGCCGCCGTAAGTGTATAACTTTGAAATTAAAAGGACCTTGCAGATGTTGGGACTTGAACAAAAACCGGTGAGATAGGCGGCTTTGTATGGTTTTGAGTACACTAAAGATGGTGATTATAAACGCAAAGCGGTTGGCGACACCAAAAAAGGTTTCCTAAACTAGAAAGCTGCGCCAATCTAAGAAGAAAATATGTTGGGTCAGTATGAATAATAAACTAGTTCGAAAACCTGACTCAAAAATGGCCACTTAGAACCATCCTATCGCAAGGGCATAAAATTTTTGATTCATAAGCCATTTAATTTTTTGGTCGTCAAAAAGTTTCAGAAAAGATTCAACTTGGCCCTTTTCATGTAAGTTCTTATGCCGGGACGACAAATTTGTCGGGAAGAAGAAATTGAAATAACGCCGTATGGGAAAAAAAACAGTACATCCTCACCAGACACCGAACCCCGTTGTAAAAAAGCTTTCTTACAAATTAACAGTTCTTCCAAGCAGAAAAATTTAGGAGACACGTTCACAAGGATATTTGAAATTTCTGTTCTTTAAAGATTTGGAGTGGGTTGGGGTTGTGTGCGTTAGTGACGCCTTATAAAAGGATTTAATATCGATTCCAAACTTAGCCGTTAACGCCTTAGTTGTTTTGTCGCGTTCTTCACAACGGTGAGGATGAGGATATTTGGTCTATAACAACCCAGCGACAAAATTGATTTAGTCTAAATAGAACGATCTTACAGGACTAAATTGGCTTAATCTTACACATTTAGTCTCGTAGGGTTTGAGTTTTATTATACTGAACAAGTTTTGGACGGAGAGTATGATAAAAATAATATAACTGGTTTAGATTAAACTCTGTTATAAAACTTTTTATTTTTTTTTATGGAGCAGTTAAACTTTTAGACAAAATACTCCTCATTGCTCATTGATTTGTGGGCAGACTGGTTGTGGAAACACAATATTTATCCTCGACTGTTACAAACAGTTTATCGTTTTATATTTTAATCATATTGTGGTTTTCTGTCCAAACACTTAAAATGGAACAAGCTATCATGATAGAAGGTTTTATGGACAGATGATGACTTATATTTAGTTGATCCTCGCAATAACTGAGTGAGTGTTGAGAACAGTTTTATAGACTGTTTGAAGGAACGCAGACCATATGTATTATAGATGACTGTTCGGCAGAAAAGAGACATAGTTAAAAAGGAAAACACTTGTGTCAAAACTAGCTTTCAGCGGAAGACATGCTAGAATAGTGTGTGGATTTTATGCAAAAAATATAACTCAGTTTTTAAAAGACTTTAGAGAACAGTTAAAAGCCTGTTGTGTTATTTCAATGAAAGACAGATGACTCATTTGAAGAATGTTTGCGTGAAAATGATGTTATTGAAAATGACCAGGAAAAAACAATAGGATTAAACAAAAAACTTAAAATCTGAAAAGTTTAGTAAATTCGTATTAAAACCGGATAACCCTGCACAGTATGTTTGTTTGTAGATAATCGTTATTTTTTGGGTATTGAAGTCTTACTTGTCAGAGAACAGAAACCTTTTTCGGGCTCACTTTCGCCCGAAAATGGTATTGAGGGCGAAAGTGAGCAGAATGAGGTTTCCTGTTCTCCTGACGCCCAGTGTTCGGTGGGTTGGTCATTTTTCCACAGGATCGGTAACACATAATTATATACGTGATTAATAATAATTGAACAAATGTTATTCGCTTCTTCCTCGCTAACACGTGTGTCTATTATGGGGTCATTTTTTTATATTTTGTCGTCCCAATAAACGCGTTCTATGTGGGGTGTGTGAATAAAGGGTATTGACCTTGGCAAGAGAGATAACACTGGATAACCCGGGACTCTGTTGCAGCAGTTACAAAACGGTTTTTTCCCCTCGAATGGTGGCAACGACAAAGCGTTAGTTGGGTATTCTGTAAGAACCATATTATCAATCTATCTCTTTACACCTGGATTGTAATAACAACACCATACTGTGTATTGTGTTGTATTGTATATTGCGTTACTAACAGTAGAAACATTTGCTGGTCGTATTAAGAAACATAACACATGTGTTTCAGTCAATAAAAAAAACACACAGTTTCATTACTATCGATGATTGTTTGGGTGTTTGGATTTGCTGAGCGATGAGCATTATATTATTAATTCATTATCGTTCCTCCCTACACTTCCATCTACACCCTATATTTTTGTCTGTGTTAATGTACAAGTTTGAAGATTTGTAGTAATATGTGTTGAAGTATCAACGACCCTACTACCCTTCATTTGTGTAATATTTTAATAATGTTTTCTTTGTCTTTGAATTATATATATATTAATAACCCACCCTCGACTGTCCCATATATAAATCCCCCTCCACTTACGCTTCCCCCACCCCCCCGCGCCTGAAAACCCCCCACCCTCCTTCAACAACAACCCAGGACTGGACGAGATTTTTCCATCTTTATGCTATGACCTAAAAGTTCAATTATAGTCACAATTAATGTGTGATTGCGGAAGACAAACCACTCTCGTTAATTGTTTATGTCTTCAATACCAGGAAGCGCACGATGAACAGTGGCGTTGTTCGTATCCGCCAAACGCTACAAGCAGATTGTGATACCGTGATAAAACCAGGACTAGATTGTAGGTCTTTTTTTGTCTGTGATAAACGTTTTGTTTTTGGGGACTGGTAAGTGTGGGGTCCATCATGACATATGGCGCTGGCACAGACAACGGGCCAGGACGAAACTATCAGTTTGCTGGCATACGTACGGATGCCTGGATGACAACTGCAGTGATAAACGTTCATGCGACGCGTATTATGAACAGAAAAGATGCGGTCATGGTCTATTTTGGACCACTGCTGGCCATCCTGAACACGACGTTCGGTCGCAGGTCAATTTTATACTCATTTTTTCGGTACCGATTTTAGCTTCGGTATTATTGAATGATCTATTCATTATGGTGTTAATCGACCGCCATTTCTCAGCGTGTTTTTAATTTCCAGTATAATAAAGATAGATTGGAGCGTGATTAAACAACAACATTAGCAACCCACAAAAAAAGCAAAACCCACGTTTTTTTTTAAACCCGGATTATTTTGGTCGACAACGTTTATTTGAAGGAAAAAAAAGTTACACAGTACAAAACACGTACTAAGACTTTTATATCCGCTCAAATATATTTGGCACACACATGTTTGACCGTAAGTTAGGATAGTATCATGTAGCATTTGTAAACGGGTACTACTATTTTTTTTTTAAAGACGGCGCTCATAAAGATGTAAAAAAAAATTTTATAAAAAAAAGGTGTGTGTGTGTCTAGTAAGTATAAATACTGAGTAAATCAAGATCATCAAGGGGCAAAACTCTTACTATTATCTAGTATTCCATACTTGCTTCCCTTAGGACCCCCCCCCCCCCCCCCCTTCGGTTAAAGCCCTATGTGAAAAAAAAGTGGGGAGATGACTTATTCATTTGCTAACGCATATTAACACGATAGAGGTTTTCTTTAGTGCGTGTATGATCAGTGGATTTACAACAATAAAGGAACGTGTTGATTCATCAAAACAACATACAATATATAAAACTGAGGTAGAAGCGTTATATAAAACTGTACGGCGAGGTAGAAGTGTATCTCTGAAGAGAACATAAAACGATCCGTATTCAAATGAAACTTTTTTTTTTTCATTGCGTGTATACTACAAAGTAAAGAAAAAAAAATGTTTTATAAACTTGACAATTGATACAACAAATAAAGGAACGTGTTGATTCATCAAAACAACATACAATATATAAAACTGTACACTGAGGTAGAAGCGTTATATATAAACTGTACGGCGAGGTAGAAGTGTATCTCTGAAGAGAACATAAAACGATCCGTATTCAAATGAAACTTGTTTTTTTTTTCATTGCGTGTATACTACAAAGTAAAGAAAAAAAAGTTTTATAAACTTGACAATTGATACAACAATAAAGGAACGTGTTGATTCATCAAAACAACATACAATATATAAAACTGTACACTGAGGTAGAAGCGTTATATAAAACTGTAGGCGAGGTAGAAGTGTATCTCTGAAGAGAACATAAAACGATCCGCATTCAAATGAAACTTGTTTTTTTTTCCATTGTTTCCGTTTCATTCATCCATGAGTATGCAGCACTCATGTTTTTGTTCTTCCCCATTGGCTATTATAGTGGGAATCAAATAAAACCAAAGTGACGCCTAATGGGTAATGGCGTTAATACATACATAAAATCAAAACGCACTACTACAACGCTCTGGCTGAATATTTATATGTACGGGACACGAGAGAGAGAGAGAGTGAGAGGATTGGGCTGTTATGAAAGGTGAATAAACATGGTACTGCAAATAAAGAACGACGTACTAACAGGGGGACGTCAATAGAGAGTGGAGGTTAAAAAAAAGAGACATCAAAAGAAACCACCCTTCTTTTTTGTGTTTGAATGTCTGGATCAAGAAACAACAGAAACGTATAAGAAAAGTATAACTTTACCACATTGTTGTGCTTTTGGTCACCATAAACCATTTGAACCAAATACTTACGCCGTTCATCATAATAATGGTGCAGTGGGGGGAAAAACAATATGCGGATTCTCTCACAATCATGTATTGATAGGTAGACTTGTGTACGTTGTAATAACCCCTAAATTAAAAATTTACAAAATGAAAACGATACATGTGTTGAACCAGCGTTACATCAATACACCAAGCAAAAAGTATTATAACTCATTAATAACCCCAAAACATGACCTCACACAGATATTACCATACTGAGCCACGCCTTAGTAAAAAACAACAACACGAGACTGTGTACTTTTAGTAATAAAGAAATAACTTAGTTTTTTTTTTTGCTGACGTAGCTACTGCGTGACTTGTAGTAATAACGGCTACAGTATTACCCTAAACACACACACACTCTCTCTCTCACACACACACACACACAACACACACACCACCACACACACACACACACACACTCTCTCTCTCTCTCTCTCTTCTCTCTTTTCAATATTATTGTAACGAAAAGAAATACACAATTACAAAAGAAAGAAGAGAAATAAGTAGTACTGTTGACTAAAGCGCAAAAGAAAAAATATACTTAAGGCTTTAGTGAAAAAAACTGCCTGCCTTTAATTGTCCAGGATTTTAATGTCAAATATATGTACACGACCAGACATGCCTACCCCAAAATTTGCTCATCAGGAACAAATGTCTCAGAAATCAGGAACACAGGATTTTTGTCCGGAACAGACAGTTCAAGTGCGTCTGCCTGTTAAGACTGTAATACACATACAATAAATGAACACACAAATTCAATTCAATTCATGTTGCTTATAGTCCAGCCAACTACGAAGAGCCATATCAGGGTGGGTGAAGAACTCAAGTGAAAAATCCTGATATTTTCAGGCATTTGCCCCCTTCCTTGGCTTTGCTCTCATACTCGGCATGTTTTTCGATTCGATGTGCCCACGGCAGTCGTCCTTTCCACCTGAGCGACGGAAAAGTCACATTGCAACAGAGCAAATCCGAGTTTGCCCCTTCTGTCCAGGTCTTAAACAGGGCCACTTCTCGGAATAATCCGTTTGAAAGCCTGCATTCGTCGTGTTTTTTCACATCCCGTGGTGGAGTTTCAGAACGATCTTCAGACGAACCACACTGATCGCCTTGCTCCTCTTGCTGGGCCAAATTTATTCCCTTAAAAATGAATTTTTTTGAAAAAAAAAAAAAAGTTTTTTTTAAAAATTTTTTAAAAAATTATACGTACTTTTTTTCATTTTAAAAAAAAAAAAAAAAGAAAAAAACTATAAGACCGACCGACATAACGACGAATCAGGTAGGAGTCATTACGGTTAGTGAAAAATACATAACTGCTTACATACTAGTAAAAAAACAAAACAAAACGTTGCTGAATCATAAGTTGAAAACGATTGAATGAAAGCCCTTAAACAATAACCCGCGTTAAAAAAACTTGGGTACCAAAGGCCACCCCCACCCGAAAAGAAACGTGCGAAAAACAAAAAATTAAATAAAAAAAAACGGGTATACAGTGCCGATAGGCCCCGCGACCCAAAACCCTAGTTTCGTTCCTATTATTTTAGAAAACAAAGTTTGGGGTGAGATCGGGGCGCTATGTAAAAACAAAAACTTTTAAACCCTTTCCCAAAAAAAAAAAAAAATATAGTAGAAGATAAAACGTTATATCCCGTTTTACACGCGATAAAGCGTTATGATGGAGGAAAATATCGGTTAGTCCCCCGAACCCTGGGAGTGGGGGGGGGAGGGGGAGAGGAGTGGAGGGGGAGGGGAAGAGGAGTGGGGGGGGAGGGGGGGAAAAAGGGAGGGGGGGGGGGGAGAAGGAGTGGGGGGGGAGGGGAAAGGAGTGGAGGGGGGAGGGGGGAGAGGAGTGGAGGGGGAGGGGAGAGGGGAGGGGAGGGGGGAGGGGGGAAGGAGGGGAGGGGGGGGGGCAGAGAGGAGGGGAGGGGGGGGGGCAGAGGGAGTGGAGGGGGGAGGGGAGAGAGGAGTGGAGGGGGGAGGGCAGAGAGGAGTGGAGGGGGGAGGGAGGAGGAGTGAGGGAGAGGGAGAGGAGTGGAGGGGGGGGGAAGGATGGAGGGGAGAGAGGGGGAGGGGGGGGGGAAGAGGGGGTGGGGGGGGGGAGGGGAGGGGGAAGTGGGGGGGGGGGGCGGGGGATGGGGGGGGGAGGGAGAAGGAGGGAGGGGGGGGGGAGGAGTGGAGGGGAGAGAGGAGGGGAGGCAGAGGGGAGTGGGGGGGGAAGGCGAGAGGAGTGGGGGGGGGAGGCAGAGAGATGGGGGGGGAGAGAGGAGTGGGGGGGGAGAGAGGAAAGTGAGGGGGGAAGGCGAGAGGAGGGGAGGGGAGGGGGGAGTGGGGGGGGGAGGGCAAAAGGGGGGAGTGAGGGGGGGGGGCAGAGAGGAGTGGAGGGGGGGAGGGCAGAGAGAGTGGGGGGGAGGAGAGGAGTGGAGGGGGGGAGGCAGAGAGGAGTGGGGGGGAGAGGGGTGGGGGGGGGGGGGAGAGAGGGGTGGGGGGGGAAAAGGGGATGGAGGGGGAAGGGCAGAGAGGAGGGGGGGGGAGGAGGAGTGGAGGGGGGGGGGGGGCAGAGAGGAGGGGGAGGGGGGGGGCAGAAGGAGTGGGGGGGGGGGGGCAAGAGGAGTGGGGGGGGAGAAAGGATGGAGGGGGGGGGGCAGAGAGGGGGGAGGGGGGGGGCAGAGAGAGGGAGGGAGAGAGGGTGGGGGGGAGAGGGGGTGGAGGGGGGGGGGCGAGGGGAGTGGAGGGGGGAGGGCAGAGAGGGTGGAGGGGGGGAGGGCAAGGAGGAGTGGGGGGGGGGGGCAGAGGGAGTGGAGGGGGGAGGCAGAGAGGGTGGAGGGGGAGGGCAGAGAGGAGTGGGGGGGGGGGGCAGAGAGGAGGGGGGGGGAGAGAGGAGTGGGGGGAGGGATGGAGGGGGGGGGGGGGAGAGAGGAGGGGGGGAGAGGGATGGAGGGGGGAGGGAGGAGGAGTGGAGGGGGGGGGGGCAGAGAGGAGGGGAGGGGGGGGGGGAGAGAGGGTGGGGGGGGGGAGGGGAAGAGGGGGGGGGGAGAGAGAGGGAGGGGGGGGGGGGGGGGGAGTGGGGGGGGGGCAAGAGGGTGGGGGGGGGGGGGGGGGGGGAAAAGGAAAGGAGGAGGGGGGGGGGGGGGGGGGGAGTGGGGGGTTTTTTTTGCGTACCGAGTTTTTGGGAACGTGGAAAATCCGTACACATAGGGGAAATGTTTGAATGGTTTGGAAACCCAAAATCGGGCGTCCAGATAAAAGGTTATTTTGAAACCTTATTTTTGGGTGAAAAAAAGGAAATTTCCCCTTTGGCCCCCCCCTCAAGCAGGGTGGAGGCTGATTGTACCCCAAACTCAGAACAAATTTGGACAAGTTGAAACTTTACCGCAGAGAACGTGTAAATTTTTCCAATTTTGGGTGAGAATTTTAAATTTGGGAAATTGCGTGCGATAGGACTTGAAGATTTCTGCGTGTACATTGAACGGTTGATTTGCGTTTGTTTAATTTTTGTTTTACGATTTCATGGAGATTGTAACTTAGGGTTTAAAGGCGAAAACAGTAAAAAAAAAAAAACAGGAACGATTTGTTTTTAAAACAATGGATAAGTTTACAGTTCGTTTAGGGATTGAATGAGTTATAAAAACGCAAATACAATCAAGTAATATCCCCAAATTTCCCAAAAAACGTGGGGATTGTTATTCTGGAAGGGATAGTGACAAATTTTAAACCGGACTTATCCTTGCGACGTTTAATGGAAAATGAAAATCGCTCAATGAGGAATCCAATCTGAATTTTGCCAAACCTTACGCTTTAAAACGAGGACTTTATCGTTTGACGAAGATTGGGCGGAGACGATTTTTATACTTTCCCGGTAAAGAAGTATTTAGGTCGTTAGTGCCGGGTTTACGTGTTTACGCCCAAACTATTAAAGACGCCTGTTTAAAGACAAATTATTGACGACGAATTATTTTTTTTTCCCCGACAAATATTTTCGGGGCTGTCGAACGACGTTTTGTGCAAGTATTTTTGACACAGGGGAGGGAAGATAAAATCCCCGTGTTCTCTCCTAAAGGGGTTTATTACCCCCAAACGACGATCGAGGAGAATTAAAAAATTTTACGCAAACGTTTTTAAATCGTATTTGACAGCTCCCCCATTACCACTCAAATGGTATTGTGCTTTTTTTTTGTTTGTATGTCCAGAAATTTTTAAAAAGGGCCGCCGTTAATTAATAAATTTACCCCGATCCCCTCTTTACGGACGGTACGTTTTCCCGGGGTAAACCCTTTTTAAAGAGACAAAAGGGTTTTTAAAGGGGAAATTTTACCCCTTTACACAAGGATAAGGTTTTTCAAAAAATTTAATTATCGTTTAGGGAAATTTTCGGAGAGTATATAAGGGTGTACGAGACGGGACTTACTTGCGATTAATGTGACGGGAAAGGGTTTTCGCGCTGAATATCGTTATTTGTTTTTATACTTTTGTAAAAGGGTTAGTATCACAGGTGGGAGGAAGAATGTGGGGATGATAAAAAACCCCCACGAAATCCATTTTTTTTTTTCGTTAAACGTTTTTTACGTTTTAGTAAGTGAAACGTAAATGACGATTTGGAAGGCTGACCCCTCCCCCAAGAAGGGATCTTTTCGGTCACTGCTTAAAGGTTTCAAATTCTAAAAAGAAGGGCCGGGGTATAGTACATACGGGTTTAAATATTGGGTCGAGTGAAAGACAACGTTGAGTAAGGTAAGGGGGTGTGGTTGTGGGCTTACACCCTTATATTACGAAATACGTGTCTAAATTTTTTAAAACCGACCTTATTATGTTTATTTAAAAACGATTATATTACTAACGACTTTAACCAGTTTAAAAAATTTTTACAGCGTTCGAACGGACGGTTCTTTTAAACACGAATCGTACAAAAAGTTTTACCACGCGAGGGGGGGGAAAGGGGGGGAAAGGGGGAATTAAACTTATGGGCAGTTTGTACCATAATGCACCTAAACTGCCAATTTTAAAAAAAACGCGACAGTAAAAAATTTTTAAGAGAAGCTATTTTTTTTAATGTCAATGTCAGTAAGTTGAAATAACCACAAACTGGCTTTAACGAATTAGAAAATTTGGTAGTTTAAAATTTATACAAACTTGATAAAAAAAAACGAGGATATGTGGGTTAATAAAAAGGGATCTTGGGTTCTTGAAAAAAATTTTACAAGTGTTAAAAAAGAATAGCGAACGAAACTTTTTTGGCTTTTCTTTTCCATTAGTTGAGTAACTTATAACCCTTTTTTTTTGGTTGTGTGTAAAAAGTTATTATAAAGACAAAAAAAAAAAAAAAAAAAATTTGTGTGCGATGCGTGTTCGTTGGTAGCGAGTTTAAATACGTTTCCTCATACATATACAGATGTATAATTTTCAAAACTCGTATTTTATTGTTTCCCCGGGACTTTCTGGGTCAAAAACGGTTTATTGTTATAAAACAAAAAAAACATCATAACGAACTTAAAATGAGTTTTGAAAAACTGTACAGAAACCCCAAAAATAGGTCTTTTTATTGTAGCAAAAGCGACACAACAGTATTTTCTGTGATTTTCGAAAATTTAAAAGGGAAAAAACTCATAATCTAACCTAGGCATTGTTAACAATCTTTAACAAAAAAAAGGGTTTGGAAGGGGTTTTTTTTTTTGTGGAAAACCCCCGAGGAAACACTTTTTTTGTAGCGAAACAACACAACCTCATGCCCGTGACAAGAAATTTTTTCTGATAAACCATCATGAATTTAGGTTGTTGACAGCAGAAAAACAGTTTTTCCCATTATAAATACCTTTTTTGCCCCAAAAATTTTTTGCATAAAACCACAATTTTGAATCAAACCCGGTCGAGTTTGTTTAAAACGAAACAGGTGGGGGAGTCAAGCATAAAAAACAATCAGAAAGGTATTCAAAGGGGTCTTTAGTGGAAAATCCCATCCCTCACCATGGGGGGATCACCATACTAAATATGGTTTTTAAAGCAATTGGAGGTGTATAAGCTGTTTCCCTTGCCAACCCCACTAAGTTCTGCAAAGGTAGAGTATGTATATTTCACGCGGTTTGATTTTTGTTTGCAAAAAGCGTCTGCGCAGCCATTTACCTTTGCGAACAACCCTGCTAAATGGCCAAGACGGTTTTTTTGTATCTTTCCAAGTCATATTACTACGCCTTTCATAAAAAAATAATTCATCATTCAGCAAAATTTTCCAAAAAAAAAGTAACGTAACGCGCGATTAAGAAAGTAAGTAAAAAAAACAAAACTGCAAACAACTCAAAAAAACCCCTCCACGTTACTTACATACAGTCTTTTTAAAGTAAACCAAACAAACACAAAGACCATTCTTTTCCACGTTTGGTGAACGTTTTCAATAATCTAAAAAAACTGAAAAAAAACCCACGTTATATCAGTCATTTAATTTAAAAGAACAAACACCAAAAAATCACCATTCTTTTCCACTTTGGTGAACGTTCAATGTCTTAACCCAAAACGCACCATCAGACCAAACATTTTTTTATGCGTTAAACCCCAACTTTTACGAAAATACTACAAAACAAATGAACCCAAAACCCGGGTTAGATTCCTTTCCCCCTACGAAATTTTTGATGGGGCAATTTGCTGGGTTACTATGCTGTCACCTTTTTTGCGCCTCCAAAACGCAAACTTTTTGATGGGTTGTGCGAAACTTCGCTGGGGACCCCTCCCCCGTTTTTGTCCTTTGGAATCGCATTCTTGCAAACCCTGATTTTGACGAGTTTGGTAAACGACGTTTATGCTTGTTGTTGGCCCGACAAAACATTTGTAAGGGACGATTTGTCGTGTTGTATCAGGTCAAAATGCCCTAGACTTTTCGCATCTTGCCATCTTGGGACGATTTTCAATTTTTGACCCGAGGGAAACCCTAGTTTCGCTTTAAATATTTTGGGAAACCCCATTTTTTAAATGGTGATTTTTTCCACCATTCCCAAACGAATTTCCGTTTTCTTTTTGGCCGGGGACGTACACGCGTTCATGAGCGTACCTGGCTTACCGTGCCCGAAAAACCCTTACCAATTCGGGTCTTGAGGTTTTGGACACACGTGTAGCCTTTGAACAGTGCTATTTTTGGACCAAATTTTTTACACTTTGCGTTTGCGCAAATCAGTTTGCGGGCCCAGAAAACATTTAAAGGGGGTATGGAATATCTTAAAACTATAAATTTTCTTTTTCCCCCATTCAGCGCCATCATTGTTCGCATCAAAAGCAAAGCGACGTTTTTACGCGCGTTTTTTGCGTTTGATGCTGTACTGTATACTGCTGACCCATGGTTTCTCCATACTGCAATGGTTTTATACGCGGGCCCGAGCTTTTGAAAAAGTTTTTGCTGCGCTTAAATTTCTTTCAATAACGATTTATGTTTTGCAGATCATCCCCTTTTCCGACCATCAAACCCTTTGGTTGTCGGGCGGGGTTTTTTTGGTTGACGTCCCCATTAGGTCTGTTGTGATGGGGGGCCAAAGTCGCTTTACCTTTGTAAAATGAATTATTTTTTTTTGAATTGGGCAGAGTGGACGATCGTTATTACGTCCTCCCCATTTTTCTCCCCTCCTGATCCTCCCCAGCGCTTTCCCCCCCCCCCCGTTCCCTACTCCCGTTCAAGCGATCCATTTTCATCCATCCCCGTTTCTCCTTCCTCCCTGCTCGCTCGTGTTTCTACTCCCCTCTCGCGTGATCCGGGTTTCTCCATCTCTCTCTTCTCTTCCCCCTCGTTCTTTCTGGGTTTTGTTCTATCTTCATCTTGCCCCATCCCGTTCCACCCTTCTTCGTTTGCCGCCCCCCTCCCTCCTCCTCCTCCTCCTTTTGGTTTTCTTTCGACTCTGGTAACTCTTTCTTTCTTCCCCATCTGATGTTTATGGGGGAAACTGGACAGTCGAATGATTTACACGACGTTTGGGTTGTTTTTTTGCTTGCTGTGCTGCTGCGACTTGGATGAAGAAAGTTATTCAGACGGTTTTAAGGGACGGATTCGGGCAAACCCGTGCGTAGGTGGTAAACACCCTTGGGAAAGCCCTCCAACCTGTATGAAACATACCAAATAAACATGGTACTTTTTTTTTTGGGGTTTAATCTTATCATAAATGTGGGTTTAATTTTTTTTTATAAATACTTTTTTTAAAGTTTCTTATTGACCCGGACGAACTAAAAAACAAACACGAGCGTAAAACAACCGACTTTTAAAACATCAGCAAGCCTATTTAAAAGCACGAGTTTCCCCCTACAAGGTTTTAACTGTGAACATGATCAACGCACAAACCACAATCTAGTGGGCGCTAGGGATGTTAAAATTTTTTCCCGAAAATAAGAAAGGGAGGTCCGTGATCACTGCAAAAAAAAAAAAAAAAAAAACTAAAAAAGAGGAGGGAAGAATTGGGGATGGAAAAGGGGGGGGAACGGGGGGGAAAAAAAAGAGCGGAATGAAAGGGGAAAAAATTTCAAATAAAAATTAATGTTAAGTATAACACACGCGGTTTTAAAAAAAACCCAGAAAACAGTGAATGGAGCTTTTAAAAACCACTAACACATTACGAGGGATACTTAAAGATAGTAAGAGGTTCCCCCTTTGCGTTTTTGTAGGGGGGGGGGGGGGGGGGGGGGGGGGGGGGGGGTGTTAAACCCCCGGATTTGGCGTACGAGAAATTTTTTTTTTTTAAAACCCCGAATTTAAAAAATACCCAAACATAAACACGTAATAAACCCGATGAACTGTATTTTCCATATTTTAATTACTACCCCCCCTTTTTTTTTTTTTTTTTAAAAAAATATTAGTGCGCAAAAAAAAAGAACTACTTACGGTAAACAACTGATCATACACC
Organism: Conus ventricosus; assembly: GCA_018398815.1. Classification (NCBI taxonomy): domain Eukaryota; kingdom Metazoa; phylum Mollusca; class Gastropoda; order Neogastropoda; family Conidae; genus Conus; species Conus ventricosus. Next base: position 124,529,798 of record CM031598.1, on the reverse strand, counting down.
CCAAAATCGCCGTTATTGCGTGAGCGAAAAAAAAAAAATTCTCTCCAATTTTTTTTTTACACGGGCTTAACGAAAAGGATCCTAAAGGGAAGTAAGTACGGAAGGAACACTGATGATAGTAAAAGGGGTTTTTCCCTTTCATTGGCATGGGGGAGTGAGTTTTTAAAACGCCCTGTACATCGTTTGCGCGCTGTTTTTTCCCTAAAAATTTGGGCTTTAAAAACATTTTGGTTTTTTGGTTGTTACTAATGCACGTTTTTAAAATAAAAATAGTTTAAATTTGTTGTATTATTCCTTTTGTTGTTACAATTAGTAAACAAAATTAACCTTGATTTCTTGATTTTTCCCGCATCAAGCTTACTAGTTCCTTGTTGTTTTTTTTTACATTTTATGGAAAATTTTAAAAAAAAGTTTAAAAAGGGGGGTACAGTAAAATCCAAGAGCTACACGCTCCAAAAAAAACCCTCCATCGTTTTATTCGTTTTTTTTTTTTACAATTTTGTAAACCAGTAATCTTCTAATTTGGGGATCTTTTCTTGCCATATCCATATATTTTTTTTTTTTTTCATATCATGATCTTTAAAAAAAAGAACTCGTTTATAGTAAATCCATGATTACAATTTAAAAAAAACCTCCATCGTGTTTTTTGGTTAGCAAAAGGTAAATCCTCTCCCCAAATTTTTTTTTTACACAGGGCTTTTAACCCAAAAGGGGGGGGGCCCAAGGGGGCAAGTAGGAAAACAAGACAATAGCAAGATTTGCCCTTGCATTGTGTGTGGAGGAGTGTGTTTTAAAGCGTGTAACATTTTTTGCGTTTACCCTAAAAAGGGTTCGGGTGTTAAAAAAAAAAAAAAACCACCGGGTTTGTGATTTTTTTGTTTTTTTACTAACTGCACGTTATAAAATAAAAAAATAGTTAATTTATATAATAATCCCTTTTTTTTGTTTTCAATTAGTAAAAAAGTATAACTTTTGGGTTTTGGTTTTTAAAAAACTTTTATTTTAAAACAATTGAAAAAGAAAAACCTTTATAATTGACAGGCGAAAAGGGGAAAGCAAGCCCCCAGGCTTTTTCTGTGCTCAAATTTTACGTTTACAATTATTGGGGGTTTTAAAAACGTTTGCGATTACTAAACATTTACTTTGTTTCTTGGGATATTTTTTTAAGGAAACTTGAAAAACAAACAGACAAAAAAAGACGCAGTAGCAAACAAAAAAAATGAATAAATGGAAAAAAAGGGAGGAAGGGAGTGGAAACAGCAAACGCTATCAACAAGAATATGTAAACACTTGACAAACTCGAGAGAAACTTATACAAACGTAAAGTATTAGGGTAGAAACCATCTTTTCCCTAAGTATTGTGTTTAAGATAGTAGTTAATTTTTATTCATTTTTTCCCCTTTGTGTTGTTTTTCTTCCCTTTTTAAAACACTATGACAGAAAAAGAAGTTTAAAATTTTGCGATGCGTTGGCTAATCGGTAGTAAACAAACTTTTTGTCCCGTAAATCGTCTGGGGCCCAACAACCTCAGTCAGCCCCTTATTGCAAGAAATGGATATAGAATAAATAAAAGCCCCAAATATAAAATAAAATATTAAAAAAAAAAAGGCAAAAGAAAAAGTCAGGGCTGAATGGTTCGATTCGGAGAGAAATGGTGTCTTTTCAAAAATTTTAAGAATTCACATTGGGTTAAAATACGGCACTTCTAAAAAAAGCATAATGAGTAAAATCTGGGTGAAAAGGTCAAAACTGTTTTTCACGAACTGTATTGAACAGGGGAAAAAATAACGAAAAGCGTTCTGCTGTTTTTTTTCCCTTGCCACGAAAAAAAAAAAAAAAAAAAAAAAAAAAAAAAAAGGATTTATTTTTCCAGTGTCGGTGAAACCCAATCGTTTTTTAGATCACCATCTTTAACGGAGCCCGGGTGTAAAACTTTTTTTCTTCTTTTACCAAAAAAGTAGTATGGGGACCTATAGCGTCATCAATAGTCAATATCGTTTTTGTTGGTCAAGGAGATCTTTATTTACTCGGTGTCCCACTACAAGCCTTTTTTTTTTTTTTTTTTTTTTTTCCATTTACGTGCGCCAAAAAAAAGGAACACTTTACGTAAATCTATCGTCGTCTAAATGGTTAATAAAAAAATAATTCGGTCTCCAATTTTTTTTTTTTCGCGGGCTTTAACCCGGGGGGGGGGGGGGGGGGGGGGGGGGGCCCCCGGGGAAACAAGTATGGAAATAGCTGATATAGAGTTTTGCCCCTTGCATCGTGTGCGGGGATGGATGATAAACTTTTATTTTTTAAGGGGATCAAACGCGTGTTTTTTTTTTTGCATCCGACCCTCGCCCCGTAAGGGGGCTTTGGGCGATGAACACTTACAAAAAAAGTTAAAAACGCCATAGCGTAACAACGTTTAACGTCAAAGCATTCGTGTAAGGGTAGATGACTTTAAAAAAAAGAAAGGGGAAAGATTTGAAAAAAAAAAATTTACCCCCTTTTTGAAGGGGATAAAAAGGAAAGAGAGAGAATTTAATCCTTTTTTTTGTAAAGAATAACGCTACAACAACACCCGTAAGGATGGATTTGAAACTGCAACAATTTGTAATATCGACGTATTTATTTCTTTTTTACCACACGCTTGGTTAGAGCAAACGTGAGAACGAATAGTACCCCACCGCAACGTTATCAGTAAGAATTTATGGCACCAATAGTCATAAAAACCCGATTTTTCAAATGCGTGTGCTGTTTAGGAGGGAGAATAATATCTGAGCTTCAATTTAACCGTTGGCGTTTAACAAAAATGGTTTTTTCCCTCAAAATGATTACGGCCTATTAATAATATGTGTCTTGTTTGTAGTAACTCATAGTATAAAGTAACAAAAAAGAAAAAGGCTAAATTCGTTTGTGTTGTTACAATTTGCAAACGTGTAAAATAATTTGATGATCTTTTTTGGGCGCCGCGTCCAAACCGGTTTTTTTTTTTAAATTTTAATTTTTTTACGTGCATTTTCTTTCATTTTTTGGTTCAGTTAACGCGAATCATGCGATAAAAAAAAAAAAGAAATAGGTAAGCCCCCCCACGAAGCTGTAACTAATGCTACATGTATCTAAAATACGTTGTTTTCATCTCATCACAAGAAGTTGAAAAATAAAAAAAAGCAATGGAATAATGGAAAAATATTTTCAATACCAGAAAAGTAAACCGTTATAAAAAAAAATTAAAGTTGCACTAACATACATTCCGCCCTTAAGCTTTAAAATAACCCCCCCTAACCGTTAACGTTTTGGGGACTTTTTTTTGTACGCAAAAATAAACAAATGAGCCCCATCCGTGCATAAACCAAAGGGGGCTACGATCCCTCCCAAAAGAAAATTGTGAGTGTTTTAAAAAGAGTAATAAATCCTGCGTTTGCGTTATTGATGTTAATTATTTTGTATATAGGGGTAAGGAATTTGTTGGAGGACGCACGAATAATCATTCTACGGTTTAACCAAAATTTGAGTACGCGATAGGAAAAACGGGGTTTTTTAAAATCAATTTGTTATTTAGTAAAGATGGTAAAAAACAACAAGACTCCTATTAACAAATGTAAAATCCCTTTAAAAAAAAACCTTGAGCGATTACAACATCAACATCAACATTGGGTTCACAAGAAAATCAGATGGGTTTTTTCCTTAAAATTTTTTAAAAATCTTCCAAGCTGTTCGAGCAAGCCACTTAGTTTTGAGAGTAAGGGGAGTTTTCAGCTCGCCACAGCTGCAGAGGCCAAGCCCGGTGAATGCAGTCAGGAAAGGGGTGTTTTTCTGCAGCTGCTCCCCACCAGCCAGCTACCCGGCTGTACTCGGCAAACTGAATGTCATCTGTGTAAAGCCGTTTTGGCAACAATGTGGTTCTGCATTGCTGAGTGAGCGCCTTAACAAGTGGTGCTGTTAGTTTGATAATTAGTATTTGTCATAAAAAATGTATTACATCTGTTCTTTTGAGATGACTGAATAGTCAAATTCCCGACAATTCTTTTAAACCAAACTCGACTAGGTTTTATGTAAATAGATAATGTAATACGGCATGAAAGCTTGTACACAGTGTTCAGGCATATTCAACATAGACAACACAAAACCACCCCACAATGTGCATAAATGACGTCATCACTTTTCTGGACTTAATTTTCCCTAGTTAACTAGTTACACAAGTTTTGATACATTCCTATGCTTGGACTACACAACAAAAATGTGGGGTCAAAATGTGTAAAGCCTTGTTTGTTTCGGGCCCTTAACTAAGTGTCGTCGAATGGACGGAAAAAATAAAGCTGTGCTTTCTCTTGTACCACTCTATACGCTAAGCTCTGTCCTACTGTGAAACCTAAATTTTAGCCAGGGCCCTTAGGAATAGTATACTCTCTTCTTTCTCTAGTGGGGAAATGTATAGTAATTTCCTGAGTTTGCTCGTTAATTTTTTAACAATCTACATATTCGCCAAGGGTACATCTTGTAAAGAACAAAAGTTGTAATAAACAACAGCTATTTCACATTAGTTATTTTGATTGACCCGCCTCGTACAATAATGCTCCAGTTATTTTGAGCTCTCTTCATATATGTTAAGCCCACATAACTTTAAAGCCAATTTCTTTAAGGGCATAATCCTACACTTCCTGCCGCCAATTAACAATTGGATGCGATAAAACACACGCTCGTTTGCTTGTTATATAGATGTATCATCTTTTTTATAACTATTTAAAAATTACTTAAATAAAACGAAAGTGCTATTAACGTCCGCGGACTGAGCCCTTGCTACTTTTCTAGTATGCTCTTTCCTAATCTAACTCTATTAATAAATCCAGAACAAACAACTGCTTCAATCTGATTAGTTATTTTACATCAAAGAATTTATAGTATCCCTCCAATAATTCTTTAAATTGGCTGTCTCCGTCAAACGTATATAACTGATAATCGCAAACACCCCACCCCAATTGGTAGCAAAACCTTTAGAACAGTTGACGATTTGCCAGCAAACAAATTAGCACAAGTCTTAACTGTTGTAAAATGACATATACCAAATTGGATTTACGCGAAAATCAGAAGGTTTATTGCCTTTAAATTGATAAACATCTTCTCTTGAAACTAAATCTATAATCTTTGTCACTGCTGTGAAAAGCAAAATCGAGGGACAAGTCCGATTAGGGAAAGTGTACTCACTTCTTCTTTTAGTGGAAATTTATAGTATTTTGAGGTTTGGCCTCGTAAATGATATCAATATGCCAATTCGCTAAGTTCTTCTTTAAAAAGAACAAAAGTTTAGTAGCCTATCAGTATTGTTATATGATTACTTGAATGCCTTTGTTCCTCGCCATTAACATTTATAATCCGTTATTCTGACCTTATTCAGATATGTTAGCCCACATAACTTTAAACCCAATTTCTCTAAGCAACCCTAGAATTGCCGCGCCTATGTCAATTGGTTACGTTAAGGGCACACGTTTTGTTTTGTTGGTTTATAAGAATGCGCATCTTTTTTTTATAACTAATTAAAAATTAATTTAAAAATGGAGCCTTTTAAATAAATGAAAAGTGATACTTTACCATGTAGAGAGAAGTTTTATAACCCCAAATCTTTGGACTTCAGCAATTTAACCATGCAGTAGATGAATCATATGGCTTCACAAGTCAGACATTGGAAACCGCACTAACTAAATATTTAAATCCGCCAATAAAGAGTGACAGAGTGCCATCAGCATGGTCATCCCAACCCGAATGGCCATTTTTCCAGAATCAGTTTAAAGTTTGCCATTTACTGCGCAACCACTGCTGTGGCGTTTTCATATGCAAACCATTTAACCACCCCAATCTTTAGTAAGGTCAGTATATAACTTTCATGTTTATTATTACCATACAGACGCCAACTAACCGAACTGCCAAGTGCCCCTCCCCAACGACAAACGCGTTTAATCCCTTCAACAGTCCAAGAACAATAATGCATATGAAAGAATCAGCAACGAATTAACATTTAACCCTTTACTGACTTTAGACAAAAGTTAGATCCACAGCCAATGGGGTTAGGCACATTGTACCAAAAATTTGTGGGGTGACCATAGAGAATAAAATTATGATTACAAGGCCTGCCACACCTCTTTCCAACAAAACGCACCAGTTTCGATTGGATCCATAGAACAAAAACAACCCTAATGCTTGGACAACATTTAATCTTAGATAAAAGTAAAGGTTTAACAATGCAGGCGAGCAAAGACTTAATGACTCCCATAAGGACATCCGTTGGTGCCTATTAAAGGAGCACAAGCACAGACCAATCTAGCCATAGTAATCAGTCTACAGGCGTTGATGCTAGAAATCAATTATTAGTCAATTTAGAAGATGCTATTAACTCTGCAGTTGATTGCCTGCCATCATACACAGGTATCAAGACGTTCCTTGCACATCTAGTCAAAGTTGGACTTTGTTGTAGGTTATGGATTATACATGCGACCCTCTGACCTTAGACTGCAATTGGGCATGATACCGAATTATAACATAAATCCTCATAGCTGGAGACGAGCACAAGATTAGGGCACAACAAAGCTTAAACACAAGCCGCCACCCATCCATTTTAAAAAAGTACCTAGCCTGAAGAAATTGATTCTAGTTAACAAGCGACCCCACAGCCAGAAAGCCACGCCACCTGTTGATCTACCTACACTGACATCATAACTATCGAAAGACTGCCCTTGTTGGTTTTTAAACTTTACTGGATTAGCCATACTTTATTTCACTAAAAAAATTATCCAGCAGCTGCACTCCTAACGTCCACAGATGGTCAACCATATAACCAGCCAAACCATAACCTATAGAGACCAAACCCAACTTAACAACACTGCCAATTATTCCAGGCAGAGCATCAAGCGCTTTGGCTGGCTAACTTCTTAATAATTTGCTAGATGATGTAATTTTATGTAATCAAAAACTTTTATAACAGGCTGAGCGTTGGAGGCGTATACTGACCCTGTGGTGCACCTAGGTGATACCGGTTAAAGCAAAACGCGTGTAGAGAATAGCAAACCTACAGCTGATAATATACAAACTATTGTAATCCCTGTTCCCTGCACAGAGTCCTTATTCTTTCTGCAGCGTAGTGTTTTCATAAAGTATTTGTTTATAGTTTCTCTTATTCTGCTTGTTTGTATGCTAGCTGCGCTCTGTCAGTAAATAGCGTTTCAACCTAGGCCGCCCTTTCATATCATAAATCTTGTATTTTCTGCTGTATTATAGGCCTTATCCTTCTCGCCCTAAAAATTGTTACGTCTGCCATCAGCCTTATTTTTTCTCTATCTCACTATCTAGCTTTTCACCAAGTTTTTGCTAAATTGTTTGTTAGTTCACCCCTTAATGTCCGTAGAGCAACATTAAGCCCCAGGATTTCACGCATAGGCAATGGAGAATCGTTTAATTGTTTTTTAACTGTGTCTCCTCATTAAAACTCGTTTCAATTTCTGCTATTAGTTTTCATTTGCTGTCGATTTAATTCTTCAGGGTATGATTTGTATTTTAGATTGAGTGTTGGCAACTCTTGGCCCAAGTTTCTGTAAAAGACTAACAGCTTTCATCTCTTAAATCGCATAAAGTTTAATTGCCCTTCGTCAACAATAGGGAGATCTCAAGAATTGAGGTCCTGCTTAAAAACTGATTGGTCTGCTTTGCCGTAAGCCGTACACTCTTTCCTGTACTTTCTTACATACAAATGATTATTTTTATCTGTTGAAAAATCAGAACCCTAAGTGCTTCTGGCTGCCTCGTCGCCCCATATTGCTTATATAATGATTCAATTCTATCAAGCAATCCGTATTTGCTTAACCCTACTCTCTTTCCTGCTGCTGCTCCTTCATTTCATTCTTGCATGAAGGCCCCAGTTCTTGTCAACTTTTCATCTTCTTCAACAGGATCAATTGCGTCAAAATCTTCATCCATATTTTTTATTATATTCCTTTTTGTTTTAAAAAAATGACTCATACGTAGTGACCTCGATCCTATATAGAAAAGAGAAAGAACCCCACGGTGTAAAGGCATAAGGCAGACTGTATTAGTGTAAATACTCCATCAACAATTCAACCTGGACAAGATTTAATAGTTATTTCCCTGATCATGCGCTGAAGATGTTATAATGACAGGCACTGCTAAACTATAATCAAAATAGATATTACATCGGCAGATCCTAATGCTACTGTTGTGCTATTTAGGCAGACAATCGTTCATCCATAATAATAAAACTGTCAGGGTATGAAGTCTTTGTACTAAGAGCGGCAATATTTTTGCCCTTTATTCTGATCTGTGGTTTGCTAAAAAAGAAAGGAAGAGAAAGTTATCAGGCATACAAAGCCAAACGGCTCAAGCACAGGCTTAAAGCGGAGATGCAAAGAATGATTGTCAAAGATGAGGCAGTAGCAGAAGCATTTGGCAACAGATTCTGCAACCCCTAGAATTTGAGCTGGATAAAGACGCATATGCCATATTACCAAGGTGCACTATACAGAAAAACTGTACTATACACTGACATTTAATCCTAGCAGTTCTGTTGTATTGCAGAAGATCCCTTAGCTACATACGCAGTCAGCGACATTTCTCTTGAGTTTGATGTGGTACTAAACTGGACTTGGCTATAACAATCTCTAACCCAGTATAAAAGTAAAACGGTTATTTATATGAAAACGTATACACGGACGCCATTACAGAAAAATAAAAACAAGCGAGACCACTATTAACTGGAAACTTACATGACACACAAAACTGATCACCCTTACCGAAAGATCGTCTGGAACATACATCTAAATCATCTCTGAAGTCCTTTAAAAAGGAATTTAGTTCTTATTTTACTGGAAGGAACAACTCCTTATCAGAGATGAATCCAAGTGTTTTATAATCCAAAAATGAGAAGGTTGACTGGTAATAAATGGCAGTCTGATCGCTAGTATCAGGGCGCGGACTTTACCTCCACCAACACTTCGATGAAATAAGAAAGTTGTTCGCTGGAGGAGCAAAGGGAACCTGCAGTTGATCGCGTATGTAAAAAACTTCGGGGTCTTTATGATGTAAGACCTCGAAGACAACGTTAATAAGTAAATATGGGCTGTGGTTGATTTTAGATCTACATTGACAACAGATTCTTTGGAAGTGGAGAAAGGATTAGGGCAAGAGGTATAAAAATAAATATTCACAAGAAAGCAGTCGAAACGGGCCCAATACAGATGCACATTTTTATGGGTTTTGTGATGCTCATTAAACATTGAAGAAACAGACTAAAAAGATAAGGCCTATTAAAATGAAGAGAAATATTCTAATAAAAACAGATTGATATCTTTGAAAATAAAGTTCTGCCAAAAGATCCGCACTTTTCGCTATCTGAGGGATACTGGGGTGAGGACAACTGTCTTCGTACTTGATTGTTACAAAACAATATACAGGTTTCATTACGAGCACATTGTATATTCTGCACAACCATTAAGCACAACAAGTCTTACAAAGAAAGAAGTTATTTGGACAGACGATAATATATTTCCTCTATGTTGATCCTACGACAAACTGAAGCGACTGTTATAGAATATTACTATAGACTATTTGAGGGAACTGAAACACTATTATTATTGATGACTGTTTCAGCTTAACGAGACACTTTTAAAAAAGAAAAGCTCTGTCAAAGCGTAGCCTTTAGTGCCGCCACGCCTTATGTTTTCTGTGTGCACTTAACTCAAAAATCAATGCTGTCTTAAAAGACTTTAGATCGCAGTTAAAATCAGTGTATTATTTTACACTAAGGACCAAAGATAGTTATGAAGAATGTGTTTAAGCGAAATTATAATAAGGGACAAAGATGAGTAAAAAAATAAAGAGCAGTTAGAACAATCTAGCACGGCTAAGCCATGCTTGCGGACTGACCCCCCATTCATACGTTTGTTTATTGTAGAGATTGTTTATTATTGATTGCCCTATACAATTTGGTTTATTAATAATTTGTTTATTATAAAAAAGAATGTCTCGAGGGCCAGAATCACAAAATGGAGCTAGCTCCAAATGCACTGCAGTAGAGCTAAAAGACCTAGGAGACACAACTGAGTTTGATCTAATATGAGTGCCAGGAAATGTTATGGATTTGAAGTACACAGATAGAGGGGTTTAACAAAACGCACAGACATTGAAGACAAAAAACACAGCAATATCCCACCCTAGAAAGATAAGAAATTTAAGAGCGCACAATTTTGCAAACGTGAAATACAAAACTTATAAAAAGAGAATGCTTGGCGTTGCTTCCTGAAATTGACTGGAAGTTTAAAGTTGAACTACGAAGCCCCCAATGAATACACGATACGAAAAACAATTTTAGAAAGGTTTTGAATGCAGGCCCCATCTTGTTAGCTTCTTCCAGGAACACAACGAAAAAACAATGGGGGAAATAACTAGGCAGGGGTTCTGATATATGCTACAGAGAAAGAAGTCCTTAGCTGAAGTGGAGAATGAACAGTCGGCTTAAGAATTTTAACCTCCAAAACTAGAATCACTACCTAGCAAATGACGATGATTTTCGCATATTTAACTTCCGAGGGATGTCCAAGGGAGGGACGATCCAATTTGCCAGAACATAACTCTAATCAAGTTATACAAATAAAGGCTGAAACCTTGGATGCCCCTCTTAAGCTCGTTATTGTTAGTACTAAAAACGAGATGAAATAAACGCCATTTTGCATCATCTGACAAGGTTACTGTGTGGTTGACAAAGACAAACTAACAGTACTGACCTTTATTTTAATTAAGTATGTTGATTTTAATTGCTTTTTACTCTGTTGATGAAGTTGCTGCCAGAAGATTTACTAAGAAGATAAATAAGATTAATAATAAAAAAAATCTTGAATAAAATGGAGGTTCAAACAGTTAGGTTAGCCCAAATAACTGAACTTCAAAAGGAAATAGAAAGCGACTTGATAAGTATAGGGTACTAGAAAAAAATAAGCTAAAGCTTATAAATACTCTTCTATGTAATTACTGTCATCAGCTGTAGCTAGCGTAAGTTGCTGGTTCTGCGTTGCTCTTTTAGCTAGTGGGGTCGGGTGGCCAGCCTCATTAGCATTAGGGGGTCTTGGTTTTAGTTTAGGCGCATGTCTAAGATTGTAAGTGCTGTTTTTTTTTAAAAAAATTTAAGTCCTAAATACAAAAGCACACTGCCATTGTAGCCCAAGCATCGTCAAAACTTTGCTCATTAAGATTAAGAATAAGCAATCATTACAGATGAAAACAATACGGACGAAGAATTTCAGAAGCTCTGACCGATGGCGATATATACAGACGACAAAAAATTGAACTCAAAAGGATGGAGAAAAGACTTTTACTTCACGACAGTAGACACTGATGCATTTAAACAGAACCAGATGAAAAACAACACATGATCGTTAAACCCAAAATACCAAAAAAAAAAAAGTTTAACAAAAAAATAAATATAAGTTTAACAAACACTAATTTTTTTTTGTAACTCACTGTTTTTTGATGGACAACTTGCAACTCTTCACGAACAAACGATCTTTTAGGGCAGGCGTTTTTTTAGACGTAGTAGCGCGCTAGAAGAGAGAGTCTCTCTTAACATAGTATACGGGCGGTTGTTTTCATAATTTCTTTCAACTTCAAATACGCTACGCTCCATATAGGTCTGTGGCTCTAAGTTCTAACATCGCCTACTGGCCTCTCCAGGAGCATACAATAATCTTACTTTATAGTCCAAACGGCAAGAGTTTTTGAGCCCGCCCTGCGCATCTTCAGTAATGCAAATTTTTATTTTAACTTGATTGCGTTTACAGTTTAAGACCGTTGCTTTAAATTCTTCATGATGCATAGCACGTAATAGACTGATGGCAATCTTCTAACCCATTCTGTGTTGCGCTTCCTGTACTTCGAGTGTCCATAATTTCTCTGTGAAAATTGATAGGTAAACAGGCGTTTCAGCTAGATTCCTTATTAAAGTTTTCTACTGAGGGCTTGTGCTCATGTTTGCCTGATCCCTCCAATTAACTGTAACATGATTTTAAAAACAGTTTGTTTGGCAAGCCTTTAAACTCTTTCCAACATCAACCTGGATCATCCAAGATTAACTTTTAATGGGCCTCAGCATGTACAATTTGTTGAAAGCCACAGCCACAGCAGTTGAGCTTATTTTTTTATCCGTTAAAGGCTCAGCGTCTTGTATCTTGAAGCCATTCAACAACTGTCACAGGCAAACTTAAACCTTTTTTCTCTACTTTATCATGTGGAAGATAACAGCAAGTCCATCAGTGGTGTCAATAGGAACGAGGTAACAAATCTAGCCTTTTTATTCTTTTTGGGGCAGGCAGATATATTTGCCCAAATGCTTTTTTGAAAGACCAGTCTTTCGCATCTGATTCAACACTCTAGCAGCTTTACTTAGTTTTTTCAATAGCAGCTTTCCTTCCAATAACCTTTAGGAGAATAATATATTTGGGGCGGGTTCCAAAGAAGGACTGTATTTAATGGATTTAAATTGTTTTGTGCAAGACATAATTGCTGCTCCCCTAGCGGCCCACAATAAAGCCAATTTCTGCGACTTTCTGTTCTTCTGATGTTCATAAAGTCAGACAGTTCTGGAGTGGGCTGTTAGAAACTTCTATCCTGTCACTATGTAATACTCATTCATTGCCTCATCACGTCTGTAAATGAGTGCTCTGCATGTCCCTGTTCCTTAACTTTTTATTAAATATAGACAAAGTGAGCATCTCTTTTCTCGTAAGCATCTCTTGCCTTAGCTAAATCTTCCTATTGCCTTGTTATGTCCTTGCTCTTATCTTCGTCGGACCGCAATTTAACGAAACATATAATTGCTTCCAGAGAAGGCTAGGGCATTAATCAATAGCTCAGCCTCGTACCATCATAACTACTCGCCATCTTTTTTAAATTAATTTTACTAGATTTAATCTTTCTATGAAACTAATATTTTCTGGATAAATTTCCCTGCGTAATAAGAGAGCTTTTGGCGCAATTCCTGTTTCTCTTAACTTTTTATTAATGGCGTCTAAGTGGGCAATTCGTCCTTTTCTCGTACGCGTCTCTCACCTTACTAATCTTCTATTGCCATGTTATGACGTTCTCTCCTTCAATCGACCCAATTTACTACACATAAAATTGCTTCCAGAGAAGTCAAAGCGTTAACAGTACTCCTCCTACCATCAATCCAATCCAGACATTTTTTATAAATTAATATTTTCTAAATTAATTATTTATCTTTCTATGAACTAATATGTTCTGGTAATATTCTGTGCAACAAGAAGTCTTTTGACGCAATCCCTGCAGTAATTACAACTATACATAACAACGACCTCAATGTCTAACCTTCCAAGGTCATCCTGCTTCATTTTAAACATGTTTTTTGCTAACACACTATAGCCTATACTAAGGCCGCTAATCACAGCAGAGTGGTAAATTGTATTGATAATCTTTTTTTCACTCATCTTTTTATTAACCCTAAACGTAGGGTTACGGCTTGTTAATAAAAAACACACCGGTTTTGTGGTTTGTTTGTTTGGTACTAACTGCACGTTATAAAGTAACAAAATAGTTAATTTATTGTAATAATCCTTTTTGTTGTTACAATTAGTAAACATAGTATAACTTTGGTTTTAAATAACTTTTATTTTAGAAACAATTGAACAGAACACCTTTATAATTGACAGGACGAATGAGCAACAACAAGCCCTAGGCTTATACTGTGCTCAAATTGACGTTTACAATATATTGGCGGTTAAATACGTTCGCGATATACTAAACATTTCACTTCATGCTTGGGATATTTTTTTAAGGAAACATTGAAAAACAGACAACAAAAAAGAGACGCAGTAGCAGACAAATAAAATGAATAACATGGAAAATGGGAGGAAGGGAGTGGAAACAGCAATCGCATCATCGACAAGAATATGTGAACACTTGACAAACTCGAGAGAAACTTATACAATAACGTAAAGTAGTTTAGGGTAGAAACCATCTTTTCCATAAGTATTGTGTTGAAGTATAGTAGTTCAATTTGATTCACTTTTTTCCTATTTTTTTTTCCCTTTCGTGTTGTTTTTCTTCCCTTTCGAAGACACTATGACAGAAAAAAAAAAGATTTACTAATTTTAGCGATGACGTTGGCTAATCGGTAAGTAAACAATCTATCTATCCAGTAAACTACGTCTTGGCCAATCAACTCGTCAGTCAGCCTCTTATTGCAAGAGTAAAGAAATGGATCATAATGAATAAATAAGAGCCAAACTATAAAGTAAAATATTAAAAAAAGGCAATATTTTTAATGAAAAAGTCAGGGCTGAAATCGGTTCGATTCGGAGAGAAACTGGTGTACTTTTCTAGATATTAATGAATTCAGATTGGGTTAAAGATCATGGCTACCTTCTAAAACAAAGCATAATTGAGCATAAATCTGTGGTGAAAGAGTCAAAACTGGATTTTCACGAACTGTATTGAACAGGGGACAGAATAACGAAAAGTGTTCTGCCGTTTTTCTTCCATTGCCACAGCTACAAAAAAAAAAAAAAGGATTATTATCCAGATGTCGGTTAACCATATCGTTCTTTAGATCACTCATACTTGAACGGAGCCGGCTGTAAATTACTTGTTCTCTTCTTTTACCAAAACAGTAGTATGGTGGACCTATAGCGTCATCAATAGTCAGATATCGTTTCAGTTGGCTCAAGGAGTTGCTGGTTTTAATGTAGTCAAGTTGTATATAACTTTGATTATCTTTATTTACTCGGTGTCCCTACTTACAAGCCTGTTTTTTTATGTACACATTTACGTGCGCCAAAAAAAAAAGAGAACTACGTTTACAGTAAATCTATCGTGCGTCTATATGCGTAATAAAAACAAATAATAATTCGAGTCTCCAATTTTTTTTTACGCGGGGCTTTAACCGAGAGGGGGGAGGGGGGGGGGGGATCCTAAGGGAAGTAAATAGTAGAAAGAAACTCGTGGAGAGCGTGGCAGCAGTGAGTCCTCAGAAGAGAAGCCCCCTTCAAGCAAGTGTTTCGGCCTTATCTCCTGACACTCTAGGGGGGTTGGCCACACCCGGTTCATGACTCCGGATGTCCCTCTGCTGCCCCTTTTTTTTTTGTTTCCCCATCTTGGGACGAGCCATGGCTGGGATTCGAACCCATGACCCTCTGGAGATGCTCATTTTCCACTTAATGACTCGCGCTTTAACCACTGAGCCACAGGGACACCTGATATTTGTAGGGAAGTTAAGCCTTATGAAGTTCACTTTTGTTCCTCCTTGACCAATCCAGCTTGAACACCTCTCTGCCGCTTCTGCCATTGCTTTCAGGGCTCTGGTTTTTTCCTTCCCTGCAACTGAGAGCTGTTTCATGAGGCTGTATGCAGACGTTCCTACAAATTCCCCTAGCTCCAATTTCTGCAGTGAGGACTTTGGCCTGATAGCCTTCTCTCCTCAGGCTGTTTGCCAGATCAGCATACTTTTCAGTCTTGTAGATTTGAGCTGCCTCCATTCTGTTTTCATATGGCACCGTGAGCTCGATCATGATCAGCTGCTTGGTTGACTTAGAGTGGACTACTATGTCTGGTCTCATGCCACTCTTGCTGATGATTTCTGGGTGACTCTTCCATTCTGGGAGGTCTGCAGTGCACTCCCAGTCATCTGCCCCGTCCAGCAGACTCTGCCTGCATGTTTCGAGTGGCACTGTTGTTCTTGGCCATGATTTGCTGCCTCCTGCCGTGAAGAATGTTGCGGGTGCTTTTGGAGTCCTGATTCTCCCTTTTGTGGTGTTGGTACTGGCCCAGACTACTTGTACAATCTCTTTGAGCACTTGGTTGTGCCTCCATGTGTACCTTCCTTGAGCCAGGGCTACTTTACATGAGCTTAGAACATGCTCCACTGTTTGTTTTTCATGGCAGAGGGGCATGCAGGATCGTCTGTTTTCCCCCACTTCACCAGGTTTGCATTTGAGGGCAGAAGGTCATATGCAGATCTGAGAATGAAGCTGATCCTGAGAGGGGCCATGTGCCAAATGTCATTCCAAGTGGACTTTTTTGGAGTGCATTCTCCCACGTTGTCCATTGCCCTTGCTGGCTCTGCTGGACTGCTTTTTGGAGTCTTTTTAAATATAGAATACTAGCTGATAGTAAGAGTTTTGCCCCTTGCATCGTTTTGTGGAGGATGGATGATAATCTTTATTTTTAAAGGGTAACGGATAATCAAACGCGTGGGTTTTTTTTTTTAGCATCCGACCCTCGCCCCTGTTAAGGGACTTAGTGGCGATGAACACTTACAAAAATGTTAACAAACGCACATAGCGTAACAACATTATAACGTCAATGCATTAACGTGTAAGGCGTAGATGACTTTAAAGGAAGAAAGAAATGATTTGAAAAAAAAAATTTGACCCCTTATTGAAGGGGATAAAGAGAAACGAGAGAGAATTACATCCTTTTTTTTTGTAAAGAATAACTGACATACAACACACCGCTAAGGATGATGATTTAGACAACTGCAACACATTAGTACTATCGACGTATTTATTTTCTTTTACATTCACACGCTGTGGTTACGAGACAAACGTGAGAACGATAGTACCGCAATCAGTTATCAGTAAGCAGCAATGAATTCATGGCACCAATAGTCATAACACTGATTTTTCATAATGCGTGTGCATGTATGTAGGAGAGAGAGAATTAATATCTAGAGCTTCAACTTCATCGTTCGTGCGTTTAACAAAAATGGTTTAAACCCTCAACATAGATTACGGCCTATTAATAATATGTGTCTTGTTTGTTAGTAACTGCATAATATAAAGTAACAAAATATTAAAATAGGCTAAATTCGTTTGTGTTGTTGCAATTAGCAAACTGTGTAATATAAGTTTGATGATCTTTATTGACGCCGCGTCCGTAACCTGTTGTTTTTTTTTTTTATTATATATTATTATCGTGCATTTTCTTACATGTATTTTGGTTCAGTTAACGCGTATTTGGTTAAACTCACTTTTTTAGAGTTGGTTCGTTTTAGACTGTTAGTTTTAGTTAAATTAGTCTGTCAAGTTGGTGAAAACAAGCGTACCTAATACAAAAGCAAAAAGAGTCTTGATATTGTGGACAAAACGTTATATAACGTTTCGAGAGTATAACAATATAGTATTTGTTTGTATTCTAACGCGTACAAAACGGCGTTTAGTTTGAAACCACACTGTTTGTCCGAACGCGAGTAAGTATACGTATGAAGGAATATTTTCCCGGTTGCAGTAACTCACTGCCGATAAAAAAAAAATGAACGTAGGTAAGCCCCCACACGAAGCTGTAACTAATAGCTACATGTAGTACTAAATATACGTTAGTTTTCATCATCATCATCAGCAAGAATATATTCGCACCATCTAAGCTTTAAACATAACCCCTCCTCAACCGTTAACGTTCGGTACTTTTTTTTTGTACAGCGTAACGTAAAACAAATGAGCCAAACCCGTCCATAAAATCAAGGCGGCTACGATCCATCCAAATGAAAATTGTGAGTCTTTTAAATGAGTAATAAATCCTGCGTTTGCGTTATTGATGTTACTATTATTATTGTATATAGGGGTAAGAGAATCGTTCGAGAGACGCACTGAATAATCATTCTTACGGTTTAACCACAAATTTAGAGTACGCGATAGGAAAAATCGGTGTTAAAGTCATATTTGTTATTTAGTAAAGATGGTAAAAGAACAAACAAGACTCCTATTAACAAATGTAAAAATCCTAAAAAAAAAATCCTTGAGCGATTAAAGCGGTAAAACCCATGTTATGGAAGATTCTTTTAGAACAAGAGTGTCTCTCGCAAGAACAATATATTAAATCTCTTTAACATGTTATTTTGCAGATTTACACTCGCTCGTACGAATTAAGACAAACAAGGATATAATACTTTATTAGCGTCTTTATAAAAAAAAAAGTACAACGGGAACTGTTTGTGGTGACATCATCATCAGCGCAAATCAACGTCAAGTCGTAAACGCGTATTTATCTTGCGCTATGAATACAAAAAGGAACTAATACACTTTTTTTGGGTACGACACGCCAACTGCAAAAAAAAACGCCACACGCACATATTCTGTAAACGTAGAGTTAAAAACATAGGTGCTCACATTTCAATCCACCATCGCATAGGTGATATTACATTTTAAAAAAAAAGTCCAAACTGCAAAAAGAAAGCAAAGTACTGTGTTTCTAGCGTTACCGTTAAGCGTAATGTTTAAAGTTGAGCTGCTAGTCTGTAGATCGAAACGACTTCGATTTTCTTACAGAGCCAATAAAAATAGGACTTACAATAAAGAGACTTGAACGTGTAGTATTTTACAGTAGCGGAAAAAAGAACGCTCCTATGGGCAAACGCGTTCTCCATATCATGTACATAAAACAATAATACACATTAAAACCGACGTTATGATCAATTTTAGTAAACGAACACTGTGTGTATTACTTTTCTCCAAGCATCAAATTGACAAACAAACAAAGAAATTATACATTTGTTTTGAATGCACGCACACTTGTAGTAATCTTTTTAAATCGCATAAGTAACAAATGCAATGACTATACAAGTACGGACAATACGGTAAATAACGCATCTTTATTTTTCCGCGATCAACCGAACGTGTTTTTTTTTTTTTTTTATCACACGAATATAAAAAAGAGAATGTACATCATACTCGTACTACCCAAAGTGCGATGTTATGAGTATTCGATCGAATTACTGTTTATAAAACAAAACGGTAGCCTAGCAAATCAATACAAGCAAAATTACAATGAATAATTTATGAAAACAAATCGTTTAATACTGCATGCTCACCTAAACCAAAGAAAGAGTACAATTTCTATATCGCGGCAGTGTTCACGCGGCATACTGTCAAATCGTTCAGTCTATGTAATTACTTCCCTTTAACCGTATCGGTCGCCGGGCGGGCATTCAATATTTGGTTTGTAGTCATGTAAGTTCATAACGCGTTAATCATTTATAATTATCGAATATACGATACAAACTAAGGAATTGCCGTTTACAAACGCAATGTGTAACGCACTTAAAATAATAATGTAGAAATAACAAGTAATAGCATTAGAAAAAAAAAGTACAACACCAGCACACCGGCGCGCGTTCTAAAACAGAAATGCTGTATTAATAGCATTTTGTTTAAAGCAAAAACGTTTCTCTCAGCAGCAAACTTTTAAGACATTAATTGCTGTAACAAAATCTTGTCAGCATCACTCAACAACTCGATCGCAATATGCATTAGTGTTAGTCGGTTGTGAATAGTCGCGGTTTGCAGTATAGGGCCTACTGATCAGTGTCTGTAAATATGGACACTCAATGCCTATGTTTTTTTTCTTTAAGACTCGCAACAGCTTTGGTCGTTGGCTGTTGCGATTGATACACAACATCCATCTTTTCTTCTTCAAGACTCATTACTGATGATGAACACTCTAAAA
>CM031598.1:124488464-124509307 GCA_018398815.1 Conus ventricosus | reverse complement strand
CGACTAACCTATGTTAGTCGTTTGAGGTGCGACAAGATTTGTACGCATTAATCAAGTGGCGTATTGTTTGGAACGTGATGTTATAAATCAAAAGTTCTGAGGCCTCCAAAAATACATGAGGCGCGTGGTTCATTTAAAATGGAGACGCGACATGTCCCAGATTTCTTGAAGATTTTACGTTTGTTATGAACAACTGTCCAGAAATCGGTAGTATACGACTCTTCAGACATCCATATTGTGGTTTTAAAATACATGATCGACCGAGTTATAACGAGGCGGGAGAAAAGACGGATTTCAAATAAGATTCAAGATATAGGTTGAAACAATGAATGTGTAAGTGCGTTCTTTATGTTGTTCAAACTATGTCTTAAAAGTTTGCTGCTGAGAGAAACCTTTTTGCTCTAAACAAAATGCTATTAATACGCATTTCTGTTTTTAGAACGCGCGCAGGTGTGCTGGTGTTGTACTTTTTTTTTCTAATGCTATTACTTGTTATTTCTACATTATTATTTTAAGTGCGTTACACATTGCGTTTGTAAACGGCAATTCCTTTCTTACAGTTTGTATCGTATATTTCAATAATTATAAATGATTAAACGCGTTATGAACTTGCATGACTACAAACCAAATATTGAATGCCCGCCGCGCGACGATACGGTCAAAGGGAAGTAATTACATAGACTGAACGATTTGACAGTATGCGTCGTGAACACTGCCGCGAGTAAAAACAACTTTCTCTATAGAAAATTGTACTCTTTCTTTGGTTTAGGTGAGCATGCAGTATTTATTTTAAACGATTTGTTTTCATAAATTATTCATTGTAAATTTGCTTGTATTGATTTGTTACCATTTTGTTTTATAAACAGTAATTCGATTGATTACTCGCCCTTTGGGTAGTACGAGTATGATGTACATTTTCTATTTATATTCGTGTGATTAAAAAAAAAAAAAAAAAAAAAACACGTTCGGTTGATCGCGGAAAAATAAAGATGCGTTATTTACCGTATTGTCCGTACTTGTATAGTCATTGCATTTGTTACTTATGTGATTTAAAAAGATTACTACAAGTGTGCGTGCATTCAAAACAAATGTATCATTTCTTTGTTTGTCAATTTGATGCTTGGACACAATTAAAATCGTTGGAGAAAAGTAATACACACAGTGTTCGTTTACTAAAATTGATCATAACGTCGTTTTAATGTGTATTGTTTTATGTACATGATATGGAGAACGCGTTTGCCCATAGGAGCGTTCTTGTTTCCGCTACTGTAAAATACTACCCATTCAAGTCTCTTTATTGTAAGTCCTTTTTTTATTGGCTCGGTAAGAAAATCGAAGCTAAGAGTCGTTTCGATCTACAGACTAATGTTAATAGCAGCTCAACTTTAAACATTACGCTTAACGGTAACGCTAGAAACACAGTTACTTGGCTTTCTTTTTTGCAGTTTGGACATTTTTTTTTTTAAAATGTAATAACATCACCTATGCGATGGTGGATTGAAATTGAGGGGGGGGGGGGGGGGGGGGTAATGCGAGCACTATGTTTTTAACTCTACGTTTACAGAATATGTGCGTGTGGCGTTGTTTTTTTTTTGCAGTTGGTGTGTCGTACCCAAAAAAAGTGTATTAGTTCCTTTTTGTATTCATAGCGCAAGATAAATATTTTAAATGGCAAAGAACGGCAGAAAAAAATAAAAAATAATTTTTTAATACGCGTTTACGACTTGATTTTGACGTTGATTTGCGCTGATGATGATGTCACCACAAACAATTCCCGTTGTACTTTTTTTTATAAAGACGCTAATAAAGTATTATGTACTGTGTGCGATCTTGTTTGTCTTAATTCGTAAGAGCGAGTGTAAATCTGAAATAACATGTTTAAAGAGATTTAATATATTTGTTCTTGCAAGAGACACTCTTCCATAACATGAGTTTTACCGCTTTAATCGCTCAAGGATTTTTTTAAGGATTTTTACATTTGTTAATAGGAGTCTTGTTTGTTCTTTTAACCATCTTTACTAAATAACAAATATGACTTTAACACCGATTTTCCTATCGCGTACTCTAAATTTGAGTGGTTAAACCGTAAGAATGATTATTCAGTGCGTCTCTCGAACGATTCTCTTACCCCTATATACAATAATAATAGTAACATCAATAACGCAAACGCAGGATTTATTACTCATTTAAAACACTCACAATTTTCATTTGATGGATCGTAGCCGCCTTGTTTTTATGGACGGGTTTGGCTCATTTGTTTTACGTTACGCTGTACAAAAAAAAGTACCGAACGTTAACAGTTGAGGAGGGGTTATGTTTAAAGCTTAGATGGTGCGAATATAGTGTTAGTGCAACTTTAATGTTTTTTATAACGGTTTTCTTTTCTGGTATTGAAAATATTTTTACCATTATTCATTTTTCAACATTCTTGTTGATGATGATGAAAACTAACGTATATTTAGTACTACATGTAGCTATTAGTTACAGCTTCGTGTGGGGGCTTACCTACGTTCATTTTTTTTTTTTTTATCGGCAGTGAGTTACTGCAACCGGGATAATATTCCTTCATACGTATAACTTACTCGCGTTCGGACAAACAGTGTGGTTCAAACTAAACGCCGTTTTGTACGCGTTAGAATACAAACAAATACTATCTTGTTATACTCTCGAAAAAGTTATATAACGTTTTGTCCACAATATCAAGACTCTTTTTTGCTTTTGTATTAGGTACGCTTGTTTTTACCAACTTGACAAATTTAACTAGAACTAACAGTCTAAAACGAACCAACTCTAAAAAAATGAGTTTAACCAAATACGTGTTAACTGAACCAAAATACATGTTGTAAGAAGATGCACGATTAATATATATAAAAAAAAAAAAAAACAGGTTATGGACGCGGCGTCAATAAAGATCATCAAACTTATATTACACAGTTTGCTAATTGTAACAACACAAACGAATTTAGCCTATTTTACTATTTTGTTACTTTATACTATGCAGTTACTAACAAACAAGACACATATTATTAATAGGCCGTAATCTATGTTGAGGGTTTAAACCATTTTTGTTAAACGCACGAACGATGTAGTTGAAGCTCTATATATTATTCTCTCTCTTCCTACATACACGCACACGCATTATGAAAAATAAGTGTTATGACTATTGGTGCCATGAATTCATTGCTGCTTACTGATAACTGAGTGGAAACAGCAATCACATCATCAACAAGAATATGTGAACACTTGACAAAACTCGAGAGAAACTTATACAATAACGTAATGTAGTTTAGGGTAGAAACATCTTTTCCATTTAAGTATTGTGTTGAAGTATAGTAGTTCAATTTGATTCACTTTTTTCCCCTTTTTTTTCCCTATCGTGTTTTTTTTCTTCCCTTTCGAAGACACTATGACAGAAAAAAAAAATTTACTGTACTAATTTTAGCGATGACGTTGGCTAATCGGTAAGTAAACAATCTATCTATCCAGTAAACTACGTCTTGGGCCAATCAAATCGTCAGTCAGCCTCTATTGCAAGAGTAAAGAAATGGAATCATAATGAATAAAATAAGAGCCAAACTATAAAGTAAAATATTAAAAAAAGGCAATATTTTTTTAATGAAAAAGTCAGGGCTGAAATCGGTTCGATTCGGAGAGAAACTGGTGTACTTTTCTAGATATTAATGAATTCACATTGGGTTAAAGATCATGGCTACCTTCTAAAACAAAGCATAATTGAGCATAAATCTGTGGTGAAAGAGTCAAAACTGTATTTTCACGAACTGTATTGAACAGGGGACAGAATAACGAAAAGTGTTCTGCTGTTTTTCTTCCATTGCCACAGCTACAAAAAAAAAAAAAGGATTATTATCCAGATGTCGGTTAACCATATCGTTCTTTAGATCACTCATACTTGAACGGAGCCGGCTGTACTTGTTCTCTTCTTTTACCAAAACAGTAGTATGGTGGACCTATAGCGTCATCAATAGTCAGATATCGTTTCAGTTGGCTCAAGGAGTTGCTGGTTTTAATGTAGTCAGGTAGTATATAACTTTGATTATCTTTATTTACTCGGTGTCCTGCTTACAAGCCTTTTTTTTTTTTTTTACACATTTACGTGCGCCAAAAAAAAAAAGAACTACGTTTACAGTAAATCTATCGTGCGTCTATATGCGTTAATAAAAGAATAATAATAATTCGAGTCTCCAATTTTTTTTACGCGGGGCTTTTAACCGAGGGGGGGGGGGGGGGGGGGGGTTCCTAAGGGAAGTAAATATAGAATACTAGCTGATAGTAAGAGTTTTGCCCTTGCATCGTATAGTGGAGGATGGATGATAATCTTTATTTTTAAGGTAACGGATAATCAAAAACGCGTGGTTTTTTTTTTTTTTTTTTTTTTTTTTAGCATCCGACCCTCGCCCCCGTTAAGGGACTTAGTGGCGATGAACACTTACAAAAATGTTAACAAACGCACAAAGCGTAACAACATTATGACATTATTTGTCTGCTACTGCGTCTCTTTTTTTGTTTGTTTGTTTTTCAATGTTTCCTTAAAAAAATATCCCAAGCACGAAGTGAAATGTTTAGTATATCGCGAACGTATTTAACCGCCAATATATTGTAAACGTCAATTTGAGCACAGTATAAGCCTAGGGCTTGTTGTTGCTCATTCGTCCTGTCAATTATAAAGGTATTCTGTTCAATTGTTTCTAAAATAAAAGTTATTTAAACCAAAGTTATATTATGTTTACTAATTGTGACAACAAAAAGGATTATTACAATAAATTAACTATTTTGTTACTTTATAATGTGCAGTTAGTAACAAACAAAAAAACCCACAAAAACGATGCGGTTTTTTTTTTTATTAACAAGCCGTAACCCTACGTTCAGGGTAAACTTTTTAACGCACAAATGATGTACACGGCGTTTAAAACATCACTCCTCCACTACACAATGCAAGGGGCAAAACTCTTTCTATTGTCTAGTATTCCATACTTGCTTCCCTTAGGACCCCCCTCTTCGGTTAAAGCCCTGTGTAAAAAAAATTGGGGAGATGACTTATTCATTTGCTAACGCATATTAACACGATAGAGGTTTTCTTTAGTGCGTGTATGATCAGTGGATTTACTATAAACGTAGTTTTTTTTTTTAAAAGACGGCGCTCATAAATATGTAAAAAAATATTTATAAAAAAAATTGGGGGGGGGGGGGGAAAGGGGTGTTTAGTAAGTATAGATACTGAGCAAGTAAAGATCAAAGTTAGATTACGTGGTTTACAAAATTGTCACAAAAAAAAAAAAACGAATATGAACGATGGCGGGGTTTTTTTTGGACGCGTGTAGCATCAGTGATTTTACTGTAGCCCCTTTTTAAACTTTTTTTAAAGAAGGCTGTGCACATAAATATGTATAAAAAAAAAAAAAAGCATCAAGGAACTAGTAAGTCTTGATGCTGAGTAAATAAAGATCATCAAGGTTATATAATATTATTATGTTTACTAATTGTAACAACTAAAAGGAATAATACAACAAATTAACTATTGTGTTACTTTATAACGTACAGTTAGTAACAACCAAAAAACCACAAATGTTATTAACAGACCCTACATTTAGGGTAAAAACTAGCGCACAAACGATGTACACGGCGTTTAAACATCACTCCTCCACTGCACAATGCAAGGGATAAACCTCTTACTATCATCTAGTGTTCACATTCCGTACTTACTTACCTTAGGATCCTTTTCGGTTAAAGCCCGTGTAAAAAAAAAAGTTGGAGAGATAACTTTTTTTTTTTCGCTCACGCATATAGACGCGCGATGGATGTTTTCTGTGTGTGTATGATCAGTGTGTTTACTGTAATGTAGTTCTTTTTTTTTTTTGGGCGCACGTAATATTTTAAAAAAAAAAGGGGGGGGGGGGGGGGGCCCTAAATTTTTAATATTTGGGTAAATACAGTTCTCAATTTTTTTTTTCTGGTTTCTGTTTGGGAAATTATTATTTTATTCGGGGTTTTTAACATTTTGTACGAAAAAATCCGGGGGTTTAACCCCCCCCAACCCAACCCCCCCCCCCCCCCCCCCCCCCAAAAACCCCCCCCCCCCCAAAAAGGGCGAACCTTTATTGAAAGCCCCCTCGTGAATGTGTGCAAGTGTTTTTTAAATGCTCCCCATTCAGGGAAATTGCTGGGTTATTTTTGAACGCGGTGTGTGTATACTTACAATTTAATTTTTTTATTTTGATTAAGTTTTCCCCTTTCCCTTTCCGCTTTTTTTTTCCCCTCTCGCTTTCCCACCCTTTCCATCCCAAAATTCTTCCCTCCTTCTTTTGGGTTTTTTTTTTTTTTTTTTTTTTTTGGGCAGTGTTTTCACGGACCTACCTTTCTTTTTTTTTGGGAAAATTAAAACCATACGCGCTAGCCCCCCAGTAAAAATGTGGGGTTGTGGGGCGTTGATCATTTTCATTTAAATAAATTTTGGTGGGGGGAAAACCGTGCGTTTTAAATAGGTTTACTGTTTTGTTTTAAAGTGGTTTGTTTTACTTTGGTTTTTTGTTTTTTTGGGTTGGGGGTCCAGGGTTCCCAAAGAAGAAATTTTAAAATTAAAGTATTTATAAAAAAAAAATTAACCACGATTTATTGAGTAAGTTTTCAACCAAAAAAAAAAGTCCCAATGATTCCCTTTGTGTTGTTCATACAGGTTTGGAGGTTGTCCCAAAACCTGGTGCTTACCCCCTTTACGCAGGGGATTTGCCCGAATCCGCCCCCTTAAAACCTCGTCTGAAATAATTTTTTTTTTTAAGGGTCGAGCAGCGCAGCCAGCAGCAGAAAGCAGCAGTAACGTCGTTCATCTTTAAACGCTGCCCAGATTCCCCCAATCAACATCAGATAAAGGAAAAAAAAAGGTTGCGCAATCGTAGAAAAAAACCCAAGGAGGGGGAGGAGGGGGGGAGGAGGCGGGGGGGACAAACGAAAAAAGGGGGTTGGGGGAAAACAAAAGGAAAAAGGGGGATTGATGAAAGTTTAAAAAATAAACATCAGTAAGAACGTTGGGAAGAGGACGAGGATGGGGGAAATGATGGGAAAGATAGAACAAACATCGTAAGAACGAGGGGGAAAGAGGACAAAGGGGGGGGGAAATTGATCTTTAAAAAAGGGAAACTAACATCAGTAAGAACGAGGGGGGAAGAGGACAGGGGGGGGGAAATTGAGGTAAGAAAAAATTTTAAACATCAGAAAGAACATGGGGGGGGAAGGGGAAGGATGGAGGAAAACCGGATCGCGCGGGGACGGGGTGGGGAAAGGGGGAAAGGGGTGGAAGTGCTGGGGAGATCGGGAGGGGGGAAGAAAGGGAGGAGGAAATAAAACCATCGTCCACTCTAAAATTTCAAAAAAAAAATTAATTTGTTTTCCCCAGATTAAAGGGGAACTTTGGGGGCCCCATCACAAAGCCCTTTAATGGGGGACAAAAACCCCAAAAAGACCCCGAAACCGAAACCAAAGGGGTTGGGTTGGCGACCCAAAGGAGTTTCTGAAAAAACAAAAAATCTTTATTTGAAAAAAAAATTTAAAGCGCGAAAAAAGACATTTTTCAACAGCTCTGGACCGCTTTTTAAAACCGATAGCGAGTATCGGGAATACCGTGGTGTCAGAAAGTGTACCCGTACACATCAAACGCAAAAAAAGGGGCGCGTAAAAACGTCGCTTTTGGGTTTTGATGACGATAGCAATGATGAGGGAAACGCTGGAAAGGGTTTTGAAAAAAGGAAAATTGATGATTTTCAAGTTTTTCCCATCCCCCTGTAAAATTTTTGCTTGGCCACAAACTGTTTGCGAAAACGCAACGTGAAAAATTTGGGTCCAAATAGAAACTTGTTCAAAGTGTATACACGTGTGCCCAAAACCCATCAAGATCCGATTTTTTAAAGGGTTTTTTGGGAAAAAAGGGGGTTGCCCCCGGGGGTTACCGTATGAAAACGGTTAGTTTTGGCTAAATTTAAAAAAACGAAATTCTTTTTGGGGAAAAGGGAGGGAAAAAAAATCACCATTTTTCAAAAAAAATGGGTTCCTAAAATGTTTAAATTGCAAAACGGGGGTTTCCATGGGTCAAAGATTAAAAATCGCCTAAGATGTGCAAGATGCTAAAAATTTTCTGGGGTCCATTTTTTTGACCTGTTATCAGAAATCAAAAAAACTCGCCCCCTTACAAACTTTTTGTGAGGGTTTGCCCCCCAAAAAATGAATGGGGGTCGTTTCCCAATGCCCGTCAAAATCATGGGGTTTTGCGGGCCAATGCGTTTCCCAAAGGGGAAAAAAGGGCAAAGGTCAAAAAATGCAAAGGTTGGGGCCAAAACCGATCAAAACGTTTGCGTTTGGAGGCGCAAAAAAGGGGACTTTTTTGGCCCCCAAAAAATTTCCCCTATTTTACTTTTCCCGAAAGGGGAAAGGATACCCCGGTTTTTTGGATTATTTGTTTAGTATTATTTTGAAAATTTTTGGGGGTTTTGAAAACGAATAAAAAAAAATGGGGGGGTTTTGGTGCGTTTGTGGTGTTTTTTGAAAATTTAAAAAACGTTCAACAAAACGTGGAAAAGAATGGTGATTTTTTTTGGTTTTTGTTCTTTACTTAAATGACTGAAAGAAAAAGGGAAAAGGGTGTTTTTTTCTTTTTTTGTTATGTTTCCCATTGAAGCTTTCACCAAACGTGGAAAAGAATGGGCTTTTGTGTTTTTTTTTTGGGTTTTTCTTAAAATGACTTTATAGTAAGAAAAGGGGAAAGGGGGGATTTTTTTGATTTGTTTTGCATTTTTTGGTTATTTTTTAATTACTTATTTAATAATGGCTTTACGTTACTTTTTTTTAAAATTTTTCTTGAAATGATAATTTTATTTTTTTTAAGGCTATGTAATATGACTTGTGAAAGATTTAAAAATTTAAACCGTCCTTTGTCCCAATTATATAAAAGGGGGTTGTTCGCAATGGGAGAAAAAGGCCTGCCGGACCCCTTTTTCCCCAAATTTCAAGAAAATGCAAAGCGTTTGGTAATAATACATATCTCCTATGCAAAACTTGTTTGGTTGGCAAGGTAAAAACACTTACAAACACCTCCACATTGCTTTAAAATAAAATTTTTTTAGAAATGTTAAATTCCCCCTATGGTGGGGGAAGGGGGTTTTGCCCCCTTTTAAAGCCCCGTTCGAAAAAATTTTATTGTTCAGTAGTTTTTGGACCCCCCCCACTCTGTTTAAACAAAATCGTCCCGGTTTGATTCAACATTGTATGTTTTATGCAAGTTGGGGGACAAAAAAGGAAATTGTAAGCAGAAAAAATTGACTTTTTTCTGTGCTGCTGATCAACTAACCCCTAATTTGCTTTTTTTGATTTTTTTTTTTTTTTTTGGTTACAATAAAATTACTTGTCCGGAAAATTTGGTTGTGTTGTTTGGGCTACAAAAA
The DNA here is from genome assembly GCA_018398815.1 of Conus ventricosus. Classification (NCBI taxonomy): domain Eukaryota; kingdom Metazoa; phylum Mollusca; class Gastropoda; order Neogastropoda; family Conidae; genus Conus; species Conus ventricosus. Next base: position 124,499,861 of record CM031598.1, on the reverse strand, counting down.
ATGATTTAACCCTCTGGGGGTTATCAAAAAAAAAAAAAAAAAAAAACCCCAAAACCCCCAATTCTTTTTGGGAAAATTTTTTTTGTTAAAAAGGGCCTAGTGTTGGGTTTGGATGATTTTTTTTTTTAATTAAAAGGGAAAACCACAGAAATTTTGACTGTTTTTTTTTTTTCGCTTTTCCCAACAATAAAATTGCCCTATTTGTGGTTTCTGTACATTTTTTTAAAAAAGCCCCTTTTTTTATTAATTTTGTTCATTTTTAATTTTTTTGTGTTTTTTGCAAAAAAACCGGGGTTTCCAACCGAGAAAGTCCGGGCAAAAAATTTAAAACCCTCCCTTTATTTTTGGGAACATGTATACATGTATTTCGTAGTATGAGGAAAAGGGTTTTAAAGGGCTGGGCGTCCCCAAAAAAAACACCCCAAGCACAAAAATTTTTTTGTTGTTTCTTTATAAAAAACTTTCAAACAAAACCCAAAAAAAAGGCTTTTAATTAAATCTTTTGGTATAAAAACCCAAAAATTTTTCCGTAGTCCTTTTTTTTTTTTTAACACTTTGTAAATTATTTTCAAGAAAACACAACGATCCTTTTTTTTTATAATTTTTGAATATTTTGGGGGTTTTTTTTATCATAGTGTTTGTATAAATTTTTATCTACCTTTCCCTTTAATAATTTATTTTTAAAAATTTGCTTAATGCCATGTTCGTGGTTATTGCGCAACTTTTCCCGACATTGAGCTTAAAAATAAATAGCTTACTCTTTAAAATTTTATTTCTTGTCGGTTTTTTTTAAATGCACTTCCCTTGGGGTTTAAAAGGGGGGTTTTTAAATGGGGATTATGGGTTTTTCAAACTGCTCATAATTAATTCCCACCTTCCTCCCCCCTTTCCCCCCCTCCGGGAAATAACAGCTTTTGGGCGATACGTGTTTAAAAGAAAACCGTCCGTTTTCCCAAAGCTGTAACTAATTTCAAAGGTTAAAGAGTAGTTATAAAAATAATCGTTTTTATCCATAAACATTTAAAACAGGGCGGTTGTTAAAAAATTTAGACACGTTTTTTCGAAAATACAAAGGGTGTAAGCCCAAAAACACGCCCTCTTTTCCTTCACTCTCGGGTTTTTCTTTACAAAACATCAAACCCAAAATATAAAAACCCCTATGTACTTTTAAAAAGCAAAAACCCCTTGGTTTTTTAGAATTTTTTTTACCTTTTAACATGACACGTACAATCCGTTACTTGGGGTTTGGGGTTTCGCCTTTCCAACCCCGTCATTTATGTTCAATTAGCTAAATCTAAAATCCCTTTTTCGAAGAAAAAAAGGATTACTGTGGGTTTTTTTAACTTACACATTTCTCCTCCCCCACCTGCGATAAATACCTTCCCACACAAATATTAATCAAACAAATAAAAAGGTATTTCAGCGCAAAAGCCGTTCCTGTCACATTAATGCCCAAAAAGTTCCCCCGTTCGTACCCCCTTTTAAAATACTTCCCAAACCTTCCATAATGCCAAAAATTTTTATTTGTAAACCTTAAACCTTAAGGTTTTAATGTTTGGGAAATTTCCCCTTTTTTTAATCCTTTTGTCTCTTAAAAAAAGGGGCACCATCGGGGGGAATCGGTTTTTTGCCGTTTGGGACAAAGAGGCATCGGGTAAATTATTAGATTTTAAAGGGCGGGCCTTTTTAAACCTTGCTGGGGCATACAAAAAAAAAATCGCAATTCGCAAATTTAGGGGGTAAAGGGCACGCTGTCCCTAAAAACGTTTTTTGTGTTTTGCGTAAGTTTTTCCCAATTTTCCTCGATCGTCCCTTCGGAGGGTAAAAAACCCCTTTGGGTGAGAACACGGGGGTTAATTTTTTTCCCTCCAGTGGTCCCAAAAAATAAACCCGACACAATCGTTTGTTCCCGACAAAAGCCGCGCCCAAAAAATTCGTAGGGGGACAAAAAAATTCGTCCTCCCAAAAATATTGTACTTTAAAAAACCCGTTTTAATAGTTTGCGTAAACAAGTAAAACCCGGGACTAAACCCAACATCCCCTTTTTGCCCCCGGGCTCCTTTTTGCCCAAAAGCCCCAAGAAAGTGGTTTAAAGGGTTTGGGTTTTGGGATTGGGGTTTGGGTTTGGGGTAGGGTTAGGGTTTTGGGATAGGGGTTTGGGTTAGGGTTTTTGGGTTTGGGTTTGGGTTAGAGTTAGGGGTAGGGGAAGGGTTTTGGGGGGGGGATAGGGTTAGGGGTAGGGGTTAAAGGGGGTTTTTGGTTTGGGGTTTGGGAAAGGGTTTGGGGTTTGGGGTTTGGGTTTGACTTGGGCCCAACAAACCCGGGTTTGGGGACAAAGAGCTGGGGGACAAATATACGTTCCCCCCCCTAACGACCTTTAAAAAATCCTTTTGCACGTAATGTGTTATATTGTCTACCGCCCCCAAACTTCGTCAACGTAATAAAGTCCTGCGAAAAAGCGTTAAAGGTTTGGGCAAAATTTAGATTGGATTCCTCATTGGCGACTTTCTTTTTTCCCTTTTAAAAGTCGCCCCAAAAAATCAACGTCTCGGGTTTTAATTTGCCTATCCCCTTTCCCGAATAAACCCAAACCACTATCGTTTTGGACGTAATCTGGGAAATTACTTTATTGTAGTTTTCGTTGTTTAACTTTATTCAATTCCGAAGCGGAATCTGTAAGAACTTTATCCATGGTTTTTAAAATCAACCAGGCGTTCGTTCACTCGTTTTTTATACTGTTGTCTGCTTTAATCCATAAGTTACAATCTCCATGATAATCGTGAATACGAAGATTAAGACTAAACGCAAATCAACCGGTTCAATGTACACGCAGAAATCGTCAAGTCTCTATCGCACGCACTATCCATATAGTTAATCATTCTCACCAACATTGGAAAAATTTACACGTTCTCTGCGGTAACGTTGCAACTTAGTCCAATTCAGTTCTGAGTTGGTGTACAATACAGCCTCTCCCTCTCTCCCTCTCCCCCGACCCCTCTCTCACTTCTCTCCTCTCTCCCCCGACCCTCTCTATTCTCTCCCTCTCCCCCGACCCCTCTCTCACTTCTCTCCCTCTCCCCCGACCCCGCTCTCACTTCTCTCCCTCTCCCCCGACCCCTCTCTAATTCTCTCCCTTCCCCCCCCGACCCCGCTCTCACTTCTCGCCCTCTTCCCCGACCCCGCTCGAACTTCTCTCCCTCTCCCCCGACCCCGCTCTCACTTCTCGCCCTCTCCCCCGACCCCGCTCTCACTTCTCTCCCTCTCCCCCGACCCCGCTCTCACTTCTCGCCCTCCTCCCCCGACCCCGCTCTCACTTCTCTCCTCTCCCCCGACCCCTCTCTCACTTCTCTACCTCTCCCCGACCCCGCTCTCACTTCTCTCCTCTCCCCCGACCCCCTCTATCTCTCTCCTCTCCCCCGACCCCTCTCTCACTTTCTCCTCCTCTCCCCCGACCCCCTATCCCCCTCCCCCGCCCTCTCCACTCTCTACCTCTCCCCCGACCCCGCTCCACTTCTCCCTCTCCCCCGACCTCTCTATTCTCTCCTCTCACCCGACCTCTCTCTATTCTCTCCTCTCCCCGACCCCTCCTCACTTCTCTCCCTCACCCCGACCCGCTCTCATTTCTCTCCTCTCCCCGACCCCGCTCTCACTTCTCTACCTCTCCCCGACCCCTCTCTATTCTCTCCCTCTCCCCCCGACCCCTCTCTCACTCTCTACCTCTCCCCTCCCGACCCCGCTCTCACTTCTCCCCTCTCCCCCGACCCCTATCTATTCTCTCCTCTCTCCCGACCCCGCTCTCACTTCTCTCTCCTCTCCCCGACCCCGCTCTCACTTCTCTCCCTCTCCCCCGACCCCGCTCTATTCTCTCCCTCTCCCCCGACCCGCTCTCACTTCTCTCCCTCTCCCCCGACCCCGTCTCTATTCTCTCCCTCTCCCCGACCCCGCTCTCTCATTCTCTCCTCTCCCACACCCCGCTCTATTCTCTCCCTCTCCCCGAACCCGCTCTCACTTCTCTCCCTCTCCCCGACCCCGCTCTCACTTCTCTCCCTCTCCCCCGACCCCGCTCTATTCTCTCCCTCTCCCCCGACCCCGCTCTATTCTCTCCCTCTCCCCCACCCCTCTCTATTTCCCTCTCCCTCTCCCCCGACCCTCTCTCACTTCTCTCCCTCTCCCCTGACCCCTCTCTATTCCTCTCCCTCTCCCCCGACCCCCTCTATTCTCTCCCTCTCCCCCGACCTCTCTGTCACTTCTCTCCCTCTCCCCCGACCCCTCTCTCACTTCTCTCCCTCTCCCCCGACCCTCCCTATTTCTCTCCCTCTCCCCGAACCCTCTCTATTCTCTCCTCTCCCCCGACCCCTCTCTATTCTCTCCCTCTCCCCCCGACCCCTCTCTATTCTCTCCTCTCTCCCCCGACCCCTCTCTATTCTCTCCCTCTCCCCGACCCCTCTCTATTCTCTCCTCTCCCCCGACCCTCTCTCATTTTCTCTTCCCCCCGACCCCGCTCTATTCTCTCCCTCTCCCCCGGACCCCCTCTATTCTCTCCCTCTCCCCCGACCCTCTCTATTCTCTCCCTCTCCCCGACCCCTCTCTATTCTCTCCCTCTCCCCGACCCCTCTCTATTCTCTCCCTCTCCCCCGACCCCTCTCTATTCTCCCCTCTCTCCCGACCCGCTCTCACTTCTCTCCCTCCCCCCGACCCCTCTCTATTCTCTCCTCTCCCCCGACCCCCTCTATTCTCTCCTCTCCCCCGACCCCGCTCTCACTTCTCTCCCTCTCCCCCGACACCTCTCTATTCTCTCCCTCTCCCCCGACCCGCTCTCACTTCTCTCCCTCTCCCCGACCCCTCTCTATTCTCTCCCTCTCCCCCGACCCCTCTCTATTCTCTCCCTCTCCCCGACCCCGCTCTCCACTTCTCTCCCTCTCCCCCGACCCCTCTCTAGTTCTCTCCTCTCCCCGACCCCCTCATTCTCTCCCTCTCCCCCGACCCCTCTCTATTCTCTCCCTCTCCCCGACACCGCTCTCACTTCTCTCCCTCTCCCCCGACCCCGCTCTCTATTCTCCCTCTCCCCCGACCCCTCTCTATTCTCTCCTCTCCCCCGACCCCTCTCTATTCTCTCCTCTCCCCAGACCCTCTCTCATTCTCTCCCTCTCCCCGACCCCTCTCTATTCTCTCCCTCTCCCCCGACCCCGCTCTCACTTCTCTCCCTCTCCCCCGACCCCTACTATTCTCCTCCCTCTCCCCGACCCCGCTCTACTTCTCTCCCTCTCCCCGACCCCGTCTCTATTCTCTCCCTCTCCCCCGACCCGCTCTCATTCTCTCCCTCTCCCCCGACCCCCCTCTTTCTCTCCCTCTCCCCGACCCCTCTCTATTCTCTCCCTCTCCCCCGACCCGCTCTATTCTCTCCCTCTCCCCCGACCCGCTCTCACTTCTCTCCCTCTCCCCCGACCCCGCTCTATTCTCTCCCTCTCTCCCCGCCCCCTCTCTCACTTCTCTCCCTCTCCCCCGACCCCTCTCTATTCTCTCCCTCCCCCCCGACCCCTCTACTTCTCTCCCTCTCCCCCGACCCCGCTCTATTCTCTCCCTCTCCCCGGACCCCTCTCTCACTTCTCTCCCTCTCCCCCGACCCCGCTTCACTTCTCTCCCTCTCCCCCGACCCCGCTCTCACTTCTCTCCTCTCCCCGCCCCCTCCCCATTCTCTCCCTCTCCCCCGACCCCTCTCTACTTCTCTCCCTCTCCCCGACCCCTCTCTCACTTCTCTCCCTCTCCCCGACCCCTCTCTACTTCTCTCCCTCTCCCCGACCCCTCTCTACTTCTCGCCTCTCCCCGACCCGCTCTCACTTCTCGCCTCTCCCCGACCCGCTCTCACTTCTCTCCCTCTCCCCGACCCCCTCTCCCTCCACTTCCCCTCCCTCTCCCCGACCCCGCTCTCTATTCTCGCCCTTTTCCCCGACCCTCTCTCATTCTCTCCCTCTACCCCGACCCCGCTTATTCTCCCTCTCCCCGAACCCTCTCTCATTCTCTCCTCTCCCCGACCCCTCTCTATTCTCACCCTCCCCGACCCCGCTCTATTTCTCCCCTCTCCCGACCCCGCTCTATTCTCGCCCTCCCCCCCGACCCTGCTTATTTCATCCCTCTCCACGACCCCGCTCTATTCTCTCCCTCTCCACCGACCCTCTCTCACTTCTCTCCTCTCCCCCGACCCTCTCTATTCTCCCCTCTCCCCAGACCCCTCTCTATTCTCTCCCTCTCCCCGACCCTCTCTATTCTCACCCTCTCCCCCGACCAACTCTTTTCTCTCCCTCTCCCCCGACCCCCTCTATTCTCTCCTCTCCCGACCCGCTCTATTCTCTCCCTCTCCCCGACCCGCTCTGATCTCTCCCTCTCCCCGACCCTCTCTATTCTCTCCTCTCCCCGACCCCTCTCTATTCTCTCCCTCTCCCCCGACCCTCTCTATTCTCTCTCCCTCTCCACCGCCCCGCTATTCTCTCCCTCTCCCCCGAACCCCTCTCTCATTCTCTCCTCTCCCACCCCGCTCTCATTCTCTCCCTCTCCCCGCCCCCGCCTACTCTCTCCCTCTCCCCCGACCCTCTCTATTCTCTCCTCTCCCCCGCCCCCTCTATTCTCTCCCTCTCCCCCGACCCCTCTCATTCTCTCCCTCTCCCCGACCCCGCTCACATTCTCTCCTCTCCCCCGACCCCCCTTTCTCTCACTTCTCTCCCTCCCTCCCCCGACCCCCCTATTCTCTCCTCTCCCCCGACCCCTCTCTATTCTCTCCCTCTCCCCGTCCCCCTCTTATTTCTCTCCCTCTCCCCGGACCCACTCTCACTTCTCTCCACTCCCCCGACCCCGCTCTCACTTCTCTCCCTCTCCCCGACCCCTTTTCACTTCTCTCCCTCTCCCCCGACCCTCTCTATTCTCTCCCTCTCCCCGACCCTCTCTATTCTCTCCTTCTCCCCCGACCCTCTCTATTCTCTCCTCTCCCCGACCCCTCTCTCACTTCTCTCCCCTCCCCGACCCCTCTTCACTTCTCTCCTCTCCCCGACCCCGCTCTCACTTCTCCCCCTCTCCCCCGACCCCTCTCTATTCTCTCCCTCTCCCCGACCTCTCTATTCTCTCCTTCTCCCCGACCACCTCTCCACTTCTCTACCTCTCCCCCGACCCTCTCTCATTTCTCTCCTCTTCCCCGACCCCTCTCTATTCTCGCCCTCTCCCCCAACCCTGCTCTCACTTTCTCCCTCTCCCCCGACCCCGCTCTACTTCTCGCCCTCTCCCCCGACCCCTCTTTCTCTCCCTTCCCCCGACCCCGCTCTCACTTTCTCCCTCTCCCCGACCCCTCTCTCTCTTCTCTCCCTCTCCACCGACCCTCTCTATTCTCGCCCTCTCCACCAACCCTCTCTCACTTCTCTCCCTCCCCCGACCCCTCTCTATTCTCTCCCTCTCCCCGACCCCGCTCTATTCTCTCCCTCTTCCCCGACCCCGCTCTATTCTCTCCCTCTCCCCAAACCCTCTCTATTCTCTCCCTCTCCCCGACCCTCTCTATTCTCTCCCTCTGCACCGACCCCGCTCTCACTTCTCTCCTCTCCCCGACCCCTCTCTATTCTCTCCCTCTCCCCCGACCCCTCTCTATTCTCTCCTCTTCCCCGACCCCTCTCTATTCTCTCCCTCTCCCCCCACCTCTCTATTCTCTCCCTCTCCCCGACCCCTTCTATTCTCTCCTCTCCCGACCCCGCTCTCACTTCTCTCCCTCTCCCCCGACCCCATCTCTCCCCCACCTCTCTACTCTCCTCCCCCGCCCCCTCTCTATTCTCTCCCCTCTCCCCCGACCCCTCTCTCATTCTCTCCCTCTCCCGCGACCCGCTCTATTCTCTCCCTCTCCCCGACCCCTCTCTATTCTCTCCCTCTCCCCCGACCCCTCTCTCACTTCTCTCAGTCTCCCCCGACCCCTCTCTATTCTCTCCTCTCCCCCGACCCCTCTCTACTTCTCTCCTCTCCCCGACCCCTCTCTCACTTCTCTCCCTGTCCCCGACCCCTCTCTATTCTCTCCCTCTCCCCGACCCTCTCTCACTTCTCTCCTCTCCCCGACCCCTCTCTCACTTCTCCCTCCCTCTTTTCCACCCCGACCCCTCTATTCTCTCCCTGTTCCCCCGACCCCTCTCTATTCTCTCCCTCTCCCCCGACCCGCTCTCACTTCTCTCCCTCTCCCGACCCCTCTCTATTCTCTCCCTCTCTCCGACCCCGCTCTCACTTCTCTCCCTTTCCCCGACCCCTCTCACTTCTCTCCCTCTCCCCGACCCCGATCTCACTTCTCGCCCTCTCCCCGCCCCCGTCTCATTCTCTCCCTCTCCCCGACCCCGCTCTCACTTCTGCCCTCTTCCCCGACCCGGTCTCACTTCTCTCCTCACCCTCGACCCATCTCTCATTCTTTCTCCTCTCCCCGACCCGCTCTCATTTCTCGCCTCTCCCCCGACCCGCTCTCACTTCTACCTCTCCCCGACCCTCTCTCACTTCTCTACCTCCCCTCGACCCATCTCTCACTTCTCTACCTCTCCCCGACCCCGCTCTCACTTCTCGCCCTGTCCCCCGACCCCGCTCTCACTGCTCTACCTCTCCCCCGACCCGCTCTCACTTCTCCCCCTCTCCCCGACCCGCTCTCACTTCTCTACCTCTCCCCGACCCCGCTCTCACTTCTCGCCCTGTCCCCGCCCCCGCTCTCACTTCTCTACCTCTCCCCCGACCCCTCTCTATTCTCTCCTCTCCCTGACCCCCTCTCACTTCTCTCCCTCCCCCGACCCCGCTCTCATTCTCTCCCTCTCCCCGACCCGCTCTCACTTCTCTACCTCTCCCCCGACCCTCTCTATTCTCGCCTCTCCCCCGACCCCTCTCTATTCTCTCGCTCCCCTGACCCTCTCTATTCTCCGCTCCCCCGACCCTCTCTCACTCTCTTCCCTCTCCCACGACCCCTCTCACTTTGCTCTCGACCCTCTCACTCTCTTCCACCCCGCTCTCTCTTTTCCCTCTCCCCGCCCCTCTATCTTCCCTCCCCCCGACCCCGCTCTCACTTCTCTCCCCCGACCCCGCTCTCACTTCTCTCCCTCTCCCCGACCCCTCTATTCTCTCCCTTCTCCCGACCCGCTCTCACTTCTTCCCTCTCCCCCGACCCCGCTCTATTCTTTCCCCGACCCCGCTCTATTCTCTCCCTCTCCCCCGACCCCGCTCTCACTTCTCTCCCTTCCCCGACCCCCCTCTATTCTCTCCCTCTCCCCGACCCCGCTCTCACTTCTCTCCCTCTCCCCTGACCCCGCTCTCACTTCTCCCCCTCTCCCCCGACCCGCTCTATTCTCTCCCTCTCCCCGACCCTCTCTCACTTCTCTCCCGCTCCCCGACCCCGCTCTCCATTCTCTCCCTTTCCCCCGACCCGCTCTCACTTCTCTCCCTCTCCCCCGACCCTCTCTTTTCTCTCCCTCTCCCCGACCACTCTCTATTCTCTCCCTCTCCCCCGACCACTCTCTCACTTCTCTACCTCTCCCCCGACCCCTCTCTCACTTCTCTCCCTCTCCCCGACCCTCTCTCACTTCTCGCCTCTCCCCGACCCCTCCTCTCTGTCTCTCTCCCTCGACCCCGCTCTCACTTCTCGCCTCTCCCCCGACCCCGCTCTCACTTCTCGCCTCTCCCACCGACCCTGCTCTCACTTCTCCCCTCTCCCGACCCCTCTCTCACGTCTCTCCCTCTCCCCGACCCCGCTCTCATTCTCGCCCTCTCCCCGACCATTTCTCTCACTTCTCTCCCTCTCCCCCGACCCCGCTCTATTCTCGCCCTCCCCCCCAACCCCCTCTCTCATTCTCTCCCTCTCCCCGACCCGCTCTATTCTCTCCCTCTCCCCGACCCGCTCTATTCTCTCCCTCTCCACCGACCCTGCTCTATTCTCTCCCTCTCCACCGCCCCCTCTCTATTCTCTCCTCTCCCCCGACTCCTCTATCACTTCTCTCCCTCCCCCGACCCCTCTCTATTCTCTCCTCTCCCCCGACCCTCTCTATTCTCTCCCTCTTCCCGACCCCTCTCTATTCTCTCCCTCTCCCCCGCCCCCTCTCTATTCTCTCCCTCTCCCCGACCCTCTCTTATTCTCTCCCTCTCCCCGACCCCGCTCTCCACTCTCCCCCTCTCCCCGACCCCGCTCTGATCTCTCCCTCTCCCCCGACCCCTCTCTATTCTCTCCCTCTCCCCCGTCCCCTCTCTATTCTCTCCCTCTCCCCCGCCCCCTCTCTATTCTCTCCCTCTCCACCGACCCCGCTCTATTCTCTCCCTCTCCCACGACCCCTCTCTGACTTCTCCCCCTCCCCACCGCCCCCTCTCTCACTTCTCTCCCTCTCCCCCGACCCCTCTCTATTCTCTCCCTCTCCCCCGACCCATCTCTCACTTCTCTCCCTCTCCCCCGACCCGCTCTCACTTCTCTCCCTCCCCCCGACCCCTCTCTATTCTCTCCCTCTCCCCCTACCCCTCTCTCACTTCTCTCAGTCTCCCCGACTCCTCTCTCACTTCTTCCCTCTCCCCGACCCCTCTCTATTCTCTACCTCTCCCCCGACCCTCTCTCACTTCTCTCCCTCCCCCCCGACCCTCTCTATTGTCTCCCTCTCCCCCCACCCCTCTCTCACTTCTCTCCCTTCCCAGACCCCTCTCTCACTTCTCTCCCTTTCCCCCGACCCTCTCTATTCTCTCCCTCTCCCCGACCCCTCTATCACTTCTCTCCCTCTCCCCCGACCCCTCTCTCACTTCTCTCCCTCTCCCCCGACCCCTTCTATTCTCTCCCTCTCCCCCCACCCCTCTCCACTTCTCTCCCTCTCCCCGACCCCGCTCTCACTTCTCCCCCTCTCCCCCGACCCCTCTCTATTCTCTCCCTCTCCCCCGACCCCGCTTCACTTCTCGCCTCCCCCCCGACCCCGCTCGCACTTCTCTCCCTCCCCCCGACCCCGCTCTCACTTCTCGCCCTCTCCCCGACCCCGCTCTCACTTCTCTCCCTCTCCCCCGACCCCGCTCTCACTTCTCGCCCTCTCCCCCGACCCGCTCTCACTTCTCTACCTCACCCTCGACCCTCTCTCACTTCTCTCCCTCTCCCCCGACCCCGCTCTCACTTCTCGCCCTCTCCCCCGCCCCCGCTCTCACTGCTCTACCTCCCCCCCGACCCCTCTCTCACTTCTCTCCCTCTCCCCGACCCCGCTCTCACTTCTCTACCTCTCCCTGCCCCCGCTCTCACTTCTCGCCCTCTCCCCCGACCCGCTCTCACTTCTCTACCTTCCCCGACCCCGCTCTCACTTCTCTCCTCTAACCCGACCCTCTCTATTCTCTCCCTCTCCCCTGACCCCGCTCTCACTTCTCTCCCTCTCCCCGACCCCGCTCTCACTT
>CM031598.1:124468360-124484964 GCA_018398815.1 Conus ventricosus | reverse complement strand
GCGCTGATGATGTCACCACAAACAGTTCCCTTGTACTTTTTTTTTATAAAGACGCAATAAAGTATTATGTACTGTGCGATCTGTTTGTCTAAATTCGTAAGAGCGAGTGTAAATCTTGTTAAAGAGATTAATATATTTGTTCTTGCGAGAGACACTCTCGTTCCGAAAAGAATCCTTCCATAACATGGGTTTTACCGCTTTAATCGCTCAAGGATTTTTTTTAGGATTTTTACATTTGTTAATAGGAGTCTCGTTTGTTCTTTTACCATCTTTACTAAATAACAAATATACTTTAACACCAATTTTCCTATCGCGTACTCTAAATTTGAGTGGTTAAACCGTAAGAAAGATTATTATACAGTGCGTTTCTCGAACGATTCTCTTACCCCTATATACAATAATGATAGTAACGACGCAAACGCAGGATTTATTACTCATTTAAAACACTCACAATTTTCATTCGGATGGATCGTAGTCGCCTTGTTTTTATGGACGGGTTTGGCTCATTTGTTTTACGTTACGCGGTACAAAAAAAAGTACCGAACGTTAACGGTTGAGGAGGGTTATGTTTAAAGCTTAGATGGTGCGAATATAGTGTTAGCGCATCTTTAATGTTTTTTATAACGGTTTACTTTTCTGGTATTGAAAACATTTTTACCATTATTCCATTGCTGTTTATTATTTTTTCAACGTTCTTGCTGATGATGATGAAAACTAACGTATATTTAGTACTACATGTAGCTATTAGTTACAGCTTCGTGTGGGGGCTTACCTACGTTCATTTTTTTTTATCGGCAGTGAGTTACTGCAACCGGATAATATTCCTTCTACGTATACTTACTCGCGTTCGGACAAACGGTGTGGTTCAAACTAAACGCCGTTTTGTACGCGTTAGAATACAAACAAATACTATCTTGTTATACTCTCGAAACGTTATATAACGTTTTGTCCACAATATCGAGACTCTTTTTTGCATTTGTATTAGGTGCGCTTGTTTTTACCAACTTCACAGACTAATTTAAGTAAAACTAACAGTCTATGAGTTTAAACAAACACACACACACAACATAGAGTGAACATCTTCATTAACACACACACACACTTCTCTCTCTCTCCCTCTTCCTCTCTCTCTCTCTCTCTCTCTCACACACACACAACCAAGTACGCGTTAACTAACCAAAATACATGTTGTAAAGAAAATGCACGATAATATTTAAAAAAAACAGGTTATGGCGTCAATAAAGATCATCAAACATATATTACACAGTTTGCTAATTGCAACAACACAAACGAATTTAGCCTATTTTGTTACTTTATACTAGTATGCAGTTACTATCAAACAAGATAGGCCGTAATCTATGTTGAGGGGTTAAACCATTTTGTTAAACGCACGAACGATGTAGTTGAAGCTCTAGATATTATTCTCTCTCTCCTACATACACGCATTATCAGTGTTATGACTATTGGTGCCATGAATTCGTTGCTGATTGCGGTACTATTCGTTCTCACGTTTGTCTCGTAACCACAGCGTTTGAATGTAAAAGAAAATAAATACGTCGGCAGTACTAATGTGTTGCGGTTGTCTAAATCATCATCCTTAGCGTGTGTTGTTGTATGTCAGTTATTCTTTACAAAAAAAAAGGATGTAATTCTTTCTCTCGTTTCCCCTTCAATAAGGGGTTAATTTTTTTTTCAAATCATTTCTTTCTTCCTTTAAAGTCATCTACACGTTAATGCATTGACGTTATAACGTTGTTACGCTATGTGCGTTTGTTAACATTTTTTTTTGTAAGTGTTCATCGCCACTAAGTCCCTTAACGGGTATCGGATGCTAAAGAAAAAACACGCGTTTGATTAACATAAAGATTATCATCCATCCTCCACTACACGATGCAAGGGGCAAAACTCTTACTATCAGCTAGTATTCCATACTCGCTTCCCTTAGAACCCCCCCCCCCCCCCCCCTCTCGGTTAAAGCCCCGCGTAAAAAAAAAATTGGAGACTCGAATTATTATTTTTTTATTAACGCATATAGACGCACGATAGATTTACTGTAGTTCTCTTTTTTTTGGCGCGCGTAAATGTGTAAAAAAAAAAAACCAGGCTCGTAAGACCGAGTAAATAAAGATCATCAAAGTTATATACTACATTAAACCCAGCAACTCTTTTGAGCCAACCGAAACGATATCTGACTATTGATGACGCTATAGGTCCATCATACTACTATTTTGGTAAAAGTAATTTACAGCCGGCTCCTTTCAAGTATGAGTGATCTAAAGAACGATAACCGACATCTGGATAATAAACTTTTTTTTGTAGCTGTGGCAATGGAAGAAAAACAGCAGAACGCTTTTCGTTATTCTGTCCCCATGTTCAATACAGTTCGTGAAAATACAGTTTCCACAGATTTATACTCAATTATCCTTTGTTTTAGAAGGTAGCCCAATGTGAAATCATTAATTTCTAGAAAAGTACACCAGTTTCTCTTCGAATCGAACCGATTTCAGCACTGACTTTTTCATTTGCCTTTTATTGTACTTTATATTTTGGCTCTTATTTATTCATTATGATTCCCATTTCCTTACTCTCGCAATAAGAGGCTGACTGACTGGCCCAAGACGTAGTTTACTGGATGTTTACTTACCGATTAGCCAACGTCATCGCTAGTAAATCTTTTTTTTTTTCTGTCATAGTGTCTTCGAAAGGGAATGAAATTGAACTACTATACTCAACACAATACTTATGGAAAAAATTTCAAAATGGTTGACTGATGGCGGCGAACGAAGCAAAGTTAGAAATAGAGTTTGTTTAGAACTTACCGCCAATGACATTGACAAACAAAGCACATGACAAGACACGATGCATTTCAACCACTTGGGTCTTCTTCAGGCGAAAAAATAAATCACATTTAACATGTGGGACAGTACAGACAAAGAACGAAAAAAGAAGAAAGAAAAATGACTCATCCGTTGTCGGCCATGCGGTCGGTGGGCGGAAATGACATGGGGCCCATGGAGTCATTTTTCTTTCTTCTTTTTTCGTTCTTTGTCTGTACTGTCCCACATGTTAAATGTGATTTATTTTTTCGCCTGAAGAAGACCCAAGTGGTTGAAATGCATCGTGTCTTGTCATGTGCTTTGTTTGTCAATGTCATTGGCGGTAAGTTCTAAACAAACTCTATTTCTAACTTATGGAAAAGATGGCTTCTCCCCTAAACTACTTTACGTTATTGTATAATAAGTTTCTCTCGAGTTTGTCAAGTGTTCACATATTCTTGTCGATGATGATGCGATTGCTGTTTCCACTCCATGTTATTCATCTGCTACTGCGTCTCTTTTTTTGTTTGTTTTTCAATGTTTCCTTACAAAAAATATCCCAAGCGCGAAGTGAAATGTTTAGTATATCGCGAACGCCGCCAATATATTGTAAACGTTAATTTGAGCACAGTATAATCCTAGGGCGTGTTGTTGCTCATTCGTCCTGTCAATATTCCGTTCTAAAATAAAGTTATTTAAACCGAAGTTATACTATGTTTACTAATTGTAACATCAAAAAGGATCATTGCAATAAATTAACTATTTTGTTACTTTATAACGTGCAGTTAGTAACAAACAAAAATACCACAAAACCGTGTGTGTGTTTTTTTTTATTAACAAGCCGTAACCCTAAACGCACAAATGATGTACATTTAAAACATCACTCCTCCACTACACGATGCAAGGGGCAAAACTCTTGCTATTGTCTAGTATTCCATACTCGCTTCCCTTAGAACCCCCCTCTTCTGTTAAAGCCCTTTGTGAAAAAAAATTGGGGAGATGACATTCGCTAACGCATATCAGAGCATGCTCTGCGCATATTAACACGATAGACGTTTTCCAGCTATGACGTGTGGTTGTGTGCGTTGATCAGTTACTAAACTCTTGTATGGGTGCGTTTTAAATAGGCTTACTGATTGATTTAAAGTCAGTTGTTTTACGTTCGGTGTTTTGTTCTTTTGTCCATGGTTGCAAAAACAATTAACCACGATTACTTTGTGTATGTTCATACAGGTTGGGACGGCTTGTACCAACACCTTGGATTATCACCCTTCACATGGGATTTGCCTGATTCTGTCCCTTCAACATCGTCTGTCATTTCTTTTCATTTGCCCAAGCAGCAGCAGTCTAACGTCGTATCGACTGTCCAAATCGCCCCATCAACGTCAGATAAGGCAATCGACGATGACGAGGATGAAGAGCTACGCGCAGTCGTAGAGAGAACATCAAGGATGGAGAGGAGGAGGCAGCGAACGAAGAAGGGGGTGGAGGACGAGGAGGCAGCGAACGAAGAAGGGTGGAGGACGAGAGGCAGCGAACGAAGAAGGGGTGGAGGACGAGGGCAATAAGAGAGGATCAAAACATCAATAAGAACGATGGGGAGGAGGACGAGGAGGCAGCGAACGAAGAAGGGGTGGAGGACGAGGAGGCAGCGAACGAAGAAGGGGTGGAGGACGAGGGCAATAAGAGAGATCCAAAACATCAATAAGAACGATGGGGAGGAGGAGATGGAAGAAACCCGGGATCGGGAGTAGGAACGTTAAGTGAGCAGGGAGAAGGGAGGGAAATGGATCGCTTGAGACGGGAGTAGGGGTTGAGAAGCTGATGGGGGAGGAGTGGAGTGAGGATGATGATAACGCATCCTCAACTCTGACCAATTATGTTAGAAAACAAAATTTAGTTTTACACAGAGTAAAGCGGGCGTTGGCGGCCCATCACGATGAAAAAAGTCAACCCAAAAGACCCCGCACCGACAACCAAACGGTTGACGGTCGCGATGATTTGCAGAACATGAAATCGTTATTTGAAAATAATTTAAGGGCAGCGAAAGACATGTTTGAAAAACTCTGGACCGCATATCAAACAGATACGCGAGTCTCAGAGAAACATAGTGGTGTCAACCGTAGTACAGCATCAAACGCAACAACGGCGCGCGTCGCTGTTGATGACGTCGATAGCAATGATACGCTGGAATGGTTAAGTAAGAAAATAGACGAGTTCAAACTATTCCATACTCCTGTGAAATGTTTGCTGGCCAGCAAACTGATTTGCGCAAACGCAACGTGTAAAGAATTGGTCCAACATAGCACTTGTTCGAAGTGCATACACGTGTGTCCAAACCATCAAAATTCCGATGTGTGTAAGGTTGTTCGGCACGGTAAGCCAGGTACGCGTCATGACACGCGTGTACGTCTGGCTCAAATAGAAAATGGAAATTCGTTTGGGGAATTGGTGGAAAAAATCACCGAGTTTCAAAACAACTGGGTACCTAAAATGATAAATACGAAACTAGGGTTACCATCGGGTCAAAGATTGAAAATCGCTCCTAAAAATGTGCAAGATGCTGAAATGTTTAGGGTCTATGTTTGACCTGATATCGGACATAGACAAACTGGTCCCTTACAAACTGTTGTGTCGGTGCCAACAACAGTGCATGAGCGTCCTTTACCAATGCTCTTGCAAAATCATCGGGTTTTGCAAACAATGCGATTCATCAAAGAGGACAAAACGGCGTGGCGCCTCCCGATGCGAAGGTTGCGCACAGCCAATCAAAACGTTTGCGTTTGGAGGCGCAAAAAAGGTGGACAGCATAGTACCACCAAGTTGCCCTATGCGTACATTTCGTAGGGGTATGGACCGTTTTGGATTCGTTTGTTTATTAGTATTGTCGTAATTGTTGGGGGGTTTGATACGCAATGTTTGGTCTGATGAGTGCGTTGTGGTGTACATGGAAACTTGTTTTGCTGTTGATGAACATTCTTATGTCTTTCATGATTGATTGTGTGTTTTCTGCTCTCCCCCCAAACAAAATTTGACACTCTCGTACATAATAAGACGTATGATAGCATCGTTGTTGTTGTATAAATGATTGTTCCCCCACACCTACCGGTCTTTGATTATTAGTTTGATAATGAATCTTATGACTAATCGTCTTCACGTGGCGGTTTGTTATAGGGTTTGATGATGAGTCCTGGAGACACAACCAAGTTCACGCTGATGAGCGGGACAGTATGATCAGAGTCGACGTCTACAGTGATGATGAGAGTAGTAGAAGTAGCGATGAGAGCGACATCTTTGACGACATCGATCCTCGGGGACCAAAGGACGGGGAAAAACACGATGTGTATTGTGTTGAAATAGACGTAGACCACCATTGCTCCAGGGGGCATATAACATTATACTGGGATCTGAATAAGATTAGTCAAGTGGTCGCAACGCATTACGCTCGTGAATCGCAAGTCGTGTTTCAGTACAACAGACACGCGCAAATTTCATACAAGATCAAGGATTATGACCAGTTTCCCGGGTCAAAATCATGCAAATTCTGAAACAGAAATGCCATGGTTTCGTTATAGAATCCATTTTCCAAGATACGTTCATCGTGATGATTGATAACACACCTACTGACATTTTGACGTTGCTAGAAATTGAATTACGGTCAATGTTTGGCTGCCCTTCGTTTTTTGACTCTGACTACGTATTCGTCTACTTGAATAAGCGTGAGCATTTTGTTTGACGCTCGTGCGTATGATGATGACGCTTTCGATGAACTTGTGCGAGCTCATCGCGCTGGTCGGTTCACGGCGAAGGTTATCCACGCCATGATGACACACTCATCGTTGAATACTGACGAGTTGGTCCCAATAGGATTGAAACGACAAGCCAAAAAGAAAGTAAGTAAGATGGGTGCGTTGTGGATTCAACGTCACATCCCCATGGAATTACATCACTTGGTACGATTCAAAAACCGTTAGTGATGAGAAGTCGTATTGTTTTAAAATGACTGTAACGTGAAGGAGTTGTTTTTCCGTTTTGTTATGATTCATTGACGTGTTCACCGAACGTGGAAAAGAATGGGTTGTGTTTGTTCGGTTTACTTTAAATGACTGTGACGTGAAGGAGTTTTGTTATGATCATTGAAACGTCCACCGAACGAGGAAAGAATGGTGCTTTTGCGTGTGTTTTAAATGACTGTAACGTGAAGGAGTTGATTGGAGGGTGGATATTTTGAGTTGTTTAGTTATGATTCATTGAAACGTCCACCGAACGTGGAAAAGAATGGGTGTGTGTTTGTTCGGTTTACTTTAAATGACTGTAACGCGGAGGATGGTTTTGCAGTTTTGTTATGTTTTCTTACTTACTTAAAATCATACGCGTACGTTACTTTTTTGTGTGTGGAAAATTTGCATGTATATGATGAATTATTTTTTATGACTGTCATATGACTTGTGAAACATATCAAAATTACTGTCCTTTGTGCCAACAGACGGTTTGTTCGCAATCGAGTAAATGGCTGCGCGGACGCTTGTTCGCAATCGGTAAATGCTTTGCGCGGACGCTTGTTCGCAATCGAGTAAATGCAAATGTAATCCTACCTATGCAGAACTTATGTGGTTGGCACGGCTTACTCCGCATTGCTTCAAATCCATATGCTACTAGTATGTGTGATCGATCACCCTATGGTGAGGGATGGGAATAACCTTTCTGATTGTTAGTAGTGCTTTGGACCTTACTCTGTTTTGTTCAAACAAATCTCGTACCGTTTGATTCAAACATTGTTAGTGTTTTATGCAAGTTGTGGACAAAAAGGTACTTGATGAAGTAAATGAATGACTGGTTTTCCGTGCTGATGATCAACTAACGCTAACTTGCATGATGATGTTGATTACAGATAAAATTACTTGTCACGGACATGATGGTTGTGTTGTTTCGCTACAAAATAGTCTTTCGGGGTTATCCAAAAAAAAACAACAACTTCCAAACCCCATTCTTATTGTTAAAGATTTTGTTAACGATGCCAGTGTTAGAGTTGATGATGTTACAGAAAAAAAAAAACATGTGTGTTGCTTTTGCTACAATGAAATGACCTATTCTGTGGTTTCTGTACATGTTTTTCAAAGTTCGATTATGATGTTTTATAACAATAACCGTTGGTCGACCCGAGAAAAGTCCGGGCAAACAATATAACTACTGATGTTTGTGAACACGCTAGTACGTTGTATGAGGAAACGGTTAGCGTACGCACACGCATTCGCACACCCAACGTTTTTTGTTGTTGTCTTTATAATAACTTTCACACACAACCAAAAAAAGCTTACTCAACTAATAATGATGGTATGAAAAGCCAAAATGTTACGTAGTCGCTATCTTTTTTTTAACACGTTGTAATTTTTTCAAGAACACACAACGATCCTTTCTATTCAACCTAGCATAAACCGGCGTTTTTTTTTTATCATAGTGTTGTATAAATTTTTATCTACCATCCGTTTTAATAATATTACTAATTGCGTTAATGCCATGTTCGTTGTTATTGCGCAACTTCTGACATTGAGCATTAAAAATAAATAGCTTACTCGTAACATTTATACTTGTCGCGTTCTTTAAATCGCACTTCGAGGAGTTAAAATTGGCAGTTTAGAGTGCATTATGGTTACAAACTGCTCGTAAGTTAATTCCCACTCTTCCTCCCCTCGCGTGTAATAGACTTTTGTACGATTCGTGTTTAACGTCCGTTCGAATCGCTGTAACTAATTTCAAACTGGTTAAAGTCGTAGTTAGTAATATTAATCGTTTTTATCAATAAACATTAATACGGGTCGGTTGTTAAAAATATTAGACACGTATTCGTAATATACAGGATGTAAGCCCACGACCCTCTTACCCTTTTCACTCATCTTTACACAACATCGACCAAATTTAATACCGTATGTACTATACACGCAGACCCTTCGTTTCTAGAATGTTGTACCTTTTAAGCAGTGACACGTAACGATCCGTTACTTGGGTAGGTTGTCAGCTTTCCAACTCGTCTTTATGTTACACTTGCTAAATCGTAAAATCGTTTAACGAAGTTTTATTATCATCACACATTCTCCTCCCTACTACTACCTTCTACACAGTATAGTATAATCAAACAAATAACGAGTATTATCAGCGTGATAGCCGTTCCTGTCGCATTAATCGCAAGTAAGTCTCCGTTTCGTACACCTTTATATACTCTCGAACTTACCATAATGCGATAATCGTTATTTGTAACCTTATCCTTAAGTGTAATGTAGTAATATTCCGTTTAATAATCCTTATGTCTCTTAAAAGGGTTCACATAGGGGAGAATCGTATGCCGTCCGTACAAAGAGGCATCGGCTAATTCATTAGATTAACGGGCGCCTCTTTTTAACCTTGCTGGACATACAAAAAAAAAAATCGCACAAAGCATTGAGTGGTAATGGCGACGCTGTCAAATACGATTTAAGTCGTTTTGCGTAAGTTTCCAATTCTCCTCGATCGTCGTTCGGAGGGTAATAAACCATTTAGGATGAGAACACGGGGGTTAAATCTTCGTCCGGTGCTAAAAATATCTGACGCAATCGTCGTTCTGACACAGCCGCGTAAAATATTCGTCGGAGAGACAAAATAATTCGTCGTCAAAAATTGTACTTTAAACACGCGTCTTTATAGTTTGACGTAACGCGTAAGACCCGGCACTAACGACCTTAAAATTCTTCTTGACACGTGATGTATTATCTCATCCGCCAATCTTCGTCAATCGTCGTAATAAAGTCTGCGTTAACGCGTAAGGTTGGTCAAAATTCAGATTGGATTCCTCATTGAGCGATCTTTCATTTTCCATTAAACGTCGCAAGGCATCAACGTCTCGGTTTAATTCGTCACTATCCCTTCCAGAATAACAATCCACTATCGTTTTGGACGAATCTGGTAATATTACTTGATTGTAGTTTACGTTGTATAACTCATTCAATTCCGTCAGCGAATCTGTAAGAACTTTATCCATGGTTTTTTTTTAAATCAATCCCGTTCACTCGTTATTTTATACTGTTGTCTGCCTTAATCCATAAGTTACAATCTCCTGATAATCGTGAATACGAAGATTAAACCGGTTCAATGTACACACGCAGAAATCGTCAAGTCTCTATGGCACGCACTATCCAATGGTTAAGTCTCCATCATCGAAAAAATTTACACGTTCTCTGCGGTAACGTTGCAACTTAGTCCAATTCAGTTCTGAGTTGGTGTACAATACAGCCTCCACACTGCTTGAGGGGGGGACTACGAGGGAACCTTCACTATCGTCATCCTCAAAAATAATGGTTTCAAAATAACCTTTTATACCGGACGCCAGCAGTTGGTTGCCAATCCATTCAATCATTTCCCGTATGTGATACGGATTGTCCACGTTCGAATCGCTCGGTAGCGCAAAAAGAACGAAAGGTGAGACAGTCGTCGTCGTCCAATGCGATAATGTGAATCCTCCAAGTCTGTTATAAGCCCATTGTTGTATACTACTATATAATTGGTTGCGCATAGTACTTAAACTTTTGTCATGCGACTTAAACCTAAAATCATAAGAATGTTGCGAAGGATTATAACGAAACTTTAGTTTAAACGAATCGACTTCATCGTAGTCGGATTCGCTGACTACTTCCGTATAGTCCTCGTATCGTCCGTGAGATACACGTATCGTTACGTTACCGTGCATTCGAGCAACATCGTGTTGACCAATGAGACTATCGTATTCCACATTAATCAACATAAAACATCCCAGTTCCCCAGCATCGTTCGCCGCTGCAGCCATTATGATAGTTACAACAAAGAAAAGAGTCACCGATTAAATAGTCTATTTTTTTTGGTTTAATCGGTTAATGTGACAACCCAATAAGCGATTGTACCGAAACGTCATAGCAAAATCATTTTTTGGTACGAATCTCGTATCCACATAGCGGTCGAGGCGGTAGTGGCGGTGGACTAATGTGGCCGTTAATGCGTTCATCTACAGCCTTCTCCACAGTTTCGTCATCCGGCTCTTCTAATCCTGTTGAATCTAATAAGGAGTAAATGCTGTACTCGTTCAAATATTTAGTCCTTTGAGGGTAATCTTCTCTGGTTACGTACCAGAGTTTTTTAAAAAACAAACTCGTTGTCTTTTATACTTACATTCATTATACAATTTTGCGGTTGCGTGTGGTCTGAAAACTCGTAATAGTTATACGAACCGCACGATCGTACAACGTTCTCCAAATGGCAACTCGTAAACGCGTTAGTACCGGACAACAACCACAGGTGCGCGCTAATATTACGCGAAGGTGACTCGAAGACTTTAAAACTGTTTACGATCGCTTGTCGTACCTCGGGTTTCTCCTTATAACTGATCTTTATAGTTGCTGAACGGGCCGCGTCAAACTTTAATTCAACTCGCCTTAATGTTATGTCACTATCCACCAAGTCGCCAATGCTGTACTGTGTAGTAATACGGTACTGATCGTCCCCCCCAACCAATTTATTAACGACTACGTATACAAACTGAACCATGTTAGTGTATATCGTTCTCGAAACTGTTTAATCTTACTTAAATATTTTTAGTCAGCTTAATGCGTATAACGTCTAATAAAATAACCATTAAAGAATGAATGTTTAAACTCGTCACCCTTACCTTTTTTTATATTAAACAGAAGCGGACACCAAAAAACAAAAAACCTTAAGATCATCATTATGGTTCAGTTTATGCGGTTTAAGATATCCACAAAGGAACGTACGTCAAACCGTACAAAGGTGCCTATACGAAATCCTGACCGTTTTAGGTTCACCGTCTCGTTTAGCGAAGGAGACTTACGACACACCGAATTGCGTGGTGTGACAAAATTGCAATTTAAGTTTCCCGTAATAAAAAAAGTAAGTGTCGACGTTACATTTTACACGTATCGCGAAGTGGTCGGTATTGAATCTATTAACAAGTGTATTTCAAACGCGTTAGGTATTTCAACGGATTCTTGTTTTCACAAGACTCCTAAATCGGCTTATTGGATGCTAGACACTCGCACACTAGGGCACAATGAATTTAAAACGAGATTCGTCAAATCCATAATTGAAAAGTTAGGAGCAATGAGTCTTTACGAGGAGACAGTGTCCGAATATTACGATGCGTGGTTTATCGTTAATGCCAAATCGAACATCGCGAATTACGTCCCACTACAACGTCTTTGGTTTCATCTGGAAAACAATAACGAATGGCGCCACTTTAACTTTGGTCGCAAAGACATTCTGTTACACGGTGGCCCCCCCAATCGGGTTATACAAAACGCATTTAAACGATCGTGGACTGACTATAACCAAATCGGTGAAGATACAAACCCATCTTCGGGCCTAAGCTACAACGCGAGAAGAACGTGGCTTTACGACGGTAGAACCATACACGAATGGAGAAGACCGCGGGATAACTAAACGCCATAAAGTCACCTTTGTTAAAGATTTCGCTACATTCCCTTAAGGCGAAGCTACTTTAATTGGAAACTGGCAAAAGAAAATGTCGGTAAACGCATTAAAGATGCGACGAGCATTTTAGCGTGGGTATCAATAAACCGTTTATCCAAATGTGTGGGTTTTTAAAATTTTTTAGGTATGTTGTTAAGTAAGTAACATCCTTCGTTGCGTTAATCGACCCTGGGGTTTCAGACTATATTATTTATGTACTCAAAACTCGCACACACGCGCGTTCAATTAATCATCGTTATATATGTCGTTTTCATCTACGTCGTCACTACCGTCGCTAGACGAACTGTACCACAACGACCAGTATAATGACACCGATTACATAGACGAAACTTTGTACGATTATAACCGACAACCCTCGGACGACGAAACTCCATCGCAGCAAGAAACGCAGTTGTACGATTATAACCGACAACCATCGGACGACGAGACTCCATCGCAGCAAGAAACGCAGTTGTACGATTATAACCGACAACCTTCGGACGACAATAGCCCAACCACCATTGTTGCACCAACATCGTCAATACCAATAACCGGCGGTAAAAGAAGAGTTTATACTCCTAAAAGAAGGTTGAATCCTCCCTTCAATTCGGACTCGGAAGTAGTAGAATTACCCGAGATAACTCGTCCTAAAAAGAAACCCCATAGACAAGCCACCGACGCATTATTAAGAATACCTTCCATAACTACTAACGGTAAGCCCACCGTCACGTCGTACTCCAGCTGCAGTAGTAGTAGTAGTGAAGAAGAAGAGAGTGTTCATTCGGATTATCACGCAGCACCATTAAACGCTACTACAAAACGTAACGCCGAAAGTACACCAACTATGTCAATAACCGTATCCGGTAGTCTCATTAAAAGAAGAGTTTATACTCCTAAAAGAAGGTTAAATCCTTCCTCCAATTCGGACTCAGAAGTAGTAGAATTACCGAGATAACTCGTCCTAAAAAGAAACCCCATAGACAAGCCACCAACGCGTTAATACCTTCCATAACTACTAACGGTAAGCCCACGTCGTACTCCAGCTGCAGTAGCAGTAGTAGTGAAAGTCTTCATTCGGATTATCAGGCAGAACCATTAAACGCTACTACTACAAAACGTAACGCCGAAAGTACACCAAACTACATTCGTATAGACGAATTGATTTATAGAAAATGTAAACCCGCCCCCAATTATCTACACGAACGATGTACTCATACTATCAAACATTGCGGTTCAGAATCAGATTGTCCTAACAGAAGCATGCTGGTCGAATGCGACAACGATTGTTCTTACGCGCCGTGCGATAACAGAACTATAAGCTTAAGACGGTTTAAGAAAACCTACGTGGGAGAAGCTGGCAGAAAGGGAAAAGGATTGTACGCCGGTGAGGATATTGCGCAAACCGAAATAATTGATGAGTACACCGGGGAGGTCATTCCAGTTTCCGAGTACAAAAAGTTAGAAGACCGTAAGCGCAAAAATCAACATTCTTACGGTTTGGAACTTTCAAATCGTTTAGTTATAAACGCTGAATTTTACGGTAACAACGTAAGATTCGCGAATCATTCGTGCAGACCCAATTGTCGTATAGAAAAATGGACGGTAGATGGATATTCGAGAATGGTTTTGGTGGCTCGTAACAACATTAAAAGAGGAACCGAACTCACATTCGATTACAAATTTAAGCAGTACGATAAGGGATCACTTAAACCTTGTCTGTGTGGAGTTGCAACTTGTACCGGGAATCGATAAGGTCTACTATGTATTTATATATACACGATGAGGAAAACGAGTTAGTTCTTCCACGATGTTGATAATCACCACTCGGCATTTAAAACGGACGAAACTCGCCTCAGATTTCTATTAGTGTTAACGGGTATTATTAACAGTGATCGAGACGTGTTAGCTACCGACGTCTTAATAAACATTCGTCGCACTGTGTATAAGTTTTTATATAACGCTATTTATTTCAGCGTCAACTACGAATTCTTAGGACAAACCGATATTAACGCCTTATTAATGTACGCGGATACCAAATCTGATGTTCGACGCTGTTCCGTTTACTCGAACTTTGAAAAACTTTTTGGTTCTACGAAACCGTTTACTCGGGAGTATTTTCATTCCACCGTTAAAAATATACTATGCGATCTAAGCGAACAACCGTTCGTACGTAAAGTTGACTTTTTTTTAAGCGTGTTTTATTTCATACTGGATGATCGTTTAGAACTATCTCCGACTCTTACGGCTTCATTTACCGTCGGTAAATTTCACCCCTTGGACGCGTGTTTCGATTGCGTGACCAAAATGTTGCTTGCGAAAGCCATCCGATAAACAAACAAACTTATCCTTGCGTTGATAACAAAGCGGCGTACATCGTCATAAACTCGTCCGTATAATAGGCGTCGCCACAATAACTGAATACCATCGATTCGTTATAGGGTTAAATATAACGTCTTCTTTTAACATAGACAAAATTACCGACTTGCCGCTACCATCATTAAAGCCATACAAGCACTCTTCAATAGCGTCGCTTCTACGCACAACGGGACGAATGCGTAAATTACACATGGCCACAAAAAACATAGCCCATACGGCAGTCTGGTATAAAGTATTTAAGTACTGGGTGATGGGCGCTTCGTCGGTCGTTTCTTGACAAGTAAACGCGGTTTGTAAACCGTCATTAATTCGATAAGTTTGGTGGTGGTCGACCTACCGAAGGTCAATTGTCCGTTCAATATATTGTATAAAATAGCCTTAAACGTCGTTTTTATTATATCCTCACCGTATTTAATAAATACGATTACATCTTTTTTGGTTAAAGTACTCATTAGTAGAGAATGAAAACTAACGCGGGTCTAGGGTTGAGAGCCTGCCGACGTTTACGTCGATATATAGGATGTAATATCATATCGGCTATGTAATCTTCGTATTTGCCCAATTTAGGGTACATATCCAAAATAGTTTGGTTAAAACACAGGATGCGTTTTAACGAACAGATGGCTAGTGTCGCGATCAAACCGGCGTATCTCACCTCTCGCTATTAAAGAGTTGTAAATGTTCGTCAAACAATTGGCTTTAACGACACAGTACAGATTGTGAGAAACGATGAACCAGGATATAGGCTTGGGCGCACGCCTTAACTCCTCTATATTTCGCAATCTTTGTTCGTTTATCGCTTTAGTCCGCTGGTATTCGCATTCTTTATTTCCAAATACCTGTTAAGTTGCGCGCTAAGAAATTTATTATCCGAGCCGCTCTGTTTTGGATCATCATCCTGCCGGTTTACGGGGTCGTTCGGTGTATCAACGGGTCGACCTCGTTGGTGGAAATCGTATACGTTGTACGATGTTACGTTTGTGTGCGTTTCAGCTATTTTTGTATATTCTGACGTTGAATTATGATAAATGTCTATAACATCTAGCGGTTTCTTATTATTAGAGACGTCTATCGGCGGTTGACATTGTTTAAAATATTTTTTCCATCAACTCAATTCCTCGCGTTAGTATACTCATAATGTCTCACGCGAATGTCTTTTTCCGTTCCTTAGTCGACAAACCGCCGAGTAAGTCTAAAGCGAATGAGTTAACAAACCCCGACCACCTTACCGTCGTGAAAGAAGCCGCGGCGGTTAAAAAAGAACCTAATACAGAAAGCATTAACCACAAATCGATTGTACCTTCGGGGCCAAACGTAGAAGGCATCAAACAAACGGTACTTAATGAATTCGTTCCTAAAGGCGTAACCCCAGAAACTATAAATAAGATAATTACACGACAGAAGGCTGATGGAAATTTGTATACTCGAACCGTTAACGAATTAAACGCTATATTACATTAGGGGTTTTTCCAATATTTATCCTTTCGTAAATCGAGAACACAAACGTTGCACGATGGAATTTTTCGTTAGTCTATTAATACTTATCACGGTATTAGGCGCTACCTTTTTATCGAGTTGTCGGGGTTTGGGAGTGGAGAATTTTCATTTTTTGGTGGACGAAATTTACGGCGATGACATACCGCAAAATATACGTATAGAGGGTACATATTACATGGATACTAACGATCCCGTTTATGAGCCTATAGTAAAAACCTTAGATGCGTTTTCGTTGTATGATGCGTTTAACGACGGGCCTTGGTTTTGCGCGACAAATACTACCGAGCTGATCGCTGACCTTACCAGCGTTAATCATAACCGATCGATCAGCAACATCGAGTCGGTTTCCACTTTGAGCGAGCCATACAACGTCAACAAATTAGGTCTTCATCCGTTTTTAGACATCGGCTCCTGTACTAGTCTTCGATC
>CM031598.1:124425762-124467360 GCA_018398815.1 Conus ventricosus | reverse complement strand
TGGGTTTTTTTTCGATAAAAAAAAAGGTTTATTTAAGACATAAAACGTGAGATCAAACAAGAGTTTACAACGATGTTTTAATGTGCGAGTTATTTTAAAACGGCGGTCTGAATCGCAAGGTAAATGATCTTTGGTTACAACGTCTTACGATTGTATGTTTGCGATATGTTTAGTTAAGAAATAAAGAGTTTCACGATGTATAATGTGCGGTAATTTTTAAAGCGGGTTACTGATCCTAGGTTAAATGTCTTTGATTCAAAGTCCGATGATTGGTATGTTTTGTTAAATAGTTAGTATACAAGGAAGTAATAAGGTTTTACATTAAGCGTTAAGCTTGGGTGAATGCAAGAATTTTCAGAACTTGTGGCGAAGCAAAATTTAAATTCAAAAGAGTTTACTACGATCTTTAAAAATGCTGCGAGTAAATATTGTAAAACGCGCGGTTACTGAATCACCTAAGGTTAAATGATCTTTGGTTTTACAAGTCTTACGATTGGTTTGTTTGTTATTGTTAGTATACAAGAAAGTATTAAGGTTTTACATTAAGGTACAGCATTGGTGAATTAAGATTTTCAGAATTGTGGCGATGCTTAATAGTTTCGCTTTAAAAAGAAAATCGAAAGAGTTTACTACGATCGTAATAATGTGCGAGTAAATATTGTAAAACGCCGGTTACTGAATCACCTAAGGTTTAAATGATCTTTGGATTTACAACGTCCGATGATTGGTATGTTTGCGATTTATTAAAATGTTATTTTTGGTTGGTTAAATTATTTTGTATACAATGGGGTTTTACTTTAAAGGTACAGCATTGGGTATGTAGATTGTCAGAACTTGTGGCGAAGCATAATAGTTTATGCATTAAAGAATCACCTAAGGTTAAATGATCTTTGGTTTTACAACGTCTGATGTTGGTATGTTTCGATTTTTTAAAAATGTTACTTCTTGGTTGGTTAAATTAGTTAGTTACAATAAGGTTATACATTAAGAGTACAGCTTTGGTGGTTATGTAAGATTGTCAGAACTTGTCGCGAAGTCAGTGGGTTTTTTTTTTATAATGTTTATGCATTATGTAGCGAGCGATTTGTTAGAACTGTGTGGTTTACGAGATGAATAGAATTAAGATTGCAATTATTGCTATAAGTAAAATGGTTTATTAGTTACGGTTAAAACAGTGCATTATTTACTGTTTCGTACAATTCTGGTATGTAAAAGTACCTAACCACCTCACCCCCCCCCCCTTCCCCCTTTTTTTCCCCGCCCACATCACGCACTCACAATTTGGGCCACCAGTTCCCTTTCTTTGGTTTCATCACGCTCTTTTGGGGCGCGTTTTACCTAAACGAGAGCCGCCGGTACTATTTGCCTTTCTTTTTGTTACAGTTAACCCCCCGGGGGCTTTTTGCTTTTCTTTTGGTGGCGGTGGTGGGACGTTGTTCTCAGTAAGCAAATTTCCAGAAGGGGATTGTACGTCTACACACACATAAGTATTGTCTTTATTAATCTTGTAAATACTGTTTTTTTTAAGTTGTGACTAGTTAGACTTAACTATTGGTGACTGCTTATAACCATTCATACGTTCTAGCGTGTATGGCCATTGTCAATGGCCTTTAATTGCCACGCACACACAAGAGGCTGGTGGCGTTATTCAACTTCTCCCATTATCACCTCCCTCTTCATCCTTCCCCCTACCTCCCAACTCTCTCCATCCTAGCGTGTATGGCCCAGTTGTCAATGGCCTTTATGCCAACCACACACAAGGGAGGCTGGTGGCGTTATTCAACTTCTCCCATAATCCCCTCCCTCTCCATCCTCCCCCTCCCTCTCTCTGTCCATCCCGCTTCATTCGAGCGTGTATGGTACAGTTGTTAATGGCCTTATTTTATTTAATGCCACACGAGAGAGCTGGTGCGTTCTGCAATCCCTCTCTCTCTCCATCCCGCTTCATTCAAGCGTGTCTGACTCAGTTGTTAATGGCCTTTAATGCCAAGCACACACAAGAGAGGCTGGTGGCGTTATGCAACTTTTCCCATTATCCCCACCCTCTCCGTCCCCCTTCATTTATCCACCAAAGAGTTTATAACCCAAACAGTACAAAATATTGTATATATCGTTAAGCTTTGATTTACAAAGACAGTAATTAAGGGTTATTAATTGGCGGTACATACGATCACGCTAAAGTACAACTTACATTTTTTTTGTTAATGATTGCACGTTCAGTTCAAAACCATGAAAGGCAGTACAGCACCAACACAATCAACGGTGCTCTCCACACACGCACTTTTATTTTTCACTCTTTCCACAACATTGACTAATTATAAGAAGTAATGAGGTTCAGACTCGACAGAAGATATAGACACCGACTGTCTCAGACAATCTGGCAGCATTATCCAAATTGACTTGATTAATTCTATTGTTGATTGGTTACACATTGAATTGTAATAATTTGTAATACAGTCCAAAGCGTTGTAAGCGCACGTTCTTTCTTACAACTGTACAATTAAAATTTGGTCAATCACCACTCCACAGTATACCACCAATCCCCCCCTGCAGCACCCCCACCCTATTCAGCATGGTCAACCTCTCCCCTCCCCAACGTGTACACCAACCAATGACACGTTGTGTTAATGTTGCTACCATATATGGAAGACACTTAAAGGTTTAACATCACGTGGCAACGTGTATAAAAGGAGGGCTGTGCGAAGGGCCGGTCACACAGCTTACAGGTCAAGCGCCTCCACCCAAAGCCTCTACCTTTGAGCGACTTTGAACCTTTGATCAACGAGCACCTCTGAACCTTTGATCAACGATGGCGTCGGAAAAAGACATCTTCGATGACAGGACCTCGTCAGTGGAAGCCATGGATCAGGAAGACGATAACGCATATCGTCTTAATACGCCAAGGATAGAAGGTGAATTTATTTTTGACTATTTTGATTGCGATTTAGACTCGATAAATACTTTAGAGTGTTCATCACCAGAAAAAAAGATAGATGTTGTGTATCAATCGCCAACGACCGAAGCTGTTGTCAGAGAAAAAAACATAGGCATTGAGTGTCCATATTTACAGACACTGATCAGTATACTGCGAGCCGCGACTATTCACAACCGACTAGCACTAATGCATATTGCGATCGAGTTGTTGAGTGATGCTGACAAGATTTTGTTACAGCAATTAATCAAGTGGCGTATCGTTTGGAACGATAATGTTATAAATCCGAAAAGTTCTGAGGCCTCCAAAGAATACACTGAGGCGCGTGGTTCATTTAAAATGAAGACCGCGACATGCACCAGATTTCTTGAAGATTTTACCTTTGTTATGAACAAACTGTCTCAGAGATCGGTAGTATACGACTCTTCGGACATCCATATTGTGGTTTTAAAATACATGATCGACCGAATTATAACGAGGCGGGAGAAAAGACTGATTTTAAATAAGATTCAAAGGTATAGGTTGAAACGATGAATTGTGTAAGTGCGTGTTGTTCAAACTATGTCTTGCTGGTGCTCCAAAGAAAATGCTATTAATACAGCATTTCTGTTTTTGTGCTGGTGTTGTACTTTTTTTTCTAACGCTATTACTCGTTCATCATCATCATCATTCTCTTGCCCATGATGGGCGTAGAGGAGAGATGAGAGACACTCTCGAAGCCAGACACCGCCATCCGGCCCTGTCCTCTGCCTGTCGCATCAGCGTAGGGCCATCCATCCTGGTCCATTCTTTGATGATGTCCATCCAGCATTTGGCTTGTCGTCCCCTTCGTCTGCCGCCTTCCAGCGTGCCCTGGATGACTGTTTTGGGCAGTGAATTGTGGCGTATGACATGCCCGAACCACGACAGCTTCCTCTTCTTGACTGTTGCCAAGAGGGGTTCTTGGGGGCCTGCAAGTGATGTTATTTGGCTCCTCACAACGTCGTTTGTCTTCCGGTCTTGCCAAGAGATCCCGAGCAAGCGCCTGAAGCATTTAGTTTCAAACGTCTGGATTCTCTTAGTGGTCTCTGCTGTCATGGTCCAGCTTTCGCAGCCATACAGCAGGATGGACAGCACCAGGGACTTGTACAGCTTCATCTTTGTAGGAAAGCTGATCTCCCTGCTCTTCCAGATCTTGTTTAGCTTTGCCATTGCTGCTGTTGCGATCGCTAGTCTGGTCTTGATTTCTGTTGTAGAGCGACCGTCTTTGGTGAGAGTGGCGCCAAGGTATTTGAAAGCGCCCACTTCTTCAAGCTGTTGTCCGTTCATGTAGATTTCAGCATGGGTGTTGGTTGTGCTGTTGACCAGGACTTTGCTTTTTTCTGTGCTCACTTCCATTCCATATGCACCTGCCCTTTCTTCCAGTCTCTTTGTCAGGTCTTGTAGTTCTTCGTTGCTGCCTCCCATCAGGTCGATGTCATCTGCGAACCTCAGATTATTGATGATTCTTCCTCCGATGGAGACAGTGGAGTGGAAGTCATGGAGGGTTTCACGCATGATGTTTTCCAGGAAGAGATTGAACAGTACGGGAGATAGCAGGCAGCCTTGACGGACTCCAACTGTGGTCTTGAAGTAGTCCCTATCTGGTTGTTGAGGAGGACTGCCTGCTGGCGGTGTTATACAGCGCCTGGATGGTTTGGACGAGACCCTCCTCTATGCCAAACTTTCTGAGCACCTGCCACAGACCCTTGTGCCACACCCTGTCAAACGCTTTCCCTAAAGTCAATGAAGTTGTGGAACAGGTCTCTCTGATGTTGCAGATGTTTCTCCATCAGTATCCGCAGGTGAAGATTTTGTTCTACTGTGCCTTCTGCCTGCCTGAATCCAGCTTGTTCTTCCGCCAGGTGTTCTTCCGCCTCTTTCTTCAGTCGATTCAAGATGACTCTGAGCATGATTTTACTGGTGTGGCTAATGAGACTTTGTTCTGTAGTTCTGGCATTGACGTAGATTTCCCTTTTTGGGCAGGGGGATGATGAGTGATTGAGTCCATTCTGTGGGCCACTGTTTTGTCTCCAGATTTTTCTGACAAATCGATGTTACTAGAGTGACAATTCCTTCCTCCATGTTTGAGCAGCTCTGCTGGAATATTGTCTGCTCCAGGTGATTTCCCTGCCGGAAGGCTGCCGATGGCTTCTTCCACTTCTTCTCTCATCACTGGTAGTGGTGAGGATTCCCTTGATGGTGTTGAGTCCCCCTCAAACAGACTGTCGTTTGGCTGTATAGGGTAGTTGTAAAGTTCTTGGCAGTACTGTGTTTCTGTCAGCAGCTCGCACTGTAGGTATCCTCGATGACTGACGATCTGTTTTGCTGCGTCTTGGTGAGGTTTTTCAGTGTGGTGAAGGCATGTTTGCTGTTTCCCTTTTCCATGCCTTTCTCTATGTTTCGCACTGATTATTGATCATTGTTCTTGGCTTCATCATTTCCTTCTTTAAAGGTTGTTGGTTTTTCGATACTGTGCGGCTTGTTCAGGGCTGGAAATTACTCGTTATTTCTACATTTTATTTTAAATGCGTTACACATTGCGTTTGTAACGGCAATTGCTTCTTACAGTTTGTATCGTATTAAATATTAACGCGACTTGCATGACTACAAACCAAATTTTTGAATGCCCGCCCGGCGACCGAAAGGGAAGTAATTACATAGACTGCACGATTTGACAGTATGCCTTGTGAACACTGCCGCGATATAGAAATTGTACTCTTTTTTTGGTTTAGGTGAGCATGCAGTATTTGTTTTCATTGAAAAATTTTGCTTGTATTGATTTGTTACGTTTTGTTTTATAAACAGTAATTGGATCGAATACTCGCACTTTGGGTAGTACGATGTACATTCTCTATTTATATTCGTGTGATAAAAAAAAACAACACGTTCGGTTGATCGCGGAAAGATGCGTTATTTACCGTATTTCCGTACTTGCATTTGTTACTTATGTGATTTAAAAAGATGTGTGCGTGCATTCAAAACAAATGTATAATGTCTTTGTCAATTTGATGCTTTAAGTAATACACACAGTTGATCATAACGTCGGTTTTTTTAATGTGTATTATCGTTTTATGTACATGATATGGAGAACGCGTTTGCCCATAGGATCGTTCCGCTACCTGTAAAATCTACTACACATTCAAGTCTCTTTATTGTAAGTCGTTCTTTTATTGGTTCTGTAAGAAGTCGTTTCGATCTACAGACTAGCAGCTTACGCTTAACGGTAACGCTAGAAACACAGTACTTTGCTTCTTTTTTTTTTGCAGATTGGACATTTAATCCACCTATGCGATGGTGATTGAAATGTGAGCACCTATGTTGTTAACTCTACGGATATTGCGTGTGGCGGTTTTTTTTTTTTTTGTTTTGTTGTTGTCGTA
Organism: Conus ventricosus; assembly: GCA_018398815.1. Taxonomy (NCBI): domain Eukaryota; kingdom Metazoa; phylum Mollusca; class Gastropoda; order Neogastropoda; family Conidae; genus Conus; species Conus ventricosus. The sequence goes on along the minus strand of CM031598.1, from coordinate 124,461,027 downwards.
CCAAAAAAAGTGTATTAGTTCCTTTTTCATAGCGCAAGATAAATACGCGTTTGACGTGATTTGCCCCTGATGATGTCACCACAAACAGTCCCGTTGTAACTTTTGTTTATATAAAGATCGTAATAAAGTATTGTGATACTGTGCGATCGTGTTTGTCTTAATTCGTAAGAGCAGCGAGTGTAATCTGCAAATTAACATGTTAAGAGATTTAATATATGTGTTTTTGCGAAGACATCTTGTTCCGAAAAGAATCTTCCTATAACTGGGTTTTACGCTTAATCGCTCAGGATTTTTTTTTAGGATTTTTACATTTGTTAAAGGAGTCTCGTTTGTTTTTTAATCTTTACAATAACAATATGCTTTAACACCAATTTTCTATCGCGTACTCTAATTTGAGTGTGTTAAACCTAAAAATATTATTATACATGTTTTCATCAAAGATATTACCCTTTCAAATTGATTGTAACGACCCAAAACCAGGATTATATTACTATTTAAAAACCTTAAATTTCATTCGGATGGATCGTGTCGCCTTGTTTATTGGACGGGTTTGGCTCATTTAGTTTTAGTATTGCTGTCAAAAATTACCGAAGTACGGTTGAGGAGGGGTTATGTTTAAAGCTTAGATGTGCGAATTTTAGTGTTAGGCATCTTTAATGTTCTTTTTTAACTTTACTTTTCTGGTATCGAAAAAATTTTTACCATTATTCCATTGGCTTTTTATTTATTTTTTAACGTTTTGCTGAATGATATTAAAACTAACGTATATTTAGTACTACATGTAGCTATTAGTTACAGCTTCTTGTGGGGGCTTAACTACGTTCATTTTTTTTTATCGGCAGTGAGTTACCGCAACGGGGATAATATTCCTTGTACGATTACTTACTCGCGTTCGAACAATCGGTGTGTTCAAATAAACGCGTTTGTACGGTTAGAATACAAACAAATACTATCTTGTTATACTCTCGAACGTTATATAACGTTTTGTCCACAATATCGAGACTCTTTTTTGCTTGTGTATTAGGCACGCAATTTTTTACAATTGACAGACTAATTTAAGTTAAAACAAACAGTCCCATCGTACGTTAACCAAGTACGCGTTAACTGAACCAAATACATGTTTAAATGCACGATTATAATTAAAAAAAAAAAACAACGGTTATGGCGTCAATCAAACTTATATTACACAGTTTGCGAATTGTAACAACACAAACCCAATTTAGCTATTTTGTTACATTTTACTATGCAGTTACTAAGAACAAACAGGCCGTAATCTATGTTGAGGGTTAACATTTTTGTTAAACGCACGAACGATGTGTTGAAGCTCTAGATATTATTCTCTCTCTCTCTACACACACGCATTATCAGTGTTATGACTATTGGTGCCATGAATTCATTGCTGATTGCGGTACTATTCGTTCTCACGTTTGTCTCGTAACCACAGCGTGTAAAAGAAAATAATACGTCGATAGTACTAATGTGTTGCAGTTGTCTAAATCCTTAGCGGTGTGTTGTTGTATGTCAGTTATTCTTTACCAAAACAAAAAGGAGGTGTAATTCTTTCTCTCGTTTTCCCTTCAATTTTTTTTTCCTTTAAAGTCATCTACACGTTAATGCATTGACGTTATTACGTTGTTACGCTATGTGCGTTTGTTAACATTTTTGTAAGTGTGCATCGCCACTAAGTCTCTTAAGATGCTAAAGAAAAAAACAAACACGTGTTTGATTAATAAAAATTATCCTCCACTACACGATGCAAGGGGCAAAACTCTTACTATCAGCTAGTATTCCATACTTGCTTCCTTAGAACGGTTTAAAGCCCCTCGTGAAAAAAAATTGGAGACTCGAATTATTATTATTATTTTGTTTTATTAACGCATATAGACGCACGATAGATTTACTGTAGTTCTCTTTGTTTTTTTTGGCCCCACGTAAATGTGTAAAAAAAACGGGGCTCGAAAAGGCCCGGGGGTAAAATTAAAAATCTTTAAAAAAGTTATTTACTCCCGGGAATTCCCTTTAAAACCCCAGCAAACCCCTTGAGCCAACTAAAACGTTATCGACTATTGTTTGACGTTTTGGTCCCCCTACTCTTTTTTGGGAAAAAGTAATTGACACCCGGGGCTGTTAAAGTATGAGTGATCTAAAGAACGAAAACCCGAATCTGGATAATAATTTTTAGCTTTTGCAATGGAGAAAAACGCAGAAAACGTTTTTGTTATTCTTGTTTTTACAGTTCGTGAAAATCAGTTTATCTTTCCCCAACAGTTTTATATCAATTAGGGTTTGTTTTTAAAAGGTTACCCGAAACCCCTTTTGTGAATTCTTTAAATTTTCTAGAAAAGTTCCCCGTTTCTCTCGAATCAAACCGTTTTTTCAGCTTGACTTTTTCTTTTTGCCTTTTGTTTTTATTTAAATATTTTGGCTTTATTTTTTAATTATGAGATTGTTTATTACCCAACGTCATCGTAGTAAACCCTTTTTTTTGTCATAGTGTCTTCAAAAGGGAATCAAATTGAACTACTTTTTTAAAATTTAAGGAAAAAAGAGGGTTTTACCCTAAACTATTTACGTTTTTATAAAAAATTTTTCTCGATTTTTGTCAAGTGTTCACATGTTCTTTTTGATGATGCGATTGCTTTTTCCCACTCCCATGTTATTCATTTTATTTGTCCAAACGGCGTCTCTTTTTTGTTTTTTTGTTTTTTTAAAGTTTCCCTTAAAAAAAAAATCCCCAAACACAAAGTGGAAAAAGTTTAGTCTATCGCGAACGTATTTAAACCCCCAATTTTATTTGTAAACTCCAATTTTAGGAAAAGTATAAAACCTAGGGGTTTTTGTTGGCCCCATTCGTTCTGTCAATTTTCTTTTTCAATTGTTTCTAAAAAAAACCAAAGTATAAAGCGTTTCTAATTGTAAGTTTTCAACCCAAAAACAAAAAGTAACCCCGATTACTTTGTGTTTTTTCATACAGGTTTGGACAGCTTGTTTCCAACACGTTGGCTTATCACCCAACATGGGGTTTGCCCCCATCCCTCCCCTTCCCTTTTTTCTTTTCATTCGCCCCCAAAAAGCGCAGCGCCGCAGTCTAACGTCGTATCGATCGTTACGGGGCTGTCCCCTCAACATCAGATAAGGGGAAACGACGATGCGAGGATGTTTTAGCTACGCGAAATCGTTGAGAAAAACCTTTTAAGGATGGAGAGGGGAGGGAGCAAACGAAAAAAGGGGGGGACGAGGAGGCAGCAAAAGAAAAAGGGGTGGAGGCGAGGAGGGGAGCAAACCCAAGAAGGGGTGGAGGGCGAGGAGGCCCCGCAAACGAAGAAGGGGGGGGGGACGAGGAGGCAGCAAACGAAAAAGGGGTGGAGGACGAGGAGGCAGCAAACGAAGAAGGGGTGGAGGACGAGGATGGAGGCAAGAGAGGACAGAACATCAGTAAGAACGATGGGGGAGGAGGAGAGAGAGATGGATGAAAATGGATCGCTTGAGACGGGAGTAGAAACGTTAAGTGAGCAGGGAGGAAGGGAGGAACCGGATCGGGAGTAGAAACGTTAAGTGAGCAGGGAGGAAGGGAGGAACCCGGATCGGGAGTAGGAACGTTAAGTGAGCAGGGAGGAAGGGAGGAAAATGGATCGCTTGAGACGGGAGTAGGAACGGGGAGGGAGCTGATGGGGAGGAGTGGAGAGAAAGTGAGGAGGAGGAGGATGCATCGTCCACTTGACCAATTATGTCCGAAAACAAAATTTAGTTTTACACAGAGTAAAGCGGGCGTTGGCGGCCCATCACAATGAGGGAAGTCAACCCAAAAGACCCCGCACCGACAACCAAACGGTTGATGGTCGAGCGAATGATGATTTGCAGACCATAAAATCGTTATCTGAAAGTAATTTGAGCGCAGCGAAAGACATGTTTCAAAAGCTCTGGACCGCGTATCAAACCGATATGCGAGTATCAGAGAATACTAGTGGTGTCAGCAGTAGTACAACATCAAATGCGACAACGGCGCGTGAAAACGTCGCTATTGATGATAACGATAGCAATGATGATGATACGCTGGAATGGCTAAATAAGAAAATTGATGAGTTCAAAATATTCCATACCCTGTGAAATGTTTGCTGGCCAGCAAACTGATTTGCGCAAACACAACGTGTAAAGAATTGGTCCAACATAGCATTGTTCGAAGTGCGTACCGTGTGCCCAAAACCCATAAAAATTTCCCGATGTATGAAAGGTTGTTGGGGCAGGGTAAGCCAGGTACGCGTCATGCACGGGGTGTACGTCTGGCTCAAATAGAAAATGAAAATTCGTTTGGGGAATTGGTGGAAAAAATCACGGTTTCAAAACAACTGGGTACTAAAATGATAAATGCGAAACTAGGGTTACCTCGGGTCAAAGATTGAAAATCGCTCCAAAAATGTGCAAAATGCTGAAATGTTTAGGGTCTATGTTTGACCTGTATCAGACATAGACAAACTCGTCCCGTACAAATTGTTGTGTCGGTGTCAACAATGCATGAGCGCCTTTACCATGTTCTTGCAAAATTATCGGGTTTTGTAACAATGCGATTCAAAGAGGACAAAACGGCGAGGCGCCTCCGAGCGAAGGTTGCGCACAGCCAATCAAAACGCTTTGCGTTTGGAGGCGAAAAAAAGGTGGACAGCGTAGTACCCACCAAGTTGCCCTATGCTTTACTTTTCGTAGGGGTATGGCCCGGTTTTGGATTCGTTTGTTTATTAGTATTGTCGTAATTGTTGTTTGATACGCATGAAAAAAAATGTTTGGTCGATGAGTGCGTTGTGGTTACATGGAAACTTGTTTTGCTGTTGAGGAACAATTTTATGTCTTTCTGATCGATTGTTTTGTTTTCTGATCTCCCCCCCCCCCCCAAACAAAAATTTGACACTCTTGTACATAATAAGACGTATGATAGCTTTGGGTTGTTGTATAAAATGATGTTCGCGCCCCTACGGGAACACCGTGGTTTGATAATGAATCTTATGGACTAATCGTCTTCACGTTTTTGGGTTTGATGAGTCCTGGGAGACACAACCAAGTTCACGCGATGAGCGGGACAGTTAAATCAGAGTCGACGTTAAAATGATGTGATGTCAGTGATGATGATGAGAGTTACAGTAGTAGAAGTAGCGATGAGAGCGACTCTTTGACGACATCGATCCTCGGGGACAAAGGACGGGGAAAAACACGATGTGTATTGTGTTGAAATGACGTAGACCACCATCGCTCGATGGGGCATATAACTTTTATACTGGGATCTGAATAAGATTAGTCAAGTGGTTCGCAAGCATTCGCTCGTGATCGCAAGTCGTGTTTCAGTACAACAGACACGCGCAAATTTCATAAAAGATCAATGATTATGGACCAGTTTCCGGTCAAAATCATGCAAATTCTGAAACAGAAATTGCGATGGTTTCGTTATAGAATCCTTTTTCCCAAGATACGTTCATGTGCTGATTGATAACACACCTACTGACTTTTTGACGTTGCTAGAAATTAATTCGGTCAATTTTTGGTTGCCCTTCTTTTTTTGACTGGGAAATCGTATTCGTCTAACTTGAATAAGCGTGGCATTTTGTTGACGCTCGTGGTATGATGATGGACGCTTTGATGAACTTGTGCGAGCTCATCGCGCTGGTCGGTTCACGGCGAAGGTTACCCACCCCAAATGAGGGACACACTCATCGTTGAATACTGACGAGTTGGCCCCAAATAGGATTGAAACGACAAGCAAAAAAAAAAGTAAGTAAGATGGGTGCTTTGTGGATTCAACGTCACATCCCATGGAATTACATCACTTGGTACGATTAAAAAACCGTTAGTGATAGGGAAGTCATATTGTTTTAATGACTGTAACGTGAAGGAGTTGTTTTTCTGTTTGTTATGATTCATTGACGGTGTTACCAAACGTGGAAAAGAATTTGTGTGGTTGTTCGGTTTACTTTAAATGACTGTAACGTGAAGGAATTGTTTTTCTGTTTTTTTATGATTCATTGAAACGTTCACCAAACGTGAAAAAGAATTTGTGTGGTTGTTCGGTTTACTTTAAATGACTGTAACTTTGAAGGAAATTGTTTTTCTGTTTTGTTATGATTCATTGAAAATTCACCAAACGTGGAAAAGAATTTGTGTGGTTGTTCGGTTTACTTTAAATGATGTACGTGAAGGAATTGTTTTTCTGTTTTGTTATGTTTCATTGACACGCTTCCCAAAAACTGGAAAAGTGTGTTTGTTCCGGTTTACTTTAAATGACTGTAACGTGAAGGAGTTGTTTTTCTGTTTTGTTATGATTCATTGCCCACGTTCACCCAAGTGGAAAAGTGTGTTTGTTCGGTTTATTTTAAAATGACTGTAACGTGAAGGAGTTGTTTTGCAGTTTTGTTATGAATTCTTGAAACGTTCATCGAACGGGAAGGAGTTTTGTTATGTTCATTGAAACTTTCCCCGAACGTGGAAAAGAATTTGTGTGTGTTTGTTCGGTTTACTTAACATGACTGTAACGTGGAGGGTGGATATTTTGAGTCCGTTTTGGGTCAGTTTTGTTATGTTTACCTACTTACTTAATCATACGCGTTACGTTACTTTTTTGGTGTGTGAAATTTTGCTTGTATGATGAATTTTTTTTTTTTTTTTGAATGGCGTATGTAATATGACTTTTTGAAAGATATCAAAATTACCGTCCATTGTGCCAATTATATACAGACGGTTGTTCGCAATCGGTAATTGGCTGCGCGTACGCTTGTTCTCAATCGAGTAAATGTAATCCCTACCTATGCAGAACTTATGTGGTTGGCAAGGTAGAACGGCTTACTACTCCACACATTGCTTTAAATCCATTTCTAGTATGTGTGATCCCCTATGGTGAGGGAGGGGAAAACCTTTTGATTGTTTAGTAGTGCTTGGACCTTACTCCGGTTTTGGTCAAACAAAAACTCGTCCCGGTTTTGTTTCAACATTGTAGTGCAAAGTTGTTGACAAAAAGGTACTTGATGGAGTAGAATGAATGACTGGGTTTCTGTGTTGCTGATCAACAAACGCAAAGTTGCATGATGATTGTTGATTTCTTTTTAAAATTACTTGTCCGGACATGATGGTTGTGTTGTTTCGCACAAATAAGTCTCTCGGGGTTATCCAAAAAAAAAACCTCACTTCCAAACCCCATTCTTATTGTTAAAGATTTTGTTAACAATGCCTAGTGTTGATGATGTTTTTTTTCTTTTAAGTTGCAGAATTATAACTGTTGCTTTCGCTATACAATGAAATGGGCCTATTTTGTGGTTTCTGTACATGTTTTTCCAAAGATTATTGTTCGATTATGATGTTTTGTGTCAATAAACGTTGGTCGCCCCAGAAAGTCCGGGCCAGACAATATAAACTACTGATGTTTGTGAACACGCTTGGAGGAAACGGTATTAAGCTCGCACACGCATCGCACACATTTTTTGTCGTCTTTATAATAACACACAACCAAAGAAAGGCTTATAAGTTACTCAACTAATGGTACGAAAAGCCAAAATGCTACGTAGTCGCTATCTTTTTTTTTAACACGTTGTAAATTTTTTTTTAAACACACAAAAGATCCTTTCTATTAACCTAGCAATCCTGCGGTTTTTTTTAATAGTGTTGTTAAATTTTTATCTACCATCGTTTAATAATATTACTAAATTTCGTTTTAAAGCCATGGTCGTGGTTATTGCGCAAAATTATGACATTGAGCATTAAAAATAAATGCTACTCGTAACATTTTATACTTGTCGCGTTCTTTTAATCGCACTTCTTGGAGTTTTAAAATTGGCAGTTTAGAGTGCATTATGGTTACAAACTGCTCGTAAGTTAATTCCCCCTCTTCCTTTCCCCCTTTCCCCCCCATCGCGTAGGGAATAGACTTTTTCTACGATTCGTGTTTAACGTTTCCGTTCCGAATCGCTGTAACTAATTTCAAACTGGTTAAAGTCGTAGTTAGTAATATAATCGTTTTTATCAATAAAAATTAATACGGGTCGGTTGTTTAAATATTTAGACACGTATTTGTAATATACAGGATGTAAGCCCACGACCCTATTACCTTCTTCACTCATCTTTACACAACATCGACCAATATTTAATACCCGTATGTACTATACACGCAGACCCTTCGGTTTCTAGAAAGTTTTTACCGTTTAAGCAGTGACACGTAACGATCCGTTACTTGGGGTAGGGTTGTCAGCTTTTTCCCAAATCGTCATTTGTTAACTTGGCTAAAATCGTAAAATCGTTTAACGAAGTGTGGGGTTTATTATCATCACACATTCTCTCCCCCCTACTACTACCTTCTACACAGTTAGTAGTATAATCAAAAAAAATAACGAGTTTTATCAGCGCGATAGCCGTTCCTGTCACATTAATCGCAGTAAGTCTCCGTTTCGTACACCTTTATATACTCTCCGAAATTACATAAAGCGATAATTGTTATTTGTAAACCTTATCTTAAGTGTAATGTAGTAATATTCCGTTTAATTTAAACCTTATGTCTCTTAAAAGGGGTTCACCTCGGGGAGAATCGTTTTGCCGTCCGTACAAAGAGGCATCGGGTAAATTCATTAGATTAACGGGCGGCCCCCTTTTTAACCTTGCTGGACATACAAACAAAAAAACGCACAATACGCATTGAGTGGTAATGGGCGGGCGCTGTCAAATACGTTTAAGTCGTTTTGCGTAAGTTTCCAATTCTCCTCGATCGTCGTTTTGGAGGGTAATAAACCCATTTGGGTGAGAACAGGGGGAAATTTAAAATCTTCCGTCCCCGTTGTGTCAAGAAATATCTGACGCAATCGTCGTTTTGACACAGCCCCGTAAAAATATTGTCGGAGAGACAAAATAATTCGTCATCAATTTAAAATTGTACTTTAAAACGCATCTTTAATAGTTTGACGGGAAACACGAAGACCGGCACTAACGACCTTAAAATATCTTCTTTACACGTGAATGTATTATCATCATCGTCTACCGCCCATTCTTCGTCAATCGTCGTAATAAAGCCTGCGTTAACGCGTAAGGTTGGTCAAAATTCAGATTGGATTCCTCATTGAGCGATCTTTCATTTTCCATTAAACGTCGCAAAGGGATCAAAAGTCTCGGTTTAAATTTGTCACTATCCCTTCCCGAATAACAATCCACTATCGTTTTGGACGAATCTGGTAATATTACTTGATTGTAGTTTACGTTGTATAACTCATTCAATTCCGTCAGCGAATCTGTAAGAACTTTATCCATGGTTTTTTTTAAATCAACCCCCCCCCCCCCCCCCCCCCGTTCACTCGTTATTTTATACTGTTGTCTGCCTTAATCCATAAGTTACAATCTCCGTGACAATCGTGAATACGAGATTAACCCGGGTTTAATGTACACACGCAGAAAACGTCAAGTCTCTATGGCACGCACTATCCAAATAGGTTAATCACCATCATCGAAAAATTTACACGTTCTCGCGGTAACGTTTTCAACTTAGTCCAATTCAGTTTCTGAGTTGGGGTACAATACAGCCTCCACTGCTTGAGGGGGGGAACGAGGGAACCTTCACTATCGTCATCCTCAAAAAAAATGGTTTCAAAATAACCGTTAAAACCGGACGCAGCAGTTGGTTGCCAATCCATTCAATCATTTCCGTATGTGATACGGATTGTCCACGTTCGAATCGCTCGGTAGCGCAAAAAGAACGAAAGGGGGAGACAGTCATGTCCAATGCGATAATGTGAATCCTCCAAGTCTGTTATAAGCCCATTGTTGTATACTACTATATAATTGGTTGCGCATAGTACTTAAACTTTTGTCATTTGACTTAAACCTAAATTTATAAAAATGTTGCGAAGGATTATAACGAAACTTTAGTTTAAACGAATCGACTTCATCGTAGTCCGATTCGCTGAGCACTTCCGTATAGTCCTTGTATCGTCCGTGAGATACACGTATTGTTACGTTACCGTGCATTCGAGCAACATCTTGTTGAGCAATGAGATTATCGTATTCTACATTAATCAACATGAAACATCCCAGCTCCCCAGCATCGTTCGCCGCTGCAGCCATTATGATAGTTACAACAAAGAAAAGAGTCACCGATTAAATAGTCTTTTTTTTTTTTTTAGGAATAGAGTTTTTAGAACTTACCGCCAATGACATTGACAAACAAAGCACAAGACAAGACACGATGCATTTCAACCACTTGGGTCTTCATCAGGCGAAAAAATAATAAATCACATTTAACATGTGGGACAGTACAAACTACGAAAAACAAAAAAAGAAGAATGAAAAATGACATCCGTTAATCTCCATGAAGGCGGAAATGACATGAGGCCAGGGGGATTATGGGAGAGGAAACAGAGGGGGAGGGGGGGGGGTTGCGTCAGGGGAGGTGTGTGTGTGTGATATGATAGGGTTGTGTGTCTAGTTTATTAGTATGGTATGATATCTTTGTGATGGTTGTGGTAATGGTGGATAGATAATAATGGGAAAAAAAAAAAAAAAAAAAGTGTGTGTGTGTGTGTGTGTGTGGGGGGGGGGGGGGGGGGGGGTTTAAGGGGAAGGATCAAAACAAAATTAAGATTAGATAGATGGAGGGTTGCTGTAATTACTGTATGAAGTGAGTGAAGGGGATGTGGTGGTGGTGTATGTAAGTGTGTGTGTATGTGTGTGTGTATGTGTGTGTGTTGGTAGGGGATATTGCCAACTGATGTGGAAGAGGTGGGTATGTGTGTTTGGTTATTGTTGGATATTGATGCCTTGGGGGTGTAGTGTGCCCAGTTTGGAAATGAGATGGGATTCTTGAGTTGTGCGTTCAAAGCTGTCACTCTGTGACTGCCAGAGTGCCATAACTTTGACATGGTCGATGTTGTGGTGGGGTTTGTTGAAGTGTAGGGCGACGGGTTTGGGTCGGTGGTAGCGGATATCAGCCAGGTGTTCAGCGATGCGTGTTTCAAGTGTGCGTGACGTTTCCCCTATGTAGATCTTGCCACACAGCTGGCAGTGGATGGCATATATAATGTTGCGGCTCTGACATGAGAATGTGCGTTTGACTGTGAAGGAGTTTTTGGGGCCCTGTAAGATGGTGTCTGGTTTGGTGAGGGGGCAGATTTTGCAGTTGGGTTTGGAGCAGGGGTGAGTACCTGGTGGTGTAGCTGTGGTTCTGTTCAAACTGGATCGCACGAGGAGGTCTTTGAGGTTTTTTCCGTTTGAATGTGATCATGGGTTTGGTTGGAAGGCGGGTTTGTGGTTAGGGTACAATGTGCCAATTGGATTTGAGGATCCTACAGATGGGGAGGGTGTGCGGGTGGTAGAGGAGGTAGGCTGTGGGTCTGTCTGTCTTGGTGGACTGCTGGGTGTCAGAGCAGATGTTCTGGATACAGCTATGGTGCGGCGGAGTGCTGCATTGTGATGGAACTGGGGTATCCGCGGTTGGTGAAGAATTGTGACATTTTGGTGCTTGTTATGAAGTCTTCCTCGTGGGCAGAGTCTGCGGAGCGGAGAAATGTGAGTATGGGATGCTGTCTTTAGTGTGTGGTTGTGGGAGGGATGAGTAGTCTAGGTATGCATGTGCGTCGGTGGGTTTGTAGAAAATGGAGGTTTTGAGTAGGCCTCCCTGACGCAACCCCCCCCCCCTCCCTCCCTCTGTTTCCTCTCCATATCCCCCTGGCTCATGTCATTTCCGCCTTCATGGGACCATTAACGGATGAGTTCATTTTTCATTTTCTTTTTGTTTTTTTTTTTTCGTTGTTTGTTACTGTCCCACATGTTCAAATGTGATTTATTATTTTTTCGCTGCCTGATGAAGACCATGTGGTTGATATGCATCGTGTCTTGTCTTGTGCTTTGTTTGTCAATGTCATTGGCAGGTAAGTTCTAAAAACTCTATTCCTAATCTTGCTTCGTTCGCCGCCTTCAGTCACTCATTTTGAAATTTTTTTTTTTGTTTAATCGGTTAATGTGACAACCCAATAATCGATTTTACCGAAACGTCACAGCAAAATTCATTTTTTGTACAAAGCTCGTTAATCCACTAGCGGTGAGGCGGTAGTGGCGGTGGGACTAATGTGGCCGTTAATGCGTTCATCTACGCTTCTCCACGTTTCGTCATCGGCTCTTCTAATCTGTTGATCTAATATAGGAGTAAATGCTGTACTCGTTCAAATATTTAGTCCTTTGGGGTAATCTTCTCTGGTTACAGTACCAGAGTTTTTTAAAAAAAACAACTCGTCTTTTATACTACATTCATTATACAATTTTGCGGTTGCGTTGTGGTCTGAAAACTCGTAATAGTTATACGAACCGCCGATCGTACAACGTTTTCCAAATGGCAACTCGTAAACGCGTTAGTACGGAAAAACAAACCACAGGTGCGCGCTAATATTACGCGAGGTGTCTCGAATGACTTTAAACTGTTTACAATCGCTTGTCGTACCTCGGGTTTTCCTTTAATGATTTTATAGTTGCTGAACGGGCCGGTCTAAACTTTAATTCAATCGCTTATGTTATGTCACTATCCACCAAGTCGCAATGCTGTACTGTGTAGTAATACGGTATGATCGTCCCCCCCAACCAATTTATTAACGAGTACGTATACAAATGAACCATGTTAGTGTATATGTTCTCGAATGTTTAATCTTACTTAAATATTTTTTAGTCAGCTTAATGCGTATAACGTCTAATAAATAACATTAAGGAATGAATGTTTAAACTCGTCACCCTTACCTTTTTTTATATTAACAGAAGCGGACACCAAAACAAAACCTTAGTCATCATTTGGGTTCAGTTTATGCGGTTTAAGATATCCAAAGGATACGTACGTCAAACCGTACAAAGGTGCCTATACGAAATCCTGACGTTTTAAGTTACCGTCTTGTTTACGAAGGAGACTTACGACCACCGAATTGCGTGGTGTGACAAAATTGCAATTTAAGTTTCCCGTAATAAAAAAAGTAAGTGTGCGTACGTTCGTTTTACACATATCGCGAAGTGGTCGGTTATTGAATCTATTAAACAAGTGTATTTCAAACACGTTAGGTATTTCACGGATCTTGTTTTCCAAGACTCTCTAAATCGACTTATTGGTCTAGCACCTCGCACATTAGGGCACAATGAATTTAAAACGAGATTCGTCAAATCCATAAATTGAAAAGTTAGGGGCTAACGAGTCTTTACGAGGAGACAGTGTCCGAATATTACGATGCGGGTTTATCGTTTAATGCAAAATCGAACATCGCGAATTACGTCCCACTACAAGTCTTTGGTTCACTGAAAAACAAAAACGAATGGGCCACTTTAACTTTGGTCGCAAAGACATTTGTTACACGGTGCCCCCCCACCCCCCCCCCCCCCCCCCCCCCCCCAATCGGGGTGATCAAATACGCATTTAAACGATCGTGGACTGACTATAACCAAATCGGTGAAGATACAAACCCATCTCGAGCTAGCCACAACGCAAGAGAACGTGGTTTTACGACGGTAGAACATACAGGAATGGAGAAGACGCGGGAATAACTAAACGCCTATAAGTCACCTTTGTTAAGATTAATCGCGTTTTCGCTACAATTCCTTAACGTAATAGGCGAGGCTACTTTAATTGGAAAAGGGACTGGCAAAGAAAATGTCGGTAAACGCATTAAAGATGCGACGAGCAATAGCGTGGGTTATACGCACATTTTGTTAAATCAATAAAACGTTTATCCAAATATGTGTTGGTTTTTTTTTTTCAGTTAAGTACGTACATCCTCATTACGTTAATCGACCCTGGGGTTCAGAGAAAAAAAAACTATATTATTTTGTACTAAAACTCGCAACACACGCGTTCCAATTAATCATCGTTATATATGTCGTTTTCATCTAGTCGTCGCTACCATCGCTAGACGAACTGTACACAACAAACAGTAAACGACGGTATAATGACACGATTACATAGACGAAATTTGTACGATTATAAACGACACCTCGGATGACGAAACTCCATCGCAGCAAGAAACGCAGTTGTTCGATTATAACAACAACCCTCGGACGACGAACTCATCGCAGCAAGAAACGCAGTTGTACGATTATAACCGACAACTTCGGACGACATTTAGCCAACCACCATGTTGCACCAACGTCGTCATACAATAACCGGCGGTAAAAGAAGAGTTTATACTCCTAAAAGAAGGTGAATCTTCCTCCAATTCGGACTCAGAAGTAGTAGAATTACCCTAGATAACTCGTCCTAAAAAGAAACCCATAGACAAGCCACCGACGCATTATTAAGAATACTTCATAACTACTAACGGTAAGCCACCGTCACGTCGTGCTCCAGCTGCAGTAGTAGTAGTGAAGAAGAAGAGAGTGTTCATTCGGTTATACGCAGCACCATTAAACGCTACTACAAAAGTAACGCCGAAGTACACCAACGTCGTCGTACAATATCGGCGGTAAAAGTTGAGTTTATATCCTAAGAGAGGTTGAATCCTCCTTCAATCGGACTCGGAAGTGTGAATTACCGAGATAACTCGCCTAAAAAGAAAACCCCATAGACAAGCCACCGAGCATTATTAAGAATTCCTTCCAAAACTTAACGGTAAGCCACCGTCAGTCATATCAGCTGCAGTAGCAGTAGTAGTGAGAAGAGAGATCTTCATTCGGATTATCACGCAGAACCATTAAACGCTACTACTACAAACGTAACGCGAAAGTACACCAATCGCGTCAAACTACATTCGTATAGACGAAAAATTTGATTTATAGAAAATGTAACGCCCCAATTATCTACACGAACGATGTACTATACTATCAAACATTGCGGTTCAGAATCAGATGTCTAACAGAGCATGCTGGTCGAATGCGACAACGATTGTTCTTACGCACCGTGTGATAATGACTATAAGCTTAGACGGTTTAAGAAAACCTACGTGGGAGAAGAGCTGGCAGAAAAGGGAAGGATTGTACGCCGGTGAGATATTGCGCAAACGAAATAATTGATGAATACACCGGGGAGGTCATTCCAGTTTCCGAGTACAAAGTTAGAAGACCGTAGCGCAAAATCAAATTTCTTACAGGTTTGGAACTTTCAAATCGTTTAGTTTTATAACGCTGAATTTTACGGTAACAACGTAAGATTCGGAATCATTCGTGCAGACCCAATTGTCGTATAGAAAAATGGACGGTTAGATGGATATTCGGAATGGTTTTGGTGGCTCGTACAACATTAAAAGATGAACCGACTCACATTCGATTACAAATTTAAGCAGTACGATAGGGATCACTTAAACCTTGTCTGTGCGGTTGTGCAACTTGTACGGCCGGACTTCAATCGATTCAGGTCTCTATGTATTTATATAACCGATGAGGAGAAACGAGTTAGTTCTTCCACGATGTCTTCTTCATTGATAATCCCACTCGCATTTAAACGGCGAAACTCGCCTCAGATTTCATTAGTGTGTCGGGTATTATAACAGTGTCGAGGTGTTAGCTACGACGTCTTATAAAACATTTCGTCGCACTGTGTATAAGTTTTATATAACGCTATTTATTTCAGCGTTAACTACGATTCTTAGGACAAACGATATTAACGCCTTTTATGTTCGCGGATACCAATCCGATGTTCAATGCTGTTCCGTTTACTCAAACTTTGAAAAACATTTTGGTTCTACGAAACCGTTTACTCGGGAGTATTTTCATTCCACCATTAAATATATTACTATGCGATATAAGCGAACAACCGTTCGTTACGTAAAGTTGACTTTTTTTAAGCGTGTTTTATTTCATACTGGATAATCGTTTAAAAAACTATCTCCGACTCTTACGGCTTCATTTACCGTTGGTAAATTTCACCTTGGACGCTCGTGTTTCGATTGCCGTGACCAAATGTTGCTTGTGAAAGCCATCAATATAAACAACAAATTCACCGATTGATTAAACAAAGCGGCGTACATCGTCATAAACGTCGTATATAGGCGTCGCCACAATAACTGAATACCATCGATTCGTTATAGGGTTAAATATAACGTCTTCTTTTAACATAGACAAATTACCGACTTGCGCTACCATCATTAAAGCCATACAAGCACTCTTCAATAGCGTCGCTTCTACGCACAACGGGATGAATGCGTAAATTACACATGGCCACAAAAACACTAGCCATACGGCAGTCTGGTATAAAGTATTTAAGTACTGGGTGATGGGCGCTTCGTCACAATCGGTCGTTTCTTGACAAGTAAACGCGGGTTTGTAAACCGTCATTAAATCGATAAGTTTGGTGGTGGTCGACCTACCGAAGGTCAATTGTCCATTCAATATATTGTATAAAATAGCCTTAACGTCGTTTTTTATTACATCCTCACCGTATTTAATAATACGATTACTTTTTTTTGGTTAAGTACTCATTAGTAGAGAATGAAAAAACTAACGCGGGTCTAGGGTTGAGAGCCTGCCGACGTTTACGTCGATATATAGGATGTAATATCTATCGGCTATGTAATCTTCGTATTTGCCCAATTTATGGTACATATCCAAAATAGTTTGGTTAAAACACAGGATGCGTTTTAATGAACAGATGGCTAATGTCGCGATCAAATCGGCGTATCTCACTCTCGCTATTAAAGAGTTGTAAATGTTCGTCAAACAATTGGCTTTAACGACCACAGTACAGATTGTGAGAAACGATGAACCAGGATATAGGCTTGGGCGCGCGCCTTAACTCTCTATATTTTGCAATCTTTATTCGTTTATCGCTTTAGTCGCTGGTATTCGCATTCTTTTATTTCCAAATACCTGTTAAGTTGCGCGCTAAGAATTTATTATCCGAGCCGCTCCGTTTTGGATCGTCATCCTCTGCGGTTTGCGGGGGTCGTTCGGTGTATCAACGGGTCGACCTCATTGGTGGAAATCGTATACGTTGTACGATGTTGCTTTGTGTGCGTTTCAGCTATTTTGGTATATTCTGACGTTGAATTATGATAAATGTCTATAACATCTAGCGGTTTCTTATTATTAGAGACGTTCTATCAGCGGTTGACATTGTTTAAAATATTTTTCCATCAACTCAATTCCTCGCGTTTAGTATACTCATAATGTTCACGCGAATGTCTTTTTCCGTTCCTTAGTCGACAAACCGCCGAGTAAGTCTAAAGCGAATAAGTTAACAAACCCCGACACCACCTTACCGTCGGTGAAAGAAGCGGCGGTTTTAAAAAAGAACCTAATACAGAAAGCATTAACCACAAATCGATTGTACCTTCGGGGCCAAACGTAAAAGGCATCAAACAAACGGTACTTAATGAATTCGTTCCTAAAGGCGTAACCCAGAAACTATAAATAAGATAATTACACGACAGAGGGCTGATGGAAATTTGTATACTCGAACCGTTAACGAATTAAACGCTATATTAACATTAGGGGTTTTTCCAATATTTATCCTTTCGTAAATCGAGAACACAACGTTGCACGATGAATTTTTCGTTAGTCTATTAATACTTATCACGGTATTAGGCGCTACCTTTTTATCGAGTTGTGGGGGTTTGGGAGTGGAGAATTTTCATTTTTTGGTGGACGAAATTTACGGCGATGACATACCCAAAATATACGTATAGAGGGTACATATTACATGGATACTAACGATCCCGTTTATGAGCTATAGTAAAAAACCTTAGATGCGTTTTCGTTGTATGATGCGTTTTAACGATGGGCCTTGGTTTTGCGCGACAAATACTACCGAGCTGATCGCTGACCTTACCAGTGTTAATCATAACCGATCGATCAGCAACATCGAGTCGGTTTCCACTTTGAGCGAGCCATACGCCGTTAACGTCAAAAAATTAGGTCTTCGTCGTTTTTAGACATCGGTCCTGTACTAGTCTTCGATCGCGATTAGTACCCGTTAATGACTCAATGCTATAGGGACGAGCTTGGAACTTTTCTATTGATTCATACTTTTCGCGAGCACGTGCCCATCCTATTCGTTGATTATTTCGGAGCTACAGCTTTTTCTTACAAACATAAATTGAACCATCCGGGTTGCGATTATCAAAGGGCGATCTGTTGCGATATTGTAAAGGGGGTAACTACCCGGGTCATCTTTACGTTCCCGAAAACAGACCCGTTTGTCCGAGGGTCCGGCTAAGGATAACCGAATTCACGGGAAAGGTCGCATCACCGTTTACAAACCCAACATCGTGACGTATACGCACCCCGTTACGCGTTGTTATTACACGGATACTTATTTGTATTCTTCTAGTTACCATAGGCTTTTTTTGCCTAGGTAGAGCCAAACACGACAACGGTCCTCCCAAATCAGTTCCTTACCATCAACCTACGGTCGAAGAATGTAAAAAAATGCGAGACGGCCTCATAGCAAGTACGGTAAGCTAAAAACCGGGCAAATCTTCTTTAGTGTACTCCACGTTGAACCCCAAAAGGTACTCTTATCTTGCGCTAGCCACCAGAGCCAACACGTTTACGACGCTTTGATGGCTCGCTCCTCTATGGACGTGTTAATGCCTTTCTTAACTATTCATACGCCTTGGGTCGCCATACCCAAATCGCGTTTATATTCTGACCATTACTACGACGAACTTGGAGTTCCGTTTTAATATGGGATCGTATTCACGTACAAGACATATGTTTACTCGTGCGAGATTAACGACCTACGTGGAAACGGTAACCTACGTGGGCACCAACATTTCCGCACCTATCGCTAGCAACCCGGCGCGACCAAGGTGACGTATTTTATTAGCAACGATATGAAAGCCGCGTTGGTCGTTGACGATACTGAACGGATAAACACGACCACACGGCTAAGTTTTAACTGTATATCTTTCATGACCGTGACGAATTGTACAGAACCAAAAGGGGAATTATCAAATTCACTCGGGTCTAGCGAAACCCCCGGTGCGATCGGGACCGAAACACCATATGCATTACGGGTTCGCCGCGATCAACAAAGTACATTCTGTGACCAAGAATATACTTACTGGTATACAAAATACCTTCCATACACCTAATCTGTTGAAGAAAAAGCCCGATAAATACGTTTTCTGGCCTCACCCTCCCGCTCCTCCAGCCAACACGAAGTTGACTAGCGAAAACGAACGCTTATATTCAGTTCATTAACACAGAACGTAACAACGAAAATCTTCATCAGCGAGCCGTTGAAGCTTGCAAACAAAATCAAGCATTGTGGGATAACTTTATTCAATTATTGCAGTTAGATCCTAGTCGCGCTATTTCCACTAAACTTAACCAACCAGTGCAAGCCAGCAGCGGCGGTAAAGACGCGTATAACGTTAAACTATACGAGCTAGTTACTACACGTTCAAGTAATAGGTACCTTAAGAACCAACAGTAGCGTGACTGTAAGTATCGAGCGAGAGTCGATGAGCGTAAGAGATATTATGTTTAAGAAATTCAGCATTGTTCCCGATAACGCAAGTGTCTGACGATGCCGCTGTTGCGATTCGACCTTAGTAACACTCGGGTAAATCAAATAGGTCAGCTAACAAACAACGGCATTATCGAATCGTCTAAGATTTCATATTTGGAAGAATGTGACTTTTCCAAGGCGCAATGTTTAACATACATAACGTCTCGTATTACTTTAAAGATTACCAGCTTTTTGCCCAGTTTCCAACGGTAGTCTCAGACAAAGGCGGCTCGAATCTCTCACCGAAGCTCATTCGTTCGTTAACACCCCTCAAAACGTTAAAGACGTTACATCTCCGGAAAAGGGCGTGTTCGATGATAACAACGAAATATTGGATAATATACACAGCATTCCAATCACCAGTCGCTTAAAGAAGACCTGTACAAACAAATTCGATGGGTTTAACGAATACTGATCTTTATTCGCTCGCGGAGAGGACAGTCGCAGTTCCAAAGCCTATCGGATTTGATCGAACTAGCGAACGAAAACCGCTACGCGACCACGATAATGACTGACGAACAGCTCGCTGATTTAATCGGCGACGAACAGTTTAATGGGACCGACCTCGAAAACGTGTTTTTGTCATTAGGACACGGAATCGGTGGTGCATTCGATGGTATCGGTTCCGGTGTTGGTAAAGCGTTGAGGGTCTGGGTGACAGTGTAGGCGACGCCGCGAAGGAATCGGTAAAGGCGGATCGAGTCTGATCGATTCCATTAGCGAAGGGTAGGTAAGACTATTTTCCCAATTATCATAGGAGCCGGTGGCTTTCGTGAGTATAGGCGCGTTTATTTTTATGCTGTATCAAAAATGGGCTAAAGGCGATTTTGATCGACCCGCTGAACGCGAGGAGGAGGAAAAAAAGACATTTAAAACCGTTCCCGGAATGACGGAAACCCTAACTTCGTCCACTTGCTCTTAATGGCTTCGTATACTATGTGATTTAGTTTCATTTTAAACGATAACCGTATTTACCGTTAGCGTACGCGTTATAAAAATCGACGGCGTTGTCAATAAGTATACTCAACGATCTATAGTACTTCATCCAAGACACGCTGAGTGCGCAGTTGACGTGCAATAAGTTGGATTGAAAGAATCGTCGTCGTTGTTGTACCTTAGAATGAAGAATTGGGACCGTCCATATCGACGTTTACCAAAGCGAGTCTTGACACAAATCGTTGTAAAAATAGTCGCGAGGTTTACGCTTCGTTATAGTCTAGGAGTCATTATGACGTAGTCTTTACGGTTCAGATCGTTCAGTAGTTTTTTAAACATTACTTACGTTCTTTTTCACTTTGGAATAGATTAGGTGGTTAGAATAACAGTTCTATGAACCGTTTAAAAAAACGCGGTGGACTGTTAGACGGTGGATGAGGACACGAAGCCTTTAACAATTACGCGTTTCGACGCCTTTTCGTTAAACCACGTAACAATTGGGTTTTTCATGGCGACCCACTTGAATCGATTTTCCACCTTAAAACCGATACTTTTTAGAGTCCCCTTAGGTTTGACGGCTTAGTACTTTTGCAGTCTTTATACATAATCCCGTCCGTCATAAACCGCCAGCAACGATTTATCGTGCCGGTTCAACAATATTACGTGAAGAGAACAGGGAAACCTTCATTCTGGCTCACTTTCGCCCTCAACCAGTTTTCGGGCGAAAGTGAGCGAGAATAAAGGTTTCCTGTTCTCTGACAAGTAAGACTAATTTACTAAAGTTTTCAGAGAGTAGCGTAGGGGAAAGTAGCCAGTGGCTGAACGCGTTTCATAGAGTAACGTAGGGGGAAAAAACAGCGGTGGTTTGAACGCGCTTCATATACATCGGTTGTCTGTTCCTACGGCTGAACTTGGAAGAGGCCGGCTCTCTTTTTAGTACTGTCAACTCTGTCAGGGCGGCGTCAACGGCCCCGCTCTGCCAAAAACAGGTAGCTTTTAATTGTTAGTTGCCGGCCCTGCCTAAGGACTCGGCACTATCCGATTACTTACTACGTGGCCGGGCATGACGATTTTTGGATCACGCGGTGGGCTGGTGTCAGGGGCCCGGCCAATCACAAGACTAGATAGAATCAGCTGATCAGTAGTGACGACATTTCCGCCCCCACTTGTCGTTCATTTCTCCCAGTGCTGTGGGGGTTGTAAAGACGGTGTTTTTTTCTGCGAGAAAAAGTGTTTACATAGGGCACAAAATATAGCTACGTGTGGTTTCTGGGTTAGAAAAAATTCTTGAATCACAAATACCTTTTCAACAGCTTTATAGATTAAAAATTTTTTGGGGGTGGGAAGACATGGAATCAGCTACAACTTTCCAACAAGCTCAAAATCTCCCATTACCACCGCCAACACCAACGGAATTGTGGACAGAGGAAGAAAAGAATGCTTTACAGGAAAATATAAGATACTTTGAAAAAAGATTGAAGCAGCTTGTAAAGCAACGGTTAATGCTGGCAAGTTTTGTGAACTACTGACGATTGGAAGACGGGATTCTAACAGAACAGCTATTAAAAACCACCTGTCTGTCAAATTTTCTGAACTGCTGTGAGGGCTTCTAAATATAGTAAAAGGTTACGCGTAACCGCCGGTAGCAGCGAAGGCTAGGCTGTTGGGCCACAGGGACGACCGCGGTTATGCATAACCGCTATTTTTTGACCCCGTCTCGTTTGTGGCGTTCACTAAGAGCATTTAAAGGTGTTGCTCCCCCTCATTTTCCTTCTCATATTACCCATGCCACTCGGTTAACGCGTGCAGGCCTGCGTGGTGGGGTTTGGACTACTGACGATGTATGACGGGCTTCTAAAATAGTAACGGTTACGCTAACCGCCTGGCAAACATTCTTCCTGAAAACTTGCTTCAACGTGGCTGTCTTGAATTTACGACGTTCAAGTGTGGACAACAAAAAGCCCCCTTCACTTTCCCCCAAGCACTGTCCTGTCTATTGTGTGTTTTTTTGGGTTTTTTGTTTGTTTGGGTTTTTGTTTGTTGTTTTGTTTGTGTGGTGTGTGTGTGTGGTGGGGTGTGTGTGTGTGTGTGTTTTGCCCCACCCCACGCACGCACGGCCCCCACCCCACTCCACGCATGCACCCCCCCACCCCACCCCACCCACCCCGCCCCCCACACATTTCACACACTCAAATCATCCACAAGTTCTTAACTCAAGTTACTCCAAGTCATCCCCAAGTTCTTAAATCAGTTACTCCAAGTCATCCTCAAGTTATCTTAAGTTTTTTCAAGTCATCTTAAGTCATCCTCAAGTTATCCTTAAGTTATTCTCAAGTTACTTCTAATTTTTAATAAGTTTCGTAATGAAGTTTTTAATAAGTTCTATTGATCAAGTTCTTGCTAAGTTCTTGATTAAGTCATCCTCTAAGTACAGAGACAAGTTCTTATTTAAGTTATCTTATTATTGTCAAAAAATACACTCTAGTTTTTGTCTTAAATAGTAGATGTCTAATATAGTACACACCGCTCAAAAAAACGTGTCACATTGAGGATGTTTGCTCAGGTTCTCTGCATAGATCTTGATGATAGTTCTTACATCCTAAGCAACCACATTGATTACAATTCTGGTCTTGGAAATTCTTTTATAGGACTATGTCTTTATTTATTGACTTTATCATTTTATAATACGCCATGATCTATTTTTATTAAAAATTTTATAAAATTAAGTTCTTAAAAATATTATTATTGCTATAGAAAATGGATCAAAATGATGCTTTGTTGTTGGCGGTTTTGGCGTTGCAGTTCAGTTTGTCTTTTCTGTATTTAGCGGTTCAGATTTTTTTGATTGCTTTTGTTTCGGCTGCCAATGTTTATATATTTTATCCAGTAATAACTGCCCAAACAGCAGCAAAGGCGCCAAAACTGCAACAGTTTTAAGTTCAATATTCCAGAAGGACTTTGGGGCCTTGAATCACATGGAGTTTTTATAGCGGGGCATTGAATCAACTTGTTCTGGCGCTTGGCGGTGTTATGTTTTCATGATGAGTTTAGTTTATATTCTGTAACATTAATTTTTTTTGTTGTTCCTCTATGCTAATTTTTTTCCTGCTTTAACACGCCCAGGATGAGGATTGCTTTTCACTGGTTCCCACCTGATTCAGTGTTTTCTGCTGATTTTCGGCTTGGTTACTTTCTCACCTGATTCAATGTTTCCTGGTTCTGATGATTTTCCAGCTCGTTCATTTTGAAGGGAAAACAAAATCTATATGATTAAATAAGATATTAATCCCATAGTTTAAAGGGGGGCGATAACAATGTTCCAAATCTGTAGTATAGATCACAGCCTAGCGACTCTAATGAACTTTGTTAAAACTGGATCTTGCGTTAAAATCATACGTAAGATCTTGTTCAGAATCAATGGGAGGCAAATCTACTGACTAGTTAGTGTACAAACTAAGAACCGTTTGCCCACACTTTTTACCATCTCTAGACCCCAGCTGCGCTTTATTCTGTTATGATACTTTATAATGTCTTGCGGCGACATTGTTGGAATTTGTTCAATGCTGAATTCGGTTCGAGGAAACTGTTTGTTTTTCCACACGCTGCTAAAGAATACAACCTCTCCTTTGGGGCATACAGCTTGGCCATCAACTTGGTCATTCATAAGTTCGGGAAGGTTAGGCCGCCCTTGACGTGTAGTAGATTCATCACTGTTTCAGTTTTTTATTAAAAAATTATAATTATTTTATTTTATACAAATGAGCACGAAAAACTGTTACCAACCTTGATACCATTCTGCTGTTATTGGAGGACTAAGATGTAGGATATCAATGCTTGGTAAAAGTCTGGTTAAAAATAAAACAGCGATCTTTGGCAAACTAGAACTTTGAGGATTTCAGCAAGCTGATTGCTATCATTGCAGCTCGGTTACCACGAAAGATTTCTAGTCAAGCAAGGAATAATTCCAGACAGTATAATAGTAAAATAAACAAAAAATACATTTATAAACACATGGCTCACTCGCAATAATGCTATCAGGCGGCGCTGTGGTGAATGCGTTGCTTTTAGCGGAAGTAATTTTGCATTTAGTAAAACTGCGGATGAACGGCGAGGTTGGAAAAAGACAAACAAAGGCTATGGGAGGAACTAGCAGTGCACAAGACGCCTAGAAACGCAGCGACTTGGCAGTTAGATTTTATTAATGACACACTGAAAAACAGGGGCATGCAGCTTACATATTTCAAGCTGTTGATCATCAGCAATAAAACAATATTATCTAGTGACAGGCAAACCAGTCAGAATTGCCCCCACCAAATTCAGTGACTTTTATCAACCCTCAGGAACAAAAACAAAAGATGGCAAGAAATGGGTTTATTGTCGTTGGTATGGGACGTGCGTGTTTTGTTGCACATAATTCTTGTGAATACAACCAATGAACAAAACTATTATTCGCCCCCCCAAGGATAATTGGAGGCATCACAGCAATTTAAAACGCAAGCCAAGCAGCGGGAGTCAGAGAACAAACAGCAAAAGGAATGTTATCGAAACAAGCGATTTGGCAAATTATTTACCTGCGCCCAAACGAATACAGAGCCACACTTTGTGAATACGTCTTAATACGAACGAACTCATTCAAATGGATCCTTCTATATTTACCCTCGGATACGATTAGACGAAAAAAGTTTAAGTACGCACTCACGTCATTGACATGGCTTAAGATACAAAGTGCGGGGGCCATTACCACAAAAGACGTGGCTTCTGATGTGCTGTCGCTATACAACTGATATCCACGAGGGCCATAAACTTATCTGATGATTCAGTTGATGATGGAAAAGGAATTTAAAGGCCACGTGAAATCAATTATGTTAAACCATAGAGTTAGCCATTAAAAAGAGGCATTTCCAGGAGTTCACAGAATCACAGGCTTAGTGAAAACTTTAACAAAACAGTTAGCGAAAGACTGTTCTACCTACCCGTATCACAGAGAGCGGATTGACAATTCTGCAACACAGAATGGGTTAGAAGACTGCCCTGTTTTGCGCGCCAATGAATAATGAAGAATTTAAAGGGACTAAAACCAGTACAAGCATATCAAAAGTAAAACAATAAATGTTGTTGAAGGAGAGTCTTCATCCGGCAAACTATTACCGTTTGGTTTGAAAGTAAGGTCCATTATTTACGGGAGGAAGCAGAAGGGACACTGCATCAGGGCAACAGATCCAGTTTGGCGTGTTGATCCA
The DNA here is from genome assembly GCA_018398815.1 of Conus ventricosus. Classification (NCBI taxonomy): domain Eukaryota; kingdom Metazoa; phylum Mollusca; class Gastropoda; order Neogastropoda; family Conidae; genus Conus; species Conus ventricosus. The sequence goes on along the minus strand of CM031598.1, from coordinate 124,435,428 downwards.
TATTGAAATAAAAAGAATTTTGTAAAAATGAATCCGCCCGTGTATTATTACGAGAAACTGACACACCAAAACAACCGGCTCCTCAAAGCTCTTTTGTGAAGGAGGAACTGCCGTTAATACCACCAGACACAGTTCGCTTTAATTAAATTACGTACATATATTTGAGTTTAAAATGGAGTCAGAGGAAGTGCAGAAAAGCGAAACAAGAATGGTAAAGGGAAGAGGACCTTGTGAAAATAGATACGGGTAATCATTTCATGCGTGTAATGCTATTAAGGAAACATTTTCGGGGATTAATCACTGCATGCTTAAATCATCCGGATCGCCTACAACTCAAAACCCCCAAAATTGGAAAAAAGAATATCATGAAATAATAAAAATAAATTCGAACGCGTCAAGCAAACATGAGAAAAGACTTTAAAGTATTGGATGAAGTATGATTGTTTTTAATAAACGTTGATTGAAAAAATAAAACCCCCTGTTTATGCTCGGGTCCTCAGTGCACGATTGCATATGAAAACTCTGGATTCACAAACACACGTTTTGTGTTTGTTCTATCTACTGGACTTCTTGGTTACAACCGTATGTTGTTGATCTCATGTAGATTAGATCGCCGCAGTTTTACGAATGTCATGATGAAAAGCCTTATTGCCAAACCAATGCTTCTTTGTAGTTGTCATGTGATATGTTTGATGACCCCGCCTGCGAGATATTCCCTTTGCTTTTTTATGATTTTTCCTGGCTCGAAAAATACTGTACATTTTCGATCTTAAACCAACAAACTCCTTATCACCTTTCAGATAATTCATCTTTCATCATTCTAAATCTTCTTGTTAGTAATTTGAATGCAAAGGCGAATCTTTAGGGTAATGGATGTGTCGTACCATCCTGCATGCCCTCTTTAGTTACTTTCGGGTTTCCATGTCCTTATAAGATGTCTTCAGTAGGGATATCTATAACAAACAACTATCTGTATCTGTGTAAAGTACTCTGGATCAGGATACGGGGCTTAAGTAGTCATAAAGAAAACTCTAACATCAAAAGCTTTGGAAATTCTAAAACAGTTAAAAACCCAATAAATAAGGTTTGTTTCCAATTTGACTTTCTTTTTTTTCATTCATTATGCCAAAAAAGCTGATCCTGAAATTTTCTGAGTCCTGATAATTAGGTTTGAAGTCCAGCTTAATTTGCTTCGTTTCTCTGGTGACTCATCTGACATCTTTACGCTTGTCGGATTCTCCATAGTCTTTCGAAACAATGTAGTTCATCAGCTTGCTTGAAAAAAGTCTTTTTCTGAAGCATCTGCGGATTAGTTCTTAAATCAGTGTTGCTTCATTGATGTATGGTTTCATGATCTGTTCTTGATCAAATGGCAATTTATTGCGATGAATGCTGTCAACTTCCAACATGGTCTTAAATAAAATTGTAGAAGTCTGTAATGACAGACATAATTTTTTTTGCCGCGAAGATTAGGCACAAGTTTAGGTGGTTCTCTTGGATCATCTTTAGACTTTCTGTGCTAATGGATAGTCATTATGCAGGTCATGGAGTTCCTGAGGATATTCTAAGTCAATTCTAGAATGAAACCACCGCTGTGTTGATCAGGCGTTTAAACTGCCCAACCACTTTAATGCCTTTTGAATATTTTTCGGATCACCCGCTGTGATACTTTTAAAGTTACGTAATGGAAACGCGATTGCGCCATTGCCCCTCATTTACAGATTGTTTGCATCTAAATCCATGAGTAGTTGACTTTTACTTGGATCTAGTCGTCCAGTATTTGTTGTTTTGCTTTACAGTAATGATTGCGAGCCATACTAAATTCCTCCCGCGCAATCCGTTTTCAATCATCTGAATCAGTGGTAAATCGACAATAAAATCAATCTGTACGCAGTAGATTAAGAAAGCGTCCCAACTCCTCCCGGGCGCAGAAATGTAATGCGCGGGATCCAGGCTATAATGTTTCATGCAGGTCTTTCTATAGTTTTCAAAGACGTCCGCCAACAAACATACATCAGCCATCAAGTATGAATCATGATAGTCTCCCATCGTTTTACACTCTAACTTCTGCCACGCACCTTGAGCATGCTGGTAATCAGAGGCACTGATGTCCTTTCCTCTAAGACTAGAAAAGAACGCGCCTTTAGGAGGAAGTGTGTCTTCGTCAAACCTTTCCCAACTGTTCATGTATTCATAGGGTAAACGCCCTTTCTAACAAGAGTTGAGTCAAAATATTTTCCGTTATTGGGCAGGACTTTAAGGACATAGCCAGTGACTCTAATGATCCCATCATGTGTTTGCATAGAGTCATAAAAAGACATGTTATTTAGATTAAAGCACATGTACTTTTCTGATGACTGTGCAATGCATGACACCCTGAAGGCATCGTCCACTGCTTTCATTATAAGATGAGAGTCGTAACCTCGCAAGTTATGAAAGAATACAGGCAGCTTCCATGTCTTAGGATTCAAACTTTAGTTGAAGATTGCATTTACTGTGCGCTGCTCCTCTGAACTTTCCACTAATGTGATCATGGTCTCTTACTTTGGATTCTCTGCGTCTGATGAGAGACCTAAACCACAAATCCAACAATGTGTGGCTGAGTCATACTGTTGTTGGTCTTCAGGCGTCATTATGATTTCAGATAAGTTTAGATTATTAGAACAGTCATTGCGCACTTGCTGCATGCGTTCTAAGAAGTATTCTGCAGCATTAGACCCTCTATATAATTTTGGTTCTGAATGGACGCCATCCGACCTAACAATAATGAAGGCAAATGAACAAATCTGATGATTACTCATTAAGACTGTTTTTCGAAGTTTTTGTGGCGCTGGCCCTTCATAAGGAACAATGAGTGATTCAAAGTCTGCGTAAACAACATATGGAGAATTTTGCATCCGTTTCCAGTTCTTAAAACTAACTTTACTGCCTCGTGGGGCGTAATTAGTTCTGTATTACAGTCACTGGGCCGATACAGTGTTTCTTATGTTCGCTCGCGGCTTGAACAGATGGCATTCTTGTTAAACATTTTCTACAGAATTCTTGTTTGCCATGATCTTTTGAAGTATGCTGCATTAGTCTACTCATTGTTCGTATCAATGTGTAATGCGGTAGCCCCGCTGGTGAAAGCATCAGTAGTAAGTCAACATGATTTTTGTCTGGTTCGCCTATTGTTGGACTGTTCTTGGACACTTTAATTGGCACCAAATTTGTTTTCCTCATCCCATGTGTATACATTAACAGTTATTGGTTTGTTTTGTTCTTCAAACTGATCAATTTGGTCTACACTAACAGAAAGGACACTCCACTAAAGTTAAGATCATTGATGTAAGGGTGATAGTTAGACACTCTCTCTGCGTTTTTGCGGATATAATGCAGCCTTGCGAGAACACACCACATAAAACATTTGTTGTCTGATATTCTTTATGTTTAGAACTGCTTTTTTTGCAACTAATGCTGGAGGTAGTGGAATGTAAGCCTTACCGACAATCGGCGCATACTTAGACTGTTTTAATCTGATCTCTAGGACTTCGCCCTCTGACCAACCAGAGCCTCTCATTTAGCTTCTTCAGCGCAGCGTCAAACTGTGTAAGCAGTTCGTCTGCCCAACCGGGTGTTAAGTCATTAGAGGAAAGAATAGTCTGTTGTTTAGTCGAGACCCAACTTCTAGATTTTCTTCATTTATTGTTACATATCGATTAAAACAGCTAACATTACTTTAACTGGCGGGTCTATTGTTAGTTTCCTGGAACTTGAGAAATAGCATGAACAACACTTGCCTGTACGTTTGTTGGGTCAATGACTTCTAGATCAATATCATTCAGTGCTCTTGATAAACGCTCTCTCTCAAGCATTCCTTCAAACAATTCGTCGGTCCTTCATATATCTTAGCCATGTTGATTTCTTTTCTAACTCAAAATATTTATTTAAATTAAAAAAAAATATTTAATCAGAATCAATATCAACGGTCTTTTTGTGCTTGGACTCATAAACTAAAGTATAAACACCCTTCGGTGTTGTTACTGTGAGCTGTTTAGAACAAGTTTTAATGTCTCGTTTACTTTTTTTAAGCATTCCTTTTTTATCTGCTCGGCGTCTGGCTGTTGAGAAAAAGTTGTCCCCGCCTTTCTTTTGAAGATCAAACTTTTGTCTTTTGTAGTCATCAAAATCGGCCTGTAAACGATTAAATTCTTCATCCGTGATGTTTGAGTCAGCTAGTGCTTTATTTATTGTCAGTTTGAACGAGCTAAGTTTAGCTGTTATTAGTTGAACCATAGCTGTGTGCTTTTGGAGTTTAGTTTTTATTTTTTTGCTAGCAGCACCTACAGCTAATGAACACAGGCCGAGAGCTAAAGACAAACCGCCTAGAGGTAAAGCTGCGGGCGCACTACGCCTGTTGCTAAGAGACCTACACTCGTTCCTGCTGATAGGGCACTTATAGTCGATGCTCCAGTATTAACATAAGGTAACAGCATTAAAGACCGCAGAATACCTTCCGTTTGGTTTTAGCTGTATTTGAAAGGTCCTGCCTAGTTTTTGTTGCATTTGTGTAAAGTTTGTTAATCTGAAGGTTTTTTATGTTAGGGCTTTCTACTATCCCTTCTTTTGGCGGCGCTGTAGGCCATTTTGGATAAACCTGAACAGACATGCTTTTTATAAAATAAAAATAATTTAGTATTGTAAATCTTTTAATCTGTTATTTTCAATATTCTGCTGCGCATCATATATTAAAACAAAATGGTACATTTAAGCTGTTTATCGGCTTCTTCTTCTTTAACAATTGAATGGTATTACGTCTCTCATCATTTCCTCCCGCTTTCGAAGTAACTGATTATCCTCCGTTGACCTTAGGTCCAATCCATAAACCCGTATTTATGTTGTAAATAATCATCAAGCTTACGCTGTGAAGGTGTAAGATCTTTAGGCCACAAGGTCAACTGTTGGATTTCTAAACACCTCCCCACCTCCAAACAGTTTTCTTATTCATCAAATGCGATAAGGTTTTAAGAAGCCCGCTAGCATAGATTTGGTTAGGACTGCCCTCTAATCGAACATTGTACTTTCGTTATTTTTGGATTAAAAAACTTTTCACTTCCTCTTTGATGGTTCCTTCATCTTCACACAGCAATAAATACCTTTCAGCGATCCTTGCTGAGACGCCTAAAACTAAAATTTCCATATAGGTTTGGGGGGGGTCCCTGCCCTGCTTCTAGGATATGTTGTATGATGAATCACTTCTTTCGTATATATTGCCTAATTTTGGACGATATAGGTTTGTTCAATCAGCCTTGCAAAATTAGGGTTGCTAACAACGTCAAACTCTAACGAGATGTCAGAAATGCTGTACTTGGCTTCGGTGTCTGATGATTTGATAACCCGGTTAGTATCATTAAAGTTAGTTCATATGACCAATCTGTCTTTTATGCTCCTTGAAAGTATGGCGCATGCGCTTTTTAACACTCAAAATCTAAGGGAAATGAAAGACGATTTCCAAACGCAAAATTTACAGCCACATACTTTTTTGCCGTCTTTAGTATTCTGCGGCACCTAATCTATGTTATAGTGCTTTTCATTTCTATTCCCTTGAAACGCAAAGTCAGCCCTTCATTCCCGGTAGCCATAGATCAGAATAGGTAAAAATATTCTGCATTGTGTAAAAGAAAATATTTCTTGCCCCTCAAAGTTTTTATAAGAAATTTTCTTACGATTTGCCCGCCCCAGTTCTGTACAACTGTCCTTTTGGGTCTGTTGTTGAATCGAGCGCTAATTTTGAAAGTAAGAACGCGCAGAGCCAGGCACAATCACGTCATTTGCTCCTAGGTCTGGAAATTTGACAGTAAGAATTTTGATCTGCATCAATAGTAGATTGGACTAATTTGGACTTGTAAATAGCCGCTTATTTCCCTTCACGCCAAGGGTTCTTTCAGTCTTCTATGCGGGTTAAGACGAGCCATGTGCTTGTGACATTTTATAAAGCAAAATAAAAAAGATAAATTATTTAAAAAACATGAGCAGGAATTGAAAGATGAAGAAGATTATGATGTTTTGACCCTGGAGACGACATGATGAAATGATCCCTTTGACACAGCATCGCTCAGCGCTCGCATTGCGGCGTGAATTAACAGAAAAGTAATGGCCAAATTCATTGTACCACAGTTAGTCAAGAAACCTCCCGAATTTTTATAGACCCTAAAGAATTTGAAGTAAAAGATGACCATTTGTTTGTGAAAAACGATGCCGGGGGGGGGGGGGGGGGGGGGGGGGTGGAGAACTTGTTCATCTACAATTAAAAAAAGACCCATCAAAGTTTTTAAGCCGTGGGTTCATTAGAAATAGACTCCCTGCAGCGTACAAAATCGCCTTGGAAATTGCTAGAACCAAAATTAGATAGGATGCAGTTGCTAACTTCAAAACACACTGCAAGAAAACTCCCGATCAGATAACCAAATGCAAACATGGAATTTATAAGAATTAAATCAATCAGCAGTGAATAATAAATGTAATAGAAGCAGAATCCAGTTTTTCAGAAGAACACGTTAAAGACTATACACGACTCACGCTACCCATGCGAGAACTAACGGCCCTTGAATCAGGCTATAAGACCATCAGAGGCGAATAACAAACAATTTAGCAAAACTAGGTGAACTAGATGAGCATAAAAAAGAGAAAAAGGAAAACCTCGTTTGAGGCGACGACCGCATCGTAGGGCATGATATTAAAGAAAGAATAAACCCAAAGACTAAAAAGATCAAGAAACAAGAAAGATCAGCAAGACTAGAAGTCTGACCTACTAACCGAGACCAATTACGAACTCAAGTGCATAGAATAAGAGAGAACTATCCGAAAAATTTTATATGAATGACCACAACGCTAGCAAAGAATACAAGAACACTGTTTTAGAGAGCAAGGTGTCACATTAGCAAGTCGTTATAACAGCCTTAGGAATTTGCAATAAGCACACTGGTGTTTGGCTATTACAGGCGGCGGTGGAGGCCAAAGTCCAGCGCCTCCATCGCCATCACCTCCATCTCCGCCTGATAATCATGGGTAAAAAAACAGCTTGATCATCTTGCGGGTTTATTAAAAAAATTAGCGGTAAGCCGTAGACGCTTTACCTGGTATATTAGGCAGTATTGTTAGCTGGCTTTTGTCTACTGCAAGCAAAGTAGTTGGCTTTATGGCCGAGCACTTATGGACATTAGTTCTCGTAATTGTTGGTTACTATTTAGTAAGATAAAGACCAAGTAATCCTATGCCAGTTAATCCAAGAACAAGCGCTGTCTTTTCATATTCATGGTCATCGCGAACAGAGTCCGCGAGCTTTGCTGAGTCTTCAATGACTTTGGGGGTTTGGACTTCGGAATTAGATGACTTATCTTGGGTGTTCTTTATTGTTTGTAATATTACTGGCTCAAATTTATGTCGTTTTTTCCCAACCTTCTGTTCATTGCCTGCTATAAGAATTTCATTATTATAGTTTATTATTGTACCTATCTGGAGTCTGAGGTCAGAAGCAGCATGTATAAACCAGTGCCAACAGCAAAGTCTACTTTCGATCTTGCGTATTGTAAAACATGTTGGTACCTTTGTAATACTTGAAGGTAAATCAACTGTAGAATTAATGGCGTCCTCTAAATTTGCTAAGTATTGTTTTTGTGCGTCAAAGCCAGTAGAAGGATCAGTTATGCTCGATCTTGCCTGTGCTTGCGAACCTAGCAAACACCAAACGTAAGTGCGAATAGAGTCGTTTATTCGTTCTATTCCCGCTCTAGTTAGGCCCTTAGAAGTGTCTAAGATAAATGTTGTCCATGCTGTTTTATGCTCTTGCTGTAGGGACCCGGGCTGAACAGTTGGGCCTGAAAAGAAAGTTTTGAAAGAGAGGATGCCAGTCATAGTTATACTTTCTGTGCGTGCCCGAAATAAAGGTCGCTAGGCCATGATTATGATCCAACTTTTGTCTAAAGCCTGTCTTGATGTTAATATTGAATTCGTTACAGATCCTTTCAAAAGCCTTCATGTCTATTCTGTTGCTAAGTGGATTTATACGGTTTGTCATTGGTAATGGAGCTTGCAGTTCAGTCAAAAATACGTCTGAAGGTGTAATAGAAATGAAATCTGTACACTGACCTCACCAAAGGATCATGGTGATTTAAATGATCAGCATACGACACTCCACACCCAGTTGATGCGCAAAACACAGCAAAGTTTAACTGGTTCTGATAAAACTGCATCGGATGACTAAACCACGCTTTCTTGATGTGGTCGTTTTCAATAGGGGGGTTAAGATAGCTCTTTCAATGGAGTACTCACCTTTTTTATGAAAAGAGCAGTCTGGGTCACAGCAATGTCAAGAGTATCAGTTGCTATATTTTTAAGATTGTAGTGCGGGCCCAACAGAATATTTTGCGCAGTATATTTAAATGCACTCATTTTTATTTCGTTTAAAAAAATGTTTGTAACAATAACAACCCAAGACCGTCCTTCGTTTTTAGAAACATGCTATTGATAACAATTGCGGGGCCAAAACGGTCGCGCTCCATGAAATATTTTACAAAGTCGTATGGTTTAATATAAGTGAAACAGGAAGAATAATAAGGTTCTAAAAGTTGACAAAACAGGGGCCAAGTTAGCCAGTTAAACAATACCTGATGGTTATTACGGTTTTGCTCACTAAAGAAGCATGAGTAACTTTGACATTACTCTCAAACTTAACAATGCAAATCTAAAAACAATGTTAACATTCAAGCCTGAAGAAGAAGAGGTTACTATTTTGATAAAGAGCTAGCTGAAATGTTAGGCTTTACAGCTAACAATTATATATTTAGAGTTACACCAACCAAAACTACTTATGAGGGGGAAAGCCCGCTCGATCTTGCATTACATTCATTTACTCTATGTTCATTTGGATGAGCTGAGCACTGATGAAAACTTATATGATGGAAGGCCCTCAACTTGTTTTAAGAGCTCTTCCGTCAGGGAAAGCTGCATATTGCGATTATGAAAATTATACAATTCCCTAATTTACAGTTTAAAAGATTAGTTTGTGGGAGGGTCGGATCATTTATTATAAAAATCAAAGACAAACAGGGAAAGTCGTGAAATGTGATAACCTGCACATTGTTTTGGAAATAAAAAATAATACGTTACTAAAAATAATGTCGCGTGGGCCAGAAGAATCTGGAGTTACATTAGCGCCTGTGAGGTGTATAACCTTAGAATTAAAAGACCTTGCAGACGTTGCGGACTTTGAACAAACGGTGAGATAGGCGCTTTGTATGGTTTTGAGTACACTAAAGATGGTGATTATAAACGCAAAGAGGTTGGCGACAGCAAAAAGTTTCCTAAACTAGAACAACTGCGCAATCTAGAGGCAAATAATGTTGGCCAGTATGAATATAAAATAGTTCGAAACCTGACCTCAAATGGCACTTAGAACCATATTTAGAATGGGACATTAAATTTGAATTCATAAGCCCATTTACATATTTTTAGCCGTCAAAAAAGTTTCAGAAAAGCATTCAACTCTGGCCCTTTACATGTAAGTCTTATACCGGACGACATAGTCGAAAGAAATTGAACTAACGCCGATGGAAAAACAGACATCCCCCAGAAAAGAAACAGTTGTAAAAAAGCTTCTACAAAATTACAGTTCTTCCGAATAAGGAA
>CM031598.1:124384112-124425662 GCA_018398815.1 Conus ventricosus | reverse complement strand
TGCTGTACTTTATTGCAAAACCTTATTACTTTCTTGTATACTAACTAATTTAACCAACCAAGAAGTAACATTTTAATGAAAACATACCAATCATCAGACGTTGTAAAACCAAAGATCATTTAACCTTAGGTGATTCAGTAACCGCGCGTTTTAAAATATTTACTCGCAACATTATTACAATCGTAGTAAACTCTTTCTTTAATGTATAAACTATTATGCTTCACCACAAGTTCTGACAATACACCAATGCTGTACTCTTAATGTAAAACCTTATTAGTTTCTTGTATACTTACTAATTTAACAAACCAAGAAGTAATGAAAATAGTAAATCGCAAACATACCAATCATCAGACGTTGTGAAACCAAAGATCATTTAACCTTAGGTGATTCAGCAACCGCGCGTTTTAAAATATTTACTCGCAACATTATTACAATCATAGTAAACTCTTTCTTTAATACATAAACTATTATGCTTCACCACTGAAATCTTACATTCACCAATGTTGTACTCTTATTGCAAACCTTATTACTTTCTTGTATACTAACTAATTTAACAAACCAAGAAGTAACATTTTAATGAAAACATACCAATCATCAGACGTTGTAAAACCAAACATCATTTAACCTTAAGATCATTATGGGGTGTATCCCCCCCCCACCCCCATTCGTGGGAGAGTATAAAAGTAGGGGGGTCAGCAGAGCACTCTCCTTTTTCTTGCCGATCGCAGACCGATAGACCATACGCCTGCTGTACACGAGGTGAGCTACGATTGTTTACAATTTTGCAAATTGTAACCAATCGTCGTTTATTGGCAAAATCCGTTAAGGGTAGCGAATCTGTAGTTAGGCTCGCGCAGTATGACTATGTATCGGGTCACTCATCTATATATGTAAGGATTTATTTATGAAAGGATGTGTCTTTGACGATGTTCGACCACTAAGCATGTAAAAAAAAAAAAGGGGGGGGGGGGGGGAGGTATAGATGCTTTTTTTGTTTTGTTTTGTGAACATAGAGTTCTGTTAATCCTGTCTAAAAATGTATACATTATACTACTGTTCTTCTTGTCTTGTGGCGTTCACATGTATGTTGTGTATTTATTCATGCACGTGACTGATGAATGTTGTGTAGACGTAGTACTGTTTTATTTTAATTATATGTATTGTGTGGTCTTCTCGTAACATCGTCTCGACGCTGATCGTCCCCCTTTAGCATGTAATGGGGGCTCGGATCCGTCCTTCTCGTCTTGTGGCGTTTACATAATTTATATATGTGTACATTTATTCATGCGTGAGAGTGCGTGTGATTGATGAATGTAGTACCGTTTTATTTTAAATATATGTATTGTGCGGTCTTCTCCTAACCTCGTCTCGACGCTGATCGTCCCCCTTTAGCATGTAATGGGGGCTCGGATCCGTCCTTCTCGTCTTGTGGCGTTTACATATATATTCATGCGTGAGAGTGCGTGTGATTGTAGACGTAGTACTGTTTTATTTTAATTATATGTATTGTGTGGTCTTCTCGTAACATCGTCTCGACGCTGATCGTCCTCCTTTAGCATGTAAGGGGGTTCGGATCCGTCCTTCTCGTCTTGTGGCGTTCACACATATATGTTGTATATATTTATTCATGCGTGAAAGTGCGTGTGATTGATAAATGTATGTGTAGATGTAGTACTGTTTTATTTAATTAATGTATTGTGTGGTCTTCTCGTAACATCGTCTCGACGCTGATTGTCCCCCTTTAGCATGTAAGGGGGCTCGGTATCCGTCCCTTCTCGCTGTGGCGTTCAACATAGTTATTCATGCGTGAGAGGTGCGTGTGATTGTTAGATGTAGTACGGTTTTAATTTTAATTATATGTATTGTGTGGTCTTCTCGTAACACGTCTCGACGCTGATCGTCCCCCCCCTTTAGCATGTAAGGGGGCTCGATCCGTCCTTCTCGTCTTGTGGCGTTTCACACATATCTGTTTTGTATATATTTCTTCAATGCGGTGACAGTGCGTGTGATTGATAAATGTATGTGGTGGTGGATGTATATATATATATGTGTGTGTGTGTGTTACTTCTCTCGTATTGTTTTCTTGTGTGCGTGTTGAGTAAGCTTTGTGACCGTACATCAGAGCATCTTAACTCATCAAGTGATGACTCAATACATAGGGTCTAAGAATATAAAAATTCCAATATGTTGTATGTAGTGGAGTGCATTATTACCTAATTAACCCTGTTGTAAGTACCTTTTTTTTTACAGCTGAAACGCGCCCGTCTGTGGTTCGTGGGTAAACATAGTCTATATTAACCTAAGCGTACTAGCAACGCAAAAAAAAACGTGCTTAATAAACATTTACTATTGCCGTTTTATAACATGCCGTCTGTCTTCTGGGTCCAAATTATTCTACTTACACGCACTCCCACAAGACCACACCTAGAAACAACCGAGACCCTTGAGCCCCACACACTACCAATTTCGCATACGGAGTCCGCGCATTTATGAAAACGAGTAGAACCTACAAGCCGAATTTGGACTGGAGGTACGCCTAAAGGGACTTGGCCGGCGTCAGACATGCTCGGGCGCGTACATGGTTGGAGTGAGTAGATGTAATGGTGTTAAATGTATTGACTTAATAATCCTCTAGTTTCATTTTTGTGGAAACTTTTAGGGGTATAGGGTGGTTTGGTGGGAGCTCATGCAAACACTCTCAGAGAGGAAATATTGACCAAGTACTAAATATGATAGTAAATATGATTATATGGGAACAAACCGAGAGAGAGAATGGGTAAGATGGGGGTGGGGGGGATAATGAGAGAACCGATTGTGTGTCTAACCACGGCAGATGCGTTACACTATAACTGCTGGTCGACGACAGAGACTGCCTGCCTAGCAGGGCAGTTCCTCTTTATCTGTATTCAGCTCTGTCGTGCGCACGTGGCCGTGAGTGTAAAAAAAATTAGGAACGCAGTAGTCCGTCCCGAAAACTTGGGCGGTGTGATGGGGGTAATTTCTTAAACTCTTTTATTAAAAAACTGACAGTCAGGATACGATAATATATTTGTCCCAAAAAAGTATGAGAATAAATTTGTTAAGAAATCTATCACTTATGACAACATATATGTAACATTGCAGAATTATTCTTTTTTACTTCGTATGCACAACACTAACCTATCCACGCGAAAGAAATTATAACCGCACGCTCGAATCATTCATACACACAGACTAACCAACGGTTTGGGCGACCAATCTTATGTTGGTGACTATCCAGTCTCCAAAAAGAAAGGTACACATCGACTCTAGAGTCCCCACGATGGCGTTATCAACTTTTCTCCTTCGCCCCATTCAGCCATCCCCCCATGGCGTTATGCAACTTTTCTCTCTCTTAGCCCTCAGGCCCTTCCCTCCTCCCATCCAATTCAATCGCGCGTGTCCTGAACAGATGAACTCAGTATACCGATCCGAGAAACTTTGGGTGTGTGTGTGTGTGTGCGTTTAAGTTCTTAAACTCTTTTATAAAACCTGACTTCAGAAAGAGTGTGTGATGTAAAAGAATAGTAGTAACTTCAGTAGTCCCCAAAATCGGAGAAAGTTGGGTTGTGTGTGTGTGTGTGTGCGGTTAAGTTCTAAACTCTTTTATAAAAAAAAAAACCCCTTGGTGGAAAAAAACTGTCAGAAGAGTGTGTGAGTGTAAAAGAAAGTAAACTCGTAGTCCCAACCGGAGAAACTTGTGTGTGGGTTAAGTTCTTAAACTCTTTTATAAAACTAAAGACTGTTTAGGAAGAGAGTGTGTGTGTATGCATGAGAGTAAAAGAATATTATGGAACTCAGTAGTCCGACCCGAGAATTTGTGTGTGTGTGATGACGCAGTTAAGTTCTTAGACTCTTTTATAAACTGACTGTCCAGGAACAATACACAAGTAATGTATTTGTCATTATAACTGTCTACGCTCGAATCATTCCAAACACTCAGATTAACCAAACGGTGTGCGTTAGTGACCAAGCGTTATGTTGGTGACTCACCCAACCCAAGAAAGAAAGGGTACCCAATCTACTAGAGCCCCCCCCTCCCTCCCCCCCCCCCCAATGGCATTATGCCACTTTTCTCTCGTAGTCCATCAGTCCTTCCCTCCTCCCACCAGATTCAATCGAGCGTGTCTGAGCATAGGAACTCAGTAGACCGACCCGAGAAACTTGTGAATGACGGTGGTTAAATTCTTAAACTTGTTTATAAATCTGACTTCAGGAAGTGGTGTGAGTGGTAAGCACATTAGTATAACAGAAAATTAGGAACTCAGTATCCCGAATACCGGAGAAACATGGTGTGTGTGTGTGTGTGTGTGTGTGTGTGTGTTGTGTGGTGTGTGTGTGTGTGTGATGGGTGGTTTAGTACTTAAACGATTTTTTTTATCAAACGACAGTCAGAACCAATACATGAGTAACGTAATTGTCCTCAAGTATACACGAGAATAAAATGTTAAGAGATACCATCGTCATAAATCACATATGGACAACATATAGTATCAATTGTAGAATATTCTTTTTTTGTTTGTAGCTAGTTTTTTTTTTGGTAATACTTTGTATGCACACAGCAAATTATCCAACGTTTCGTAGTTTCGACACTCGTTACGTTGGTGACCACTCTGAATATAAAGTTAAGAAAGAAAGGTATATCATGTACGATGGATTTATGCCAACTTTCTCTCTTCTTAGCCCATCAGTCCCCCTTCCATCCAGAATTCGATCGAGCGTGTCTGAACAATTAGAAACTCAGAAAACTTTGGTGTGTGTGTGTGTGTTGTGTGTGTGTTGTGCGGTTAGAGATTCTTAAAACTACTTTTTCAACCAGACCTGTCAGGAAGTTGTGTGTGTGTGTATGCATGCATGAGTGTAAAAGAATATTAGGAACGCCAGTAGTCCGACCCGAGAAACTTGTGTGTGTGTGGTGAGTGTGTGTGTGTGTAGTGGGTGTGAATGGTGGTTTATGTTTCTTAAACTCTTTATAAAACTACTGTCAGGGAAGTGTGTGTGTGTGTAATGCATGAGTGTAAAAGAATATTAGGAACAGTAGTCCGACCCGAGAAACTTGTGTGTGTGGGTGTGTGTGGTGAGGTGGTTTAAGTTCATAACTTATTCTATAAAACTGACTGACAGGAACAATACATGAGTATGTATTTGTCCTCAACAATGATGAATAATCTAAAAGTTGTTAAGAGAATGCTATCACGTATGGACAACATAATAGTTATCATGGCAGAATATTCTTATAACCGTCACGGCTCGAATCCATTCATACACACAGATAACCAAACGGTTTGGCGGTTTGGTGATCAAGCTTATGTTGGGTGACTACCCAGTTCACAAAAATGAAAGGTACACATCTACTAGAGGCCCCCCACGATGGCGTTATGCACTTTTCTCTCTATAGCCCATCATCCTTCCTCCTCCCAGTCAGATTCAATCGACGGTCTGAACATTAAGAACTCAGTAGACCGACGACCCGAGAAACTTGTGTGTGTGTATGCATGAGTGTAAAAGAATATTAGGAACTCAGTAGTTTGACCCGAGAAACCTGTGTGTGTGTGTGTGTGTGTGTTTTTTTATAAAACTGACTGTCAGGAACAATACATGAGTAATGCATTTGTCCTCAAGTACACGAGAATAAAATTGTTAAGAGACGCCATCGTCATAATCACGTATGGACAACATATAGTTATCATTGCAGAATATTCTTTTTTTTTGTTAATACTTTGTATGCACACACAAATTAACCAACAGTTTCGCAGTTGCGACCAATCGTTATGTTGGTGACCACCCTGACTTTGAATGTTAAGAAAGAAAGGTATACATGTACGATGGAGTTATGCAACTTTTCTCCCCCCACCCATCAGTCATCCCCCCTCCTCCTCCCTCTCTCCATCCCATGAAGCGTGTCTGATCCAGTTGTCAATGGGCTTAATGCCACCCAGCCCACACAAGGGAGGCTGGTGGCGTTATCCCATTACCTCCCCTCCTCCTCCCCTCTCCATCCCATGAAGCGTGACTGATCAGTTGTCAATGGCCTTGTCATAAAAGAAATGCCATGCGCGCACACAAGAGAGGCTGTGGCGTTATGTAACTTTTCTCCCTCTCCATCCCGCTTCATTCTATCAACCAAAGAGATTATATAACCCGTCAGCGCGCATCATTCACACACGAATTAACCAACGGTTTTTGCAGTTGCGACCAATCGGTATGTTGGTGACCAACCCTGAGTTTAAGAAAGAAAGGTATGCGAATCTCCCTCAGTCAATCCCACACACACACCATTCATTCTAGCGTGTCTGGCCGTATTTATTTAATGCCACCCAACACACACAAGGGAGGCTGGTGGCCGTTCTCCATTCCTCCCTCTCTCTCCATCCCGTTCATTCTAGGTGTGGGGCGTCATTGGCCTATCTCGGGAAGGAAGGGTGCGTACGTACCCGAAAGTCTGATGGCGTTATCCAACTTTTCTTTCTTACCCCATCCCGCTTCAATCTGCGTGTCTGCTTCAGGCGTCAATAATTGTTAACTCGAGAAGAATAGTCTTCTTCTGTGACCACCATCCTGCTGCTTCATTCTAGCGTGTCAGGCAGCACAATAACTCGAGAAGAATGGTCCCTCTGACCCCTCCCAAATTTCCTTCCCGTGTGTCGGCCAGGCGGTTAAATGATCATTATCACAGCTTGGTTGTGAACTCTGTGGGGTTTATTGGCATTTTGCAGTAACTACGAGTTATTTAAAAAAAAAACTGACACAAAAAGAGATAGTTGTATAAACAAAAAACCCCAAATTTTAATCAAAATTAAAAACGTTTGTGTTATAATGTACAATACGATGAAAATAAAAAGCAAACGAATATATACGCTACAGCAAGATGAACTTGGAGAAACTGGCAGATGCGCCTGTGTGTGTGTGTGTGTATGGCGGGAAAAACGCTCGATTCCATATGTTATAAAGTGTTATAATGAGTAAGAGTCATCATATAAGCGTTGTGTGGGAAAAATGGCAACGTCTTAGAGTTTACGTGCGTTACAAATTTGTCTTACATATATAGTGAAATACGTATTTACATTATTGTCTCGTACAAATAAAAATACTACTGCCCTCTCTCTCCTGTGTGTTGTAATTAACAAGCGATAAATCAGCGTGACGCGCACATACACACACGTATGCATACACAGCATAGTAAACCACGAAACACGTTTTGTTTTACCCGGATTATTTTGGGTCGACCAACGGTTTATTTGAAGAAGAAAAAAAAAAGTTACACAGTACAAACACGTACTAAGACTTTTATATCCGCTCAAATATATTTGGCACACACACGTTTGACTGTAAGTTAGGATAGTATCATGTAGCATTTGTAATTGGCGCTCATAAAAAAAATATTTATAAAAAAAAGTTGTGTGTGTGTGTCTAGTGAGTATAAATACTGAGTAAATCAAGATCATCAAGGGGCAAAACTCTTACTATTATCTAGTATTCCATACTTGCTTCCCTTAGGACCCCCCCTTCGGTTAAAGCCCTAGGTGAAAAAAAATTGGGGAGATGATATTCGCTAACGCATATGAACACGATGGAGGTTTTCTTTAGTGCGTGTATGATCAGTGGATTTACAACAATAAAGGAACGTGTTGATTCATCAAAACAAGGTAGAAGCGTTATATAAAGCTGTACGGCGAGGTAGAAGTGTATCTCTGAAGAGAACATAAAAAAAACGATCCGTATTCAACACAACATACAATATATAAACATGTACAGTGAGGTAGAAGCGTTATATAAAACTGTACGGCGAGGTAGAAGTGTATCTCTGAAGAGAACATAAAAAACGATCAAATGAAACTTGTTTTTTTTTTTTTCATTGTTCCGTTTCATTCATCCATGAGTATGCAGCACTCATGTTCTTCCCCATTGGCTATTATAGTGGGAATCGAATAAAACCAAAGTGACGCCTAAATGGCGTTAATACATACAATAAAATCAAAACGCGCTACTCTGGTTGAATATTTATATGTATGGCACACGAGAGAGTGAGAGGACTGGGCTGTTATGAAAGGCGAATAAACATGGTACTGCAACTAAAGAACGACGTACTAACAGTCAATAGAGAGTGGAGGTTAAAAAAAGAAACCACCCTTGTGTTTGAATGTCTGGATCAAGAAACAACAGAAACGTATAAGAAAAGTATAGCTTTACCACATTGTTTGGTCACCATTTGAAACCAAATACTTACGCCGTTCAGCATAATAATGGTGCAGTGGGGGAATATGCGGATTCTCTCACAATCGTGTATTGATAGGTAGACTTGTGTACGTTGTAATAACCCCTAAATTTACAAAATGAAAACGATACATGTGTTGAACCAGCGTTACACCAAGCAATAAGTATTATAACTCATTAATAACCCCAAAACATGACCTCACACAGATATTACTATACTGAGCCACGCCTTAGTAAAAAAAAAACAACAACAACAACATGAGACTGTGTACTTTTAGTAATAAAGAAATAA
Source organism: Conus ventricosus (assembly GCA_018398815.1). Lineage (NCBI taxonomy): Eukaryota > Metazoa > Mollusca > Gastropoda > Neogastropoda > Conidae > Conus > Conus ventricosus. Next base: position 124,417,138 of record CM031598.1, on the reverse strand, counting down.
CTTAGTTTTGCTGACGTAGCTACTGCGTGACTTGTAGTAATAACGGCTACAGTATTACCCTAAACACACACACACACACACACACACACACACACACACACACACACACACACACACACACACACACACACACACACACACACACACTCTCTCTCTCTCTCTCTCTCCTCTCTCTCTCTCTCTCTCTCTCTCTCTCTCAATATTATTGTAACGAAAAGAAATACACAATCGCAAAAGAAGAGAAGAGAAATAAGTAGTACTGTTGACTAAAGCGCAAAAGAAAAATAGGCTTTAGTGAAAAAAAAACTGCCTGCCTTTAATGTCATGTACACAACTGTTGATCGCAAAACAAAACCTGACGCTCGATTCAACCAAAAAAAAAAGGAGGATTGTCAACACATAGTGTTTTCTCCTGTGCCGGTTGTCAGACGCAGTGTTTGCTGAGTTGGTCATTTCCACGTGGATCTGTAACACATAATTCATATACGTTGATTAATAATAATTGAAACAAATGTTAATTCGCTTCTTCCTCGCTACTAACACCGTGTGTCTATTATGGGGTCAGTTTTATATATTTTGTCGTCCCATAACCGCGTCTACTGTGTCAATAAAGTATTGAACTGGCAAGAGAGATAACCCTGGAATAACCCCGACTCTGTTGCAGCAGCAAACGGGTTTTTCCCCTCGATTGGTGGACTGGTTTTTGTCCAGGGTAATGTTCAGGTGGGGAGATCCTTCCTGTTCTTTTTTTATTTTCCCATCCAACGACAGAAACCCAAGCAATATGGTTTGGGTCCTGTTTTTGTTATTTCTTGTTTCCAGTGTAGCCTTTCCTCCATCCTTCCCCCTCTATATAATCTGTTTTCATCATCCTCCCTCCTACCTGTAACTGTCCACGGGTTTCCGCGAGGCCTCGCTGTGTCAGGTCTGACACGCATGCTTCAGTTTTTCTCGGAGATTCTCGTGTCTACTCACCCTAGAATCGAGGCTGACGTTTTTGTCGCGGTGTCGTCTCTTGGCACTTTGCGAAAGTCCAGCCTCGAGTCGAAGTCATACCTTCTCCCTGGTAGCGTTTTCGGGTTCAGCTTCATTGCTGTTTGATTTCTTCGTTGAAATCTTCACCTCACCCTGGAGTGCTATCCTTCATTGGATTGGGCATAGGGGTTTTGGTGGTTGGCGACTTGGGAGCTCTCTTCCTGCTAACCAGGGCTGGGGCTGTGGTCTCACGACCATTCTTTTCCTCGTCGGGAGAGTTGGGAGGCCAGTGTTGGAGACGCTGGTTCTTCAGTGAGCAGAGCGTAGCACACGGCTAGCTTTTCACAAGCCTGTTGGTAAGTGACGTTTTGTTCCTTGAGATAGGTTTCTTCATGTAATTTTCCCACGGTTCGGGTAAAGTAAATCACGTATTCAAATTCTAAGGTGGAGGTCATAATTCATTCTATCGTTAGTTTCTCTCTAAAAGTTTTGCGTGTTCTGCTGGTTTTCGTCTGCTTTTTGTGCAGGGGTTGTTTTAGTTGTCCTGCTAAAAATCTTGTGAGTGCAAGATATTGCCGGTCAAGTATGGCTCACGCATAGAGCAAAAGAACAAGTTTTCATTGAAATTTAGTGTCCGTCGTACTTTCATAATTTTACAATATTATTTGCTTTTTGGCGGAGACTAAGAGCCTGTTTTATTTGGTTGGAGAGTAGATTTTGACTCATGAGGCGAACCGCGGTATGTTTGGTTGAGGGCAAGGTTTACCGGGGGTGGGTGTGGGACACTCATCCACCCTCTCTTCCAGTCATTGTTTTCTCCTCCCCATGTTTTTGTTCCTCGTTTAATGCATAAATATTTGTGTGCATGTTTGCGGGTGAGTGTTCATTATAGTATAATCCATTTTATGTATAAAGAGCAAAAATGCCTACGGATGATGATTCGAAATATTTAGTGCTTTTTTTATTTAAAGGAAAGTCTGCCAGTGGTTGCTCAATCACCTGTCGATTAATGCATAATTCTTTCTAAAATGTTCCTACCTATGTCAGTTTTGGATTGAAATAAATGGTAGATATTAAGGAGGGTTGACTCGTGGCAAATTTTATCAGGTTTGCATTAACATTTAGTTAATTGAGATTAGGGCCTGTATCATGTGTGACATGACTTGACCAATACAAGCCCTCTTTTCCTTGCCTCAGTATTTTATCTTTCGACGCCTACTCTTTCTTATTGGAGGGACCTCATTTTTCTGCTTTTCATTCTATCTGCTGCTTTCTTCCCTCTTATCTCCCTCGTACACTCTTTTCTTTGGCCTCGACCAACTGACCGCAACCCTCTGACACTGACCAAAATGGAATCATATTCCCAGCATGGTACTGACCCCAGCCTTAGGGCTTGTTTGTTTGCTTGTTTGGGGGTTTCTCTGGTGGTTCGCGGTCTGGCTGATTCCTCTGAACTCCCGGGCCTACCTCCTCCTTGGCCGCGGTGCTGGGGAGAGCTGCTGAGGCGACGGCAGGAGGGGTGCTGTGACCTCCCACTGACGGCTGGAAGTCCCGACTTCCATCAAGACATCATTGGACTTGGACTTGGTTGACACAAGATGAGTGTACTGGTCGGAAGTGTCTGAGTGGAGTGGTAGTGGTCCAGGCCCCTCTGTCTCCTCTGCGTTTTGTTTTGTTTTCCTTTATTTTATTTTTTTTTCTTCCTTTCCTGAAATTCAGGCCCTGTGATGTGACCATATTTAGATTGTCTCTATTTCTTCTTTTCTTTCTAAGGGAAAATAGAGGTGTAATTTGGGGCATCCCGGGACGGGTGGACTTAACATTGTTTTCCTTTATTATTTATTTTTGACCCTATCTAGTAGTTAATCTCTCTGTATCTCGCTCTTCTTTCCCTCCTTTCTCCTGTGTTCTCTCTGTCCTCTCTCTTCTACCAGTGTTCCCACCCCACTTAGTGTGTGCAGTGTGAGTGTGTTGTAATGTGTAATAAATATTGTCTTTGAGTGTATGTCCTGGGTTCTTGTGCTTTGTGGTGAGTGTGGTATGGGTGCCTGACTCCACTCTCCCTGTGGTTCGGACCGTCGGGACCCCCAGTACTTGACAATTTGGTGGAGATGCCGGGGAGAGTGGTTTAGTTGGGTAGTCTGCCACCTTGCTACGGGCGCAGGATCCCTTTGTCTCGTTTTGTGATTGTGTTTAAGTGGGGAGTTGGCTGGGTAGGGCTTTAGAGTGTAGGAAGCCCTTTTGGGGGAGGAGTAGTGGGGAGAGAGGAGTGGGGTCGAGTGTCCCTCACCCCTCTTACTGCCTTATTGCATAGCGCTGCTCTCCTCGCCGTGTTGTGTCAATTTAAAAAAAAAAATAAAATAACCATTTGATTTTCTGCAGGAAATACTTGCGTTGTTTTGTGTGTTTGCAGGATTTTTGCGATTGTTATTCTTCCCCTTGGGTGTTTAAAATCCGTTACACCCTGTTCCTCGTTTAGGTGGAAGAATTTACATGACCTTTCGTGTTTGATTTTTTTTTTTGTTGTTCCTTGTTTATAAGTGGTACGCGTGAATACTCATTGTTCTTTTCCTGGGGAGTTGCTATTTGTGGCGACTTTCTGTAACGTCGTTGGAAACTTTTTCCCAGTTCGTGGAAAACGGTGTGTGTTAACCAGCTTTTGTTGGTTAGTTGAGTCAGTCGCCTAAGCAAGATAGGCCTTGGCTGATCGACGTGAATTGGATAATAGACAGGATTTGCGAGAAGCCTGTGTCAGGTTATTTGGTTCCTTGAAGAAAGACAACGCTTTGTTAGATAAGTCTGACTTGGACGGATTTGCTACTTTGTTTTGGGAAAAGAATTTCCAAACTGTTTGGCTCGTCATTGAACTTCAGTATATTTCGCTTTGGGGAAACATACTTCAGTGATTTTGGGGTACTTGGGTTGATATCTCTAACTTTTATTGTTGGAAATACCACCCGTGACTAGTCTTCTGAGACTTAGTGGGAATTCTTGGAGTAGTAAGAGAACTATTGTTGGGTAGATATCCCCACACTGCGCCGTCCCATAGCAGTTGTGTTTCTTGATCACAGTACGTGTGATCTTTCACAGCCTTGTGTTTGCCTGTGTGGGAGCATTGCATGATATTTCCTCTTGGTTTTCTAAGTTTGGTCACTTAGTAGTGACAGTTCTCCAAGCTGGGTGTTGTATTGTTGCACATACAGTGGAACCTGTATTCTTCCTCACGGCTCGACTGTTGTCCACCTTTCGGGCACCTTTTTCCTGTTGGCGTTTGATTCCACGTCAAGTGACACCAAACCATGGATCCTTCTGATACCCGCCCTACTACTCGCTCTATGTATAAGAAGATTAATATCGTTCCTGGCTTAGACAGTCCTGTAGTGCAGGCGACTATGAGTACTACCATTCAAATGGTTTATTCCTCTGGTGCTGCCACTCCCCCCGTCACCGTCACTGCGGAATCTGGATTGGCAAAGACTCCCCTAGGCATGCACTCTCCTGTAAGAGCACCAGACTTCACTTCCAGGACCCCAAGCCGACGTATGACCGAAGAGAGACCAAGAGGTCCTTTCCACCCGTCCTGGGAAGTCCTTCCTCCCCGTTACCCCATTTCTCCGCGTTTTCCCTTGGACCCCTTCCTCGCCTGGAAAATGGAAAAGGAAGAGAGAGAAGCGAAGGAAAAGAGAGAGCGGAAGGAAAAGAGAGAAGCCAAAGAAGAGAGACGGTGGAAGATGGAGATGGAGGAGAGGAGACTGGAAAAGGAAGAGAGAGAAGCGAAGGAAAAGAGAGAGCGGGAGGAGAGAGAAGCCAAAGAAGAGAGACGGTGGAAAATGGAGATGGAGGAGAGGAGATAGAGAGAGAAGAAAGAAGAGAAAGGGAAGCTCGAGAAAGGAAGGATCTAGAGTTTGAGGCCCGTCTGGAAGAAGAACGTCAAAGGCTGAAGGAAGAACTCCTTAGTCAGCTACGCCCTGTTGGCGAATCGGTGTCAACCCCATCCGGGAGAAGAGACATCCTAGCCGGGGGAGAGGAGTTCCCTTTGGCACCACCGAAACTCCGGATGCCTACCTTCAGCTCGGCTGACAACATCGATACGTACATCGAGCACTTTGAAGTGATGGCCGCTGCATATAATCTTTCAGACGAAAAAAAGGCACTGTACCTGATTGCTAGCCTGACTGGGAAGGCAAAAGAAGCTTTCGTGGACATTCCGCCAGGTACTTCTTACCAGGACCTGAAAGCTGCCCTTCGGTCTCGCCTACATCTGACTCCCGAATCTTACCGGAAGAAATTCCGCACCATGAGGAAGGATTCCGATGAAACTTTCAAACAGTTTGGCGAACGCTTGAGACGCACCTTCGAATATTGGATCGAGGCTTCGAAAATGGACATGAAGGACTGTCTTTTACTCGAGCAGCTCTCCAATTCCGTATCGCCGGATCTGCAATTCAAGCTGGGAGAGTCGCAACCGAAGACCTTCGCCCAGGCCATCGGGATCGCCGAAGCCTTCGCGGACACCAAGCGTCACTTTCGTCAGTCCCCGTCTGGACCAAGGGGAGAAGGAACGCAATCAGGGGGATTAAAAGGAGCCTCCTCCGCCGAGGCAGGAAAACCCTCTTCCCGAGGAGTGTCTGGTCCGGAACCTCGGGCTTGCTTCCTCTGTGGGAAGCGCGGACATGTCGTCCGTGACTGTCCGCAGAGGAAACAAGGGGGCAAGTCCGGTGGTCTCAGAGTCACTGTCTCCTACGGGGAGGATGAGGTGACTACCCCAGAGTGCCCAACTTTCCCTTCCGTCGTGGGCCAGAAGATAGTCGAGGCAATCCGCGATACAGGTGCGACCGCCATCTTCGTGGACGAGGAACTAGTGCCCGAGGACGCCATTCGAGGACCATCGTGCCACGTAGCCGGGGTGGAAGAGAACTTCCAAGCATCACGAGATCAGGTCCTTGTTAATATCTCCACCCCCTACTTTGAAGGCAAAGTTTGGGCCGTAGCTCTCAAGAAACCAGCATATTCTCTCCTCATTGGGAATTCCGTTCGTTTTGAGAGTGGAGAACCCCGACGGATCTCACCTGAGCTCCCTCCAGACGTGATTGTGGCCGTAATCACACGTTCTCAGGCCAAGGAGAAAGAAGCTTTACGGCCGTTACTAAAACCCCTTTCTCAGAAGCAGACGGTCACCCTGGAGCAGGATACCATCAAGTCGCTCCAGGCAAAGGATCCCACCCTGAACAAGGTTCGACTGCTTGTGGAGAAGGGGCCTAAGGCGACTGGGGAGAACACCATGGAGTTCGTCCGACGGAAGGGGCTAGTACATCGCCGTTTCGTCACTCCTACTCTGACAGCCACGCAGTTAGTGGTGCCCAAGGCACTGCGTAACACCGTGTTACGACTGGGGCACGACACGCCCATGGCAGGACACTTAGGAGCCTGTCGTACTTTGGAGCGAGTCCAGCAAGAATTTTACTGGCCTGGTATTGCCTCGGACGTCAGGAAGTATTGCCGGACATGCGACGCGTGCCAAAGGACGACGCCGAAAGGATGTAACACTCGTGTGCCTCTGGGAAAAGTACCCTTAATCGGTACACCATTCGCCAAAGTTGGTGTGGATCTGATCGGTCCCATTGTCCCAGCTTCAGCTCGTGGTCACAAGCATGTTTTGGTGATGGTCGACTACGCTACGAGGTATCCGGAAGCAACACCTTTGAAGAGAATTGACGCCGTGACTGTTGCAGAAGCGCTCTGGAACATGTGGACTAGGACTGGAATTCCTGATAAAGTTCTGTCTGACCAGGGGACCCAGTTCATGTCCGACGTCATGTCAGAGGTGTATAAGCTTCTCCAGATCCACAAGGAGGTGACCACGCCCTACCATGCTCAGGCCAATGGGCTTGTAGAGCGATTCAATGGTACTCTCAAGCAAATGATACGCCGTCTAGCGCAGGAACAGCCCAAGGATTGGGATCGATTTTTGCCAGCTGTGCTATTTGCGTATCGAGAGGTGCCTCAAGAGAGCTTGGGGTTCTCGCCATTCGAGTTGCTCTATGGTCGCACGGTGAAGGGACCAATGTCTGTTCTCCGCCAACAGTGACCTCCGACAGTGCCCAGCAGGAAGTCAAGACACAGGCGGAATATGTGCTTGACCTCAAAGAGCGGATCGCATCCACCTGCGAATTAGCCCACAGAAATTTGGCCCAAGCGCAAGAGAGGTACAAGATGTACTATGACAGGAAGGCTCGCCAGCGATGGTACGAGCCTGGAGACGAAGTCCTGCTGCTGCTCCCGCTCCACCATAACAAGCTACAGCTATCCTGGCAGGGTCCCTTCCCAGTTCTCAGGCGGCGTGAGGGACTGGGATTATGTGATACGTGTGCGCGGGAAGGACAAGTTGGTGCACGCCAACCTACTCAAAAAGTATGAGCGCCGTGAGCAATGCCAGGCTGGTTTCACCCCTATGGTGATTGAGGAGACTGCAGATGTGCCACCGTTGGAGTTTGACATTCCGTGTTTGGCTCTTCAACAAGAAGAGACATGGGAGGACGTCAAGATCTCCAACCACCTTTCGGAGAGTCAACGAAGTCAAGTGCTGGATCTGTGTAAGGAATACCAAGACATCCTTACGGACGTTCCGCTGAAGTGCAACCTGGGAACTTGTACACTTGATCTAACCCAGGAAGATCCCGTCAGGGTCAAACAATATCCTCTACCTCATTCTCAAATGGATGTGATTAAGAAAGAGATACACTCCATGTTGCAGATGGATGTCATAGAACGGTGCAGTTCTCCCTATTCGTCCCCCATACTTCTGATACGCAAGACCGACGGCAGGATGAGGTTCTGTGTAGACTTCAGGAGGCTGAACAAGATCTTGAGATTCGATGCAGAACCGTTGCCCGAGATCGACAAGATCTTTGCACAATTAGCTCAGGCGCGGTACTTCTCTAAGATTGATCTCGCCAAAGGCTATTGGCAAATTCCTATGGACCCTTCAGACCGCGGAAAAACTGCGTTTACCACTCCAGAGGGACAGTACCAGTTTAAGGTCATGCCTTTCGGACTCAAGACGGCAGGAGCCGTCTTCAGCAGGATCATGAGGATGATGCTGCAACCCCTCAACCTGCCTGAGGCTCACAACTACATCGATGACCTTCTGCTGGCAACAGAACATTGGCATCGACATGTGGAGGTTATCCAGCTCGTGTTTGCCCGTCTCTGACAGTGTCAGCTAGCTGCAAGGCCAACCAAGTGCCAGATAGGGGAGGCCGACATCGAGTTCTTAGGACACGTTGTCGGGAGAGGTTACCTCCAACCGAACAAGACAAGATCGACCGTGTAGAGAGTGCAAAACCTCCCAGAACGAAAAAGGAGCTTCGTTCCTTCCTGGGCCTTGTCGGCTATTACAGGAAGTTCATCCCTCATTTCGCGGATATCGCCAAGCCCCTGACCGACAAGACCTCAGCCCGAAAGCCGGAGACCCTTTTGTGGAGTGACACGGACACTGAAGCCTTCAACAGTCTGAAAAGGGCAGTTACCAGCCAGCCAGTTCTGCAGCTCACCAGACCTGAGTAAGCCTTTCGTCCTGCGGACTGATGCTTCCAACGTAGGACTTGGAGCTGTGCTGTTACAAGACCAAGGCAACGGTCTTCTCCAGTGGCGTATGCCAGCAAGAAATTGATGGGCGCTGAGAAAAATTACCACACTATTGAGCAAGAGTGCCTTGCTGTGGTCTGGGCTACAAGACGGTTCTATCCATATTTGTATGGGAAGGAGTTTTTTCCTGGAGTCGGATCACCATCCCCTCCAATACCTCCACAGAATCCGCCCTGTTAGCAAGAGGCTCATGGGTTGGGCCATGGAGCTTCAGAGTTTAGCCTTTCAGTTCCGTCACATTCCAGGAAGGGACAATGTAGAGGCAGATTACTTGAGTCGGATAGAGTGATCAATTCCTGAGTCCAGTTCTTGATAGCTGCTTTCACGTGCTATGGTTGAAGGTGTAACCAATAGTTTGTTCGCGACTTGGTGTCGCATCCTGTTGCCTCTCGGTTCGCTGTTCGCATTATTGTAGTGTTCACTGTTTCTGTCATAGACTGGGATAGTCTATGCCTCCGTGGCACTAGACTTTTTCGTCAGGGGGTGTTGTCACGAACAGGTTTTTGTCCAGGGGTAATGTTCAGGTGGGGAGATCCTTCCTGTTCGTTTTTATTTTCCCATCCAACGACAGAAACCCAAGCAATATGGTTTGGGTCCTGTTTTTGTTATTTCTTGTTTCCAGTGTAGCCTTTCCTCCATCCTTCCCCCTCTATATAATCTGTTTTCATCATCTCTCCTCCTACCTGTAACTGTCCACGGGTTTCCGCGAGGCCTCGCTGTGTCAGGTCTGACACGCATGCTTCAGTTTTTCTCGGAGATTCTCATGTCTACTCACCCTAGAATCGAGGCTGACGTTTTTGTCGCGGTGTCGTCTCTTGGCACTTTGCGAAAGTCCAGCCTCGAGTCGAAGTCATACCTTCTCCCTGGTAGCGTTTTCGGGTTCAGCTTCATTGCTGTTTGATTTCTTCGTTGAAATCTTCACCTCACCCTGGAGTGCTATCCTTCATTGGATTGGGCATAGGGGTTTTGGTGGTTGGCGACTTGGGAGCTCTCTTCCTGCTAACCAGGGCTGGGGCTGTGGTCTCACGACCATTCTTTTCCTCGTCGGGAGAGTTGGGAGGCCGGTGTTGGAGACGCTGGTTCTTCAGTGAGCAGAGCGTAGCACACGGCTAGCTTTTCACAAGCCTGTTGGTAAGTGACGTTTTGTTCCTTGAGATAGGTTTCTTCATGTAATTTTCCCACGGTTCGGGTAAAGTAAATCACGTATTTAAATTCTAAGGTGGAGGTCATAATTCATTCTATCGTTAGTTTCTCTCTAAAAGTTTTGCGTGTTCTGCTGGTTTTCGTCTGCTTTTTGTGCAGGGGTTGTTTTAGTTGTCCTGCTAAAAATCTTGTGAGTGCAAGATATTGCCGGTCAAGTATGGCTCACGCATAGAGCAAAAGAACAAGTTTCATTGAAATTTAGTGTCCGTCGTACTTTCATAATTTTACAATATTATTTGCTTTTTGGCGGAGACTAAGAGCCTGTTTTATTTGGTTGGAGAGTAGATTTTGACTCATGAGGCGAACCGCGGTATGTTTGGTTGAGGGCAAGGTTTACCGGGGGTGGGTGTGGGACACTCATCCACCTCTCTTCCAGTCATTGTTTTCTCCTCCCCATGTTTTGTTCCTCGTTTAATGCATAAATATTTGTGTGCATGTTTGCGGGTGAGTGTTCATTATAGTATAATCCATTTTATGTATAAAGAGCAAAAATGCCTACGGATGATGATTCGAAATATTTAGTGTTTTTTTTATTTAAAGGAAAGTCTGCCAGTGGTTGCTCAATCACCTGTCGATTAATGCATAATTCTTTCTAAAATGTTCCTACCTATGTCAGTTTTGGATTGAAATAAATGGATAGATATTAAGGAGGGTTGACTCGTGGCAAATTTTATCAGGTTTGCATTAACATTTAGTTAATTGAGATTAGGGCCTGTATCATGTGTGACATGACTTGACCAATACAAGCCCTCTTTTCCTTGCCTCAGTATTTTATCTTTCGACGCCTACTCTTTCTTATTGGAGGGACCTCATTTTTCTGCTTTTCATTCTATCTGCTGCTTTCTTCCCTCTTATCTCCCTCGTACACTCTTTTCTTTGGCCTCGACCAACTGACCGCAACCCTCTGACACTGACCAAAATGGAATCATATTCCCAGCATGGTACTGACCCCAGCCTTAGGGCTTGTTTGTTTGCTTGTTTGGGGGTTTCTCTGGTGGTTCGCGGTCTGGCTGATTCCTCTGAACTCCCGGGCCTACCTCCTCCTTGGCCGCGGTGCTGGGGAGAGCTGCTGAGGCGACGGCAGGAGGGGTGCTGTGACCTCCCACTGACGGCTGGAAGTCCCGACTTCCATCAAGACATCATTGGACTGGACTTGGTTGACACAAGATAAGTGTACTGGTCGGAAGTGTCTGAGTGGAGTGGTAGTGGTCCAGGCCCCTCTGTCTCCTCTGCGTTTTGTTTTGTTTTCCTTTATTTTATTTTTTTTTTCTTCCTTTCCTGAAAATTCAGGCCCTGTGATGTGACCATATTTTAGATTGTCTCTATTTCTTCTTTTCTTTCTAAGGGAAAATAGAGGTGTAATTTGGGGCATCCCGGACGGGTGGACTTAACATTGTTTTCCTTTATTATTTTATTTTTGACCCCTATCTAGTAGTTAATCTCTCTGTATCTCGCTCTTCTTTCCCTCCTTTCTCCTGTGTTCTCTCTGTCCTCTCTCTTCTACCAGTGTTCCCACCCCACTTAGTGTGTGCAGTGTGAGTGTGTTGTAATGTGTAATAATATTGTCTTTGAGTGTATGTCCTGGGTTCTTGTGCTTTGTGGTGAGTGTGGTATGGGTGCCTGACTCCACTCTCCCTGTGGTTCGGACCGTCGGGACCCCCAGTACTTGACAATAATCCTGTCTCTTTACACCTGGATTGTAATACAACACCATACTGCGTATTGTATATGCGTTACTACACAGAAGAAACATTTGCTGGTAGTATTAAGAAAACATAACACATGTGGTCAGTCAATAAAAAAAACACACTTTACTATCGATGATTGTTTCTGGGTGTTGATTCGCTGTGCGATGAGCATTATTAACCCATCCTTCGCCCACCCTTTATATTTTATGCCTGTGTTAATGTACAAGTTTGAAGATTTGTAGTAAATACGTGTTGAACCGACCATACTACCCATTCATTTGTGTAATATTGTAATAACGTTTCTTTGTCTTTAGTATATATGAATGTTTAAATTATGCATTCAGAGACGTGCAAAAAAAACCCCAGACGATATTTTCCATCTTTATGCTATGACCCAAAGTCAAATATAGATTAATGTGTGATTGCGGAAGAAAACCACTCTCCTTCAATCCTAGGAAGCCGCACAATGAACCAGTTTGGCGTATCCGCAATGCCTACAAGCACCGATTGTGCTATACCGTGTTAAAACCAGGACTATATTGTATGGTCTTTTTTGTCTGATGATAAACGTTTTGTTTTGTCCATCCACCCCGACTGGTGCCTGACAACCGGGCAGGACGCTGGCATATGCACTTGGATGAAAAAACTGCAGATGATCAGATTAACTACCGGTTAACCCATGATTACGCGTATTGCACTATTCGATACAACAGCGAAACTCCGTTGGACCGGAAAACCAGGCGGTTTAACACTTTGTTCGGATTCGTGTTACCTACGCTTTATTGGTTACCAGTTTATGCCAAACCGTACGTCGTTTATCGCGCCACGTTAAATCAATTTATTCATCAGCGTGAAACTTCTACCGACTATTACGTTATGAAATTAATGTTAACGTTTTCCCCTAACCACGATACTATATAAGCATTATACGTCCGTTTACTGGCAATAAAACCAAGTACTTGAATGCGATCAATCGTTGTACAGGAGAGAAAAAAAACCCAGACATGTACGTAACCAATGATAACAATTGCACTTTTCGAGTGGATTTTATTTTAATCCTCGAGTAAGAGCGAATGATAATATGTGGGGATGTATAGAATTTCACGATAGTTGTATTCAGCACATTGTGTGTGGTGTGGGTGTGTGTGGGGGAGAGAATTATGACCGATGCGCTAGAAGACCATGAAGGAACTGTAAACATTGGAGGGAGAACCATCACCAACCTCCGTTTTGCCGACGACATAGATGGACTAGCTGGAAACGAACAAGAGCTAGTGCACCTGATCAACAGACTCAACAACACCTCTGCTGATTATGGCATGGAAATAAGTGCGGAAAAGACAAAGGTCATGACTAACAACCCAATCGGCTTTACCCAAGACATAACCATCAACAACAAAAAGCTTGAGCCAGTCAACACATTTAAGTACTTGGGGGCAACAATCTCAGATGAAGGATCAAGACCTGAAATCATCTCAAGAGTCGCTCAGACCACAGCTACGCTATCTAAGCTAACGCCTCTTTGGAGAAATAAAAACATCTCCATCAGCTCAAAGATTAGACTGATGCGATCCTTAGTCATGGCGATATTCTTATATGCTTGTGAGTCATGGACGTTGAAATCAGACCTTGAGAAAAAGATCCAAACAATGGAAATGAGGTGCTTCAGACGACTCCTTGGCATCTCATACAGAGATCACATCAGCAATGTGGAAGTTAAAAAGCGCATCGAGAATGAAATTGGTCCATATGTCGATCTCCTAACCTCAGTAAAAAGATGCAAACTGAAATGGTATGGACACATCACACGATCAACAGGCCTTGCCAAGACAATCATGCAGGGCACAGTACCAGGACAAAGGCGAAGAGGTCGACAAAGGAAAAGATGGGAGGATAACATCACGGAATGGACAGGCCTGCGGCTGAGAAATACATTGCGGAGGGCAGAGAACAGAGAGGAATGGAGAAGGATGGTTGTCACTGCTTCAGGGGTGCCCCACGGACCGACGTCTGAGGGACCAAGTCAAGTCAAGTCAAGTCAAGTATTCAGCACGTGAAACACCTTCACGAAAAATATATGTGGTCTCGGTTTTTACACGATTCTTTAAAACGCAAACCGAGTATTGTCGGGCTAGTGCCGTATAATAATTACAGTACCGTCTTTGATGACGGTGATACGGATGACGTCGAAGACGGTTTGTTCGATATGCAACGCGATTCACCTTCTTCTTCTTCTTCAACTTATACTCAAATTATAGAGTCGCAAGTTAAAGAAATGAAAAAATTCAAGCAATTTATCAACTGCGTTAACGCACTCCACAAAGGTAACGGCGAGTTTTTCGAATGTTTTAAAAAATCCATCATATACGAAACGTTTTTTTCTTTTTTCGAAATATCTGAAACCCTTTTCGATCCCAAATAAAATTTTTTAAAATTACCCCATGAGGACGATTTTTGGGGGGTTGGGCCCGGCAGCCTACACATTACTTTGAAGAATATAGGGAAAAAGCACTACATCGCAGCCCCGTACCTAGAGGTCAGGGGAAAAAACCCACGATTTAAATTTTACTTGAAAGCCGGGGCCCCATGTTTTTGTTTGGAGGAATTTTAATGTGTTAGCCGTAGCGCAAAGAAATTTTAATTTTGTATCCACGACCAAAAATAAATCTCGAGTGTTTTTAAGTCGCAAAAACCGATTTTTCGAGGAGGGAAGCGAGTATACCATGTTTTTTCCCGGAAAACAAAAACGTAACTATGAATTTCGATGGGGGGGACTATAAATTTTTTTAAAATGGGGCTTTTTGGCCTGGTTGGAACTCGTTAAGGGTAAGCCCAAACATATGTTTAGGGGACGAAGCTTTGTTATTACCAGACCCGAGATTCGGAAACTATTTTCCCTTGGCGAAAAAGACCCCAAATGAAAAATTTGGATTAATACCCCGTCCTATGGGGCGTTAATGAAAAAGTTTTGATCGATATTTTTACCCTTTTATTTCCCAAAAAAAAAAAAATAGGGGAAAACGTTTTTAAAAGACCCGGATACTTTTGCACTCGATGGTTCATTTAAAAATTTCAGAAATACCACTAGGGGGTTTTGCGTGGATCGGGAAAGTTTTTGCGCCCGCCCCTATCAAATTTTCCCCGGAAAATAAAACGTTCCCCAAAATTAAGGGTTTGGATCGAAACGAATTATGAAAATTGAATTAGGGGTAATCCACCCTGAAAATTACTAAAAACCAGGTGGGGGGGGAACCCGACGAAGGGGGTTCCCCTTTTTTTTTTTAAAAATCTTTTTTTTGCTATGTGAAACCAGGCAATTTGCTGTTTGGTTTTAAAACCCGGGCCCCGGGAAAAAAAGGGATTTTTACATTCGTAGATCCCGCTTTTTAACGGCGGGGGAAACGGCCCGGGCCCCCGGTTTTTAAGCTGCGGGGCCCATGCTCTTCCCCCGTTTTGGTCATTTAGAAGGGGAGATTGTTCGAAAACAAAAAGTTTTTACTTAACGACGTTTTTTACCGATTTGATCGTAAGGGTAAAAGAACGATAGTGGGATAAAATTGGTTTTGCATTTCGGCGGGCAATTTTTTTTATTACGGCCCGGAAAACTTTTTTTAATGTGAATTACGGGGGCCATTTTTACAAAAAACTGTGTTCTACGCCGGTAATTTTTTTCGATACGAGCATTTTTATCCACAAACCGTAAAAACCAAACTTTGTCCCGGGGATATAACTTGGGACAAAAACAAGATTTAAATTTTTTTAAAACGGTATCGATCGTGAAAACGAAAAAAATTTTTAAAAACCCAAAAAGCCAGCGGCAAAAAACGCACTGCAAAGTTTAAGTTGTCTTAGAAAACTTTTTACCCAAAAAACAAATCGAACTTCGTTTTTTAGAATAAAAAATGAGGGGGAAAATTTAAAACCCCAAATTGTTAGAGAAGATTTAGTGGGGTTTTTAAATTATGTTTTTTTTTTGGGGGGGCCGTTTCCAAAACCCAAATTTTTTTTTGGGAATGGAAACCTTTGTTAAAACCCAAACCCCGGCCCCGGCTATATTTGGGGGGAAAGTCCCCCCCCGGTCTTTTGTAAACGAAACGGGGAAAATGCAACCCCTTTTTCGCCTTTTAATGACCAAAAAAAAAAGGGAAAAAAGGGCAAACGTCTTGGTTTGGAAAATAAAACCCGCGATCTCGGGAGAGAGACAGTGATGTGGTTTTAAAGGGGAAAAATTGTTTTGGTGGGTTTTTCTTTAACGAGGATTTTAAAAATTTTGTATTAGTACGCTATGATGAATCTAAAGCTTTAAATCGCGTTTTAAACCCGGACCGTGTTTTCTTTAAACTGCAAAATAGTATCCCCCAAAAAAAGGTTCATTGACATTTGCCATTTGGGTATGAAACCCAACCTTACACGTTAGACACTTTTCTATAGCGCGTTGGGCCCAAAGTGATTTGAACGCGAATTACCCATCGAAAAACATAGACCCCAAATTTTTCCCAAAAGCCCCTAGGTTAAAGTGGCGTTCAACTTTTCATTTTTCTGCTAGGCGTATCTAAAAAAGAATTATATTTTACAACTTTACCCGATAAAGAAAAGGGACCGCATCTTTTAAAACAAATTAAAAACTTTTTTGTCGTTCTAAACGGGGTTTTCGTCATACCCAAATGTTTCATATTTGTTTTTTGATATCGATCCTTTTCCCGGGGTTTTAACGGAACCGGACCCAAAATAAAAACGTCGTTAACAACGGAAAACGTAAGATAATAAAAATATTAAACTGGAAAAAAATATGTCCCTTGTTTTTGTGGATATAGATAATCAATCGACTACCTCTTTTTACAAACCCGTTTGTTTCCCTTAACGGTTATTTCTGTTTTTACCAACCCCCATCAACAACCCCTTACGTAGTTTTAAAAACCTAGGGACCAGTACGGCTTTTTTACAACATCGAAGGGGTGATTGGGAAAAAAATTTCCTTCAAACAAACGCGAAATCCTCGTGTGTATAAACGCAAAACCGCGCGGTTAATTCGGCTCCCCCCCCCCCCCGATCCCCCCGACGTACTAAAACGATTTTTCCACCTAAAAACTACTTTTTAATGAGATATATTGCTAAAATGAAACGAAAGTCCCAAACGGCGAGTTTTTTCTAAAAAAACCCAATCGTCACGTTTTTAAAAAGGGCCACAAAAAACGTTCTTTCCCCAACGTGACGTTTTTCCCGACCCCTTTAGTTTTATTCTAGCGTGTTTTTCACAAGGGGGTAGGGGCGATGAACATTTACTGCAAAGTTCCCCCGTGTTGAAAAAAAGTTTAAGAAAACGCACCCCGGGGGTTTTAAAATTTAAACCTAGTGTTGCTACTGGGCAAATCCCAAGTATCCCGTTCTTGGGTTCAAAAACCTTTTAAAAAAAAAATGGAGCTTTAGCCTACTTGTTTCCGAAATATTGTTGAACCGGCCCCGATAAATCTTTGCTGGCGGTTTTGAGGGGAGGGATTATTTATAAGACTGCAAAATTTTTGCTGGGAAAACCTAAGGGGACTCTAAAAGTTTTTCGGTTTAGGGGAAAAATCGATTAAAGGGGTCCCCCTAAAAACCCCCTTTTTGGGTTTACGTGGTTACAAAAAAGGGCCCCAAAAACGGGGTTAATTTTTTAAAGGCTTCGTGTTTTCACCCCACCTTTAAATCATTTCCCGCTTTTTTTTAAACGGTTCATAGAACTGTTATTCTACCCCCTTTAATTTCTTTTCCCCAAAGTGAAAAAAACCCTTTAAGTATGTTAAAAAACTACTAAACCCGATCTGAACCTTTAAAGACTGTTTAATGACCCCTTTGACTAGAAAACAAAGCGAAAACCCTCCGACTATTTTTACAACGATTTTTTGTAAAGGGGGGTCGTTTTGGGTTTTGTCGTTTTGGCTTTTCCCAATTTTCCATTCAAAGGGTTTAAAACCCAACGACGAGGGTTTCTTTCAACCCAAAAATTTTAAATTCCCTTTCAAAGGCATCGCGTGTCTTGGTAAAGGACTATAGATCTTTGGGAGTATTTTTATTGACAACCCCCGTGATTTTTTTAACCGTACGCAAACCAAAAAATTACGGGTTACCCCTTTTAAAAAATGAAACAAAATTCACATGGGTTACGAACCCATTAAGAGCAAGGGGGCAAAGGTTTGGGGTTTTCCCGCCCATTCCGGGAACGTTTTTTTTGGTCTTTTTTTTTTCCTTCTCGCTTTAAAGGGGTCGATAAAAATCCCTTTAGCCCATTTTTGAAACAGTATAAAAATAAAGCGCCTATCTCACGAAAGCCCCCCGTTCTTGAAAATTTGGGGAAAATAGTCTTACCTTCCCTTTCCCGCTAAGGGAAACCCCCGACGGGCTGGGATCCCCCTTTTTCCCCGTTTCCTTTCCCGGCGGCGTCCCCTTTAAACCGTCCCGGGACCTTAAACGCTTTCCCCAACACCGGAATCCGAAAACCCCCCGAACGCACCCCCGATTCCTTTGGGCCAAAATGAAAAAAAACCCGTTTTCGAGGTCGGTCCCTTTAAATCTGTTTGTCGGGGATTAAATCAGCGAGCTGTTCGTCAGTTTTATCGGGGTTTCCCCTTTGCGGTTTTGTTCGCTAGTTCGATCAAACCCGTGGGTTTTGGGAAAACTGCGACTGTCTCTCCACGGCGAAAAAAGATCTGTTTTCTTTAAAAACCCATGGAATTTTTTTTGTAAGGTTTTTTTAAAGCGGACTGGTGATTGGAATGCTGTGTATATTCCAATTTTTCGTTGTTATCTTTCGAACCCCCCCTTTTTCCGGAGTTGTCGTTTTAAACTTTTTGGGGGGGGGTTAACAAAGGAATAGTTCCCGGGGGAGAGATTCGAGCCGCCTTTGTCTGAGACTATCCCTTTGGGGAAATGGGCGAAAAAGAGGGGTTTCTTTAAATTTAAACGAGACTTATGTTTTTTAAAACAATTGCCCCCTTGGGAAAGTCACTTTTTTCCCAAAATTTAAAAATTTTTTAGACGATTTCGAAAATTCCCGTTTTTTGGTTAGCTGCCCTATTTGTTTTAAACCGAGTGTTAAAAGGTCGAATGGGAAAACAGGGGCCCACCCGTCAGACACTTGGTTTATCGGGAAAATGCGGGAATTTTTTAAAAAATTTATTTTCTCTTACGCTCATCAACTCTCGCTCGATATTACAGCCCGAAATTTTGGTTCTTAAGGGTTTACCTTTTTTCTTGAAATTTAAAGGAACTAGCTCGATTTTTTAAGGGGTTTTACGGGGTTCTTTACCCCCGTTTGGCTGGCTTAAAAGGGTTGGTTTAAAGTTTAGTGGAAAAAGCGGGGCCCTAGGATCTAATGCAATATTTAAATTTAAAGTTACCCCCAAAATGCTTGTTTTTGTTTGAAAGGGCTTAAAACGGCTCGCTGATGAAGTTTTTTCCGTTTTTTGTTCTGTGTTAATGACTGAATATAAGCGTTCGTTTCGCTATTACCCTTCGTGTTGGGGAGGAGCGGGGGGGGTGAGGCCAAAAAACCCCCCCAAATTTATCGGGCTTTTTCTTCAACAGTTTTGGTGTATGGAAGGTTTTTGTTACCAAAAAAAGTAATTTTGGTCCACAGATGTACTTTGTTGATCGCGGCGAACCCTTTAATGCATATGGTGTTTCGGTCCCCGATCGCCCCGGGGGTTTTCGTTTTAACCGGAGTGTAATTTTAATTTCCCCTTTTTTGGGTTCTGTACTTTTCTTTCCGGTAATGGGAAAGATATACGAAAAACTTAGCCGTGGGGGTTTCTTTGTTTATCCTTTCAGTATCGAAAAACGCCCCAAACGCGGCTTTCATATGGGTTGCTAATAAAAAAACGTCCCCTTGGGGTCGCCCCGGGGTGCTGGATAGGTGGGGAAAGGGTTGGGGCCCACTTTAGGTTCCCTTTTCCCACGTAGGTCGTTAATTCGCATTTGTAAACATATGTTTGTACTTTAAATACGATCCCTTTTTTTAAAACGGAATTCCAAGTTCGTCTTTAGTTAGGGTCAGAAAAAAAAACGTTTTTTGGGGGATGGGGGACCCAAGGGTTGTTTTATTTTAAAAAAGGGCCCTTTAAAACACGCCCATGGGAGGAGCCATAAAAGCGTCGAAAAACGTTTTGGGGCTCTGGTGGCTGCGCAAGGAAAAGGGAGTTTTTTTTGGGGGGTTAAACTTTGGATTTACACAAAAGAAGATTTGCCCGGTTTTAGCTTTACCGTATTTTGTTTTGGGAGGCCGTCTGGGGAATTTTTTTTTACATTCTTGGGACCGTAGGTTTGGGTTTGGTAAGGAACTGTTTTGGGAGGCCCGTTGTCGGGGTTTGGCTTTCCTAGGCAAAAAAGCCTAGGGTACTAGAAAAATTTAAAAAAAGACCCGTGTTAAAAACAACGCTTTAACGGGGTGCGTATCTTTCACGAGGTTGGGTTTGAAAAACGGTGGATACGACCTTTCCCGTGAAGGGGGTTTTCCCCTTTTGCCGGACCCTGGGGCCAAACGGGTTGGTTTTTGGGGAAAGTAAAGATGCCCCGGGTGTTACCCCCTTTACAATATCGCAAAAATCCCCCTTTTGGGTTTTCTTTAACCCCGGGGGTTCAATTTATGTTTGAAAGGGAAAAAGCTGTGCCCCAAATTTCAAGGGTTTTGGGACGGGCACGGGGTTTTCCCCGGAAAGTATAAATTCATAAAAAAAATTTCCAAGCTCGCCCCTTAGCATTAAAGTCTTTTAAGGGGGTATTTAATCGCGATCAAAGGGATTTGTACAGGGCCGAGGGTTTTTAAAAACGGACGAAGCCCTTAAATTTTTTGACGTTAACAGCTTTATGGCTCGCTAAAAGTGGAAAACCAAAACTCGAGGGTTGTGATCAAAGGGGTTATGATTAACAGGGTTTTGGTCTGCGATAAGTCCGGTAGTTTTTGTTGCGAAAAACCCAAAAGGCCATCTTTTAAAACGCTTCATACAACAAAAAACGCAATTTTAAGGTTTTTTTCTATGGGGCTTAAAAAGGGGAAATCGTTGGTTTTTCCATTTTAATTTGACCCCCCTAAAAGTTATTTTGCGGTATGTCATCCCCCGGGTAAATTTCACCCCACCAAAAAATAAAAATTTTCTCCACTCCCAAACCCCGAAAACTCGAGAAAAATTTTTTAGCGCCTAATACCGGGGTTTAAGTTTTAAATTAGACTAACGAAAAATTTCCAAAGGGGGAAAAAGTTTGTGTTCTCGATTTACGAAAGGTAAATATTGGAAAAAACCCTAATGTAAAATAGGTTTATTTCGTTAACGGGTTCGAGTATACAAATTTCCATCAGCCCCTGTCGTGTTAAATTTTTTATTTTTAGTTTTGGGGTTCGCCCCCTTTGGAAGAAATTTATTAAGTTTCCGTTTTTTTGATGCCTTCTTGTTTGGCCCCCAAGGTTTCAAACGATTTGGGGTTTAAAAGCTTTCTGTATTTTGGTTTTTTTTTAACCCCCCGCTTCTTCAAAGACGGTAAGGGGGGTCGGGGTTTGTTAATTATTCGCTTTTTTTGGGGGGCTTTCTCGGCGGGGTTTTTCGACCCAAGGAACGAAAAAAAAAAAATTCGCGTTGGGGGCATTTGGTATACAACGCGGGGGAATTGGTTGTTTGGGAAAATTTTTTTAAAAAATGTCAAACCCCCCCGATTTGACGTCTCTAATAATACGAAACCGGGTTTGTTTTTTAGACATTTATCATAATTTAACGTCAAAATATACCCCCCCCCCCCCAAAGTGAAAAAAGCCCCACAAAGCAAAATCGTAAACGTTTACGATTTCCACCAATGAGGGGCACCCCCTTGATACACCCAACGACCCCCCAAAACCCGGAGGGGATTTACGATCCCAAAAGGGGGCGGCTGGATAAAAATTTTTAGGGGCGCAACTTTTAAAAGGTATTTGGAAAAAAAAGAATGCGAATTTTCCCAGCGGGGCCCAAAGCGATAAACGAAAAAAAAGATTGGGAAAAATTTTTGAGGAGGTTAAAGGGGCGGGGCCCAAGCCTTTTTTCCTGGTTTTCGTTTTCCAAACTGTACTGTGTGTTAAGCCAATTGTTTGGGGCGAATTTTCCAAACTTTTTTAAAAGCGAGAGGTGAAATTAGCCGATTTGATTTGGGCATTAGCCCAAACTGTTCGTTAAAACGCTTTCCCGGGTTTTAACCAAAATATTTTGGTTTTGTTCCCTAAAATTTGGGGAAAAAAGAAGTTACTTTGCCCTTTTGGGTTTTTTCCTATAATTTTGACCCTAACGTCGGGGGCTCCAACCTAGGGCCCGCGTTAGTTTTTCATTTTTTTCTTTCTCTTTTAATGGTACTTTAAACCAAAAAAAAAAAGTAAACGTTTTTTAAAATACGGTGAGGATGTAATTTAAAAACGGATTAAAGGGTATTTTATTTCAATATATTTTAAAGGACAATTGACCTTCGGGGAAAGGGCGACCCCCCACCAAAATTATCGGGTTTAATTTACGGTTTACAACCCGCGTTTACTTGTCAAGAAACGACCCTTTTTGGGCGAAGGGGCCCCTCACCCAGTACTTAAATTCTTTTAAACCCGGGCTGCCGTTTTGGGGTAGGTTTTTTTTTGGCCAAGTGTAATTTACGCTTTTATCCCGTTGTGCGTAAGAAGCGACGCCCATTTAAGAGGCTTGTTTTGGCTTTTTTTGATGGTTTGCGGCAAGTCGGTTTTTTTTGTCTTTGTTAAAAGGGAAAAAGTTATATTTAACCCTATAACGAATCGAAGGGTATTCAGTTTTGGGCGAGGGCCCTTTTTTTACGGCCCAGGGTTTTGACGATGTACGCCGCTTTTTTTCCCGGGGGAATTTGTTTGTTTTTTTGGATGGCTTTTACAAGCAAAATTTTGGGCACGCAATCGAAACAAGCGGGCCCCAAGGGGGGGTGAATTTACGACGGTAAATGAAGCCGTAAGAGTCGGAGATATTCTTTAAACGTTTTCCCCGTATGAAATTTAAAAAACCCCTTAAAAAAAATCAAATTTAGTTTCGAACGGTTGTTCGCTTTTGATCGCTAGTATAAAATTTTTACGGTGGGAAGGGAAAAATTTTTTTCCCCCGTAACGGTTTGTTGAACCAAAAAGTTTTTCAAAGTTTGAGTAAACCCGGGAAAAGATCGAACTTTGGATTTGGTATCCGCGTACATTTAAAAGGCGGTTAATACGGTTTGTTTCCAAGTTTGTAGTTAACGCGAAATAAAAAGCGGTTTTATAAAAAAACTTATTAAAAGGGCGGCGAATGTTTATTAAGAGTCGGTAGCTAAAGTCTCGATCACTGTTAATAATACCCCTTAAACTAATAGAAATTTGGGCGAGTTTTTGTCCGTTTTTTTAAAAGCCGGATGGTGATTTTCAATGAAGAAGACATGTGGGGAAAAACTAA
Source organism: Conus ventricosus (assembly GCA_018398815.1). NCBI lineage: Eukaryota > Metazoa > Mollusca > Gastropoda > Neogastropoda > Conidae > Conus > Conus ventricosus. The sequence continues at coordinate 124,394,196 of CM031598.1, read as the reverse complement.
CTCGTTTTTTCCCCCATGTGGTTTTATATAAATACATAGTAGACCTTTTCGATTTGGGTTCCCGGTACAAGGTTTGCAATCGCCCCAGACAAGGTTTAAGTGAAACCCTTATCGTTTGCTTTTTAAAAATTTTAATCGAATGTGGTTCGGTTCCTCTTTTTAATGTTTTTTACGGGCCCCCAAAACCATTCCGTATTCCCTTACCGTTTCCCTTTTTCCTTTTTCGCAAATTGGGTTGCACAATGATTCGCGGGAAACTTACGTTTTTTACGTTAAAAAACAGCGTTTTTAACTAAAAGATTTGAAAGTTCCAAAAACCCTTAAAAATGTGATTTTTGCGCTTACGGGGCTTCTAAAATTTTTTTTCCGGAAAGGAATGGGCCTTTCCCCCGGGGTATTCATTAATTATTTCGGTTTTTTCGCCCCCCTATCCTCCCGGCGTACAATCCCCTTTTTCCCTTTTTTGCCAGCTTTCCCCCGTAGGGGTTTTTTTCAACCCTCTTAAGTTATAGTTCTATTTCACACGGTGCCCTAAGAACCAAACGTTGTCGCTTTTGACCCGATGCTTCGTTAGGACAAACTGATTTTGAAAACCCCAAAAGTTTGGGTAGTATGAGTTTCTCGTTCGTGTTGTAATTTGGGGGGGGGTTTACATTTTCTATAAATCAATTTGTCTATAAGAATGTTGTTTGACGCGGGGTTGGGGGTTTCTTTCGGGGGTTACGTTTTGGAAATTTGTAGCGGGTTTTTTGGTTCTGCGTGATAATCCGAAAGAAGACTCTCTTCTTTACCCACTACTGGCCCAAATGCCCGCTGGGGGTATGACGTTGGGCGGGGGGCTTTCCGTTGGGAGTTTTGGGAAGGTATTCTTTTTTAAAGCGGCGGTGGCTTGTCTATGGGGGTTTTTTTTTTCGGGGCGGGTTTTCTCGGGTAATTCTTTACTTCCGAGTCCCGGGTTGAAAGGGAGGATTCAACCTTCTTTTTGGAAATTTTTAAACCTTCTTTTACCGCCGGGATTTTGGTTTCGACGGGCGTTGGTGTACTTTTGGCGTTGTTTTTTAAAATTGCGTTTTTTGGGCTGCGGATTAATTTCCCAAAAAAACCTCTTTTCTTCTTCACTTTCTATACTGCAGCTGGAGCACGACGGACGGGGGGCTTTCCGTTAGTAGGTTTTGGTAGGTTTCTTAATAAGGCGTCGGGGGGGTTGTCTAAAGGGGTTTCTTTTTGGAGATTTTTTTTAGGGTTTTTTTCTACTACTGATCCGAATTTTGGGGAAGGATTCAACCTTTTTTTAGGAGTATAAATCTTTTTTTTCCGCCCGGGATTGGTATTGGGCGCGTTGGTGCTTAAAAATTTGGGGGTTTGGGGTATTGTCGTCCGGGAGGTTTGTCGGTTATAATCTTACAACGCGTTTCTTGCTGCGATGGGGTTGTTTCGTGGGCCCGGGGTTGTTGGGGTTAATTTAAAACCCCCCCCCCCCCCCCCCCCCCCAACTGGGTTTTTGCTGCCCTTGGGTTTCGTTTGTCCGAGGGTTGTTTGGTTTTAATGTACAAAGTTTCGTCTATGTAATTGGGGGTCATTTTAAAGGTCGTTTTTGTTGTTGTGGGACGTTTGTCTGGGGGGACGGTAGCGACGATTTGATTTAAAACGAAAATATAACGATGATTAAATTGGGGAAAGCGTGTGTGGGGCCCCGGGTTTTTGGGCATTAAAAAATATAGTTTTTTTTTTTCTGAAACCCCAGGGTCGATTTTAAAGAATGTTGGTGGTTACTTTTTTAAAAAAAAAAAAAAAAAACCCCAAAACATTTTGGAAAAAACGTTTTATTGATTTTAAACCCAAAATGTGGTTTACCAAAATATTGCTCGTCGCCCCTTTAATGCGTTTACCATTTTCTTTGCCGTCCCTTTTTCCAATTAAAGTTTGCCTCGCCTATTACGTTAAGGGGGGAAAGTAGCGAAAAGCGATTAATCTTTTTAACCCAAAAGGGGAATTTATGGGGGTTTAGTTATTCCCGCGGTCTTTTTCCCTTCCTGTTGGGTTTTTTCCGTTCGGAAAAACCACGTTTTCTTGCGTTGTGGCTTAAAGGGTCGGGGATGGGTTTTTTTATCTTCCCGATTTGGGTTTTAGGCAGGGCCACGAAACGTTTTAAAGGTTTTTGTATCACCCCATTGGGGGGGCCACCGGGTTTTAACAGAATGTCTTTGCGACCAAAATTTAAAATGGGGGCTTTTGTTTTTGTTTTCCGATGGAAAACCCAAAAACGTTGTTGTGGGACGTAATTCGCGATGTTCGATTTTGTTTAACCCATAAAAACCCCGCATCGTTTTTATTCGGACACGGGCTCCTCGTAAAGCTCGTTTCCCCCAACTTTTCAAATTTTGGATTTTTACGAATTCGTTTTTAAAATTTTTTGTGCCCAAGGGTGCGGTGTTAGCATTTCCAAAAAGGCGGGTTTTGGGTCTTGTGAAAACAAGAAATTTCCCTTTAAATACCTTAAAAGTGGTTTTAAATTTCAAATTTTTAATAGATTCAAAACCGAAAACCCTTTGCGATATGGTAAAACCCTAAAGTCGGACATTTCTTTTTTTATTACAGGAAAATTAAATTGCAATTTTTTTTTCCCCACGCAATTCGGTGTGTCGTAAAGTTCCCCCTTGCTAAACAAGACGGTGAAATTTTAAAAAAGGTTTAGGATTTCGTATTGGCAACCCTTTTTACGGTTTTTTACGTACGTTTCCCTTTTTGGTTCTTAAACCCCCTTTAAAATGAAAACCCAAAAAAATGGTTTTAAGGTTTTTGGGTTTTGGTGTCCCCCTTTGTTTAATATAAAAAAAGGGAAAGGGGGACGAGTTTTAAAAAATTTATTCTTTAAAGGTTTTTTTTTTAGACGTTTTTACGCATTTTAAACGGGCTAAAAATATTTAAGTAAGATTAAACATTTTTGAGGAAAGAAATTTAAATTAAAAAATTTGGTTTAGTTTGTTTTGTAATTGGTTTTTAAATTGGTTGGGGGGGGATCAGTACCGTATTTCTACACAGTACAGCCTTGGCGGAAATTGGTGGATAGTGACATAAATTTTAAAGGGGGTTGAAATTTAAAATTTGCGCGGCCGTTTTAGCAACTATAAAGTTTTGTTATAAGGATAAACCTGAGGTACGACAAGCGTTTTTAAACAGTTTTAAAATTTTGAGTTTACCCTTTGCGTAAATTAGCGCGCACCTGTGGTTGTTGTCCCGGGATTAAAGCGTTTTCGAGTTGCCATTTTGGGAAAACGTTGTACCGATCGTGCGGTTCGTTTTTAAAAATTACGGGGGTTTTTTGGACCCCACGGGAAAACCCCAAAATTTTATAATGAAAAGTTAAAAGCGAGTTGTTTTTTTTAAAAAAAATTGGGACGTAACCAGAGAGATTACCCCTTTAAAAAGGGCTAATTTTTTGAACGAGGTAAAGATTTACCCTTATTTGATTTACCCGGATTAGAAGAGCCCCCCCCCCCCCCCCCCGGTTTCGAAACTGTGGAGGGCCCGTAGGTTTAAAAAGCCCTTAACGGCCAATTTGTCCACCGGGCCCTACCCCCCCCCTCGACCGCTATGTTTTGGGTACGAGTTTGTACCAAAAAATGTTTTTTCTGTGGGGTTTGGTAAAATCCCATTTTTGGGTTGTCACATTAACCGAATTTAAAAAAAAAAAATAGACTATTTTTCGGTGACCTTTTCTTTGGGTTTTACTTTCAAAGGTGCCGCGGTTTAAAGATGCTGGGGGGGCTGGGGTGTTTCATGTTGATTAATGTAGAATACGATTTAAACTCATTGTTCCAACAAGATGTTTGGGCCCAATGCACGGGTTTTAAAGTAACATTTACGTGTATTTTCACGGACGATTCAAAGGCTATCGGAAAAAGCCTAGCGAAACGGATACGATGAAGTCGTTTTTGTTTTTAAAAAAAAAGTTTGTTTTTTAATTTCCCTTTTCCAAAATTTTATGTTTTTTGGTTTTGTCAAATGACAAAAATTTAAGTTTCTATGCGCAAAACCCAAATTTTTTAGTAGTATTCAACAAATTGGGGGTTATAAAAGCTTGGAGGTTACATTATCGCATTGGACGATGACTGTCTACCTTTTTGTTCTTTTTGCCCCCCCCCTACCGGAAACGATTCGAACGTGGACAATCCGTATCACATACAGGAAAGGGTTGGGAAAGGTTGGCAAACCAAAATGTGGCGTCCGGTTTTAAACGGTTATTTTGAAAACCCTTTTTTTTGAGGATGAGAAGTGAAAGGGTTTCCCCCGTAGTCCCCCCCTAAAACAGGGGTGGAGGCGTATTGTTTCACCCCAAATCGAACGGTTTGGGCAGTTGCAAAGTTTTCCGCGAGAAGTGTAAATTTTTTTTGATGTTGGTGATTAAAACCCTATTTTTGGGTAGTGCGTGCCTTAGAGGCCCGCGATTTCTGCGTGTGTACATTGAAACCCGGGTTAAACTTGTATTCACGATTGTCACGGGATTTTTAACTTAGGTTTTAAGGGAGACAAAAAAATATAAAATTTAAAGAGGGGAACGGGGGGGGGGGGGGGGGGGGGGGGGGTTGATTTTAAAAAAAAACCATGGATAATGTTCTTACAGATTCGTGCCCGGGAAATTTAAAGAGTTTTACAACGTAAATACTTCAAAAGTAATATTACCCGATTTTGTTCCCCAAAAAAAAGTGGATTGTTATTCTGGAAGGGGATAGTGACGAATTTAAAAGAGACGGTTTATGCCTTGCGCCGGGTTTTTTGGGAAAAAGAAAGATCGCTCAAAGAGGATTTCCCAACTGAAATTTTTACCAAAACCTTTCGCGTTTTAAAGCCCGGACTTTATTACGCCCATTGACGAAGAATGGGCGGTTTGACGAAGATGATTTAAAAATTTCCCTGTCAAGAAGATATTTTAAGGTCGTTTGTGCCCGGGGCTTTCGTGTTTAGTCAAACTATTAAAGATGCGGGGTTTTTTTGTACAATTTTATTGATGGGCGAATTTTTTTTTCTTTTCCGACGAAAAAAATTTTTCGCGGGTGTGTCGAAAAGACGATTGCGTCGATATTTTTGACACCTGGGGCGGAAAATATTAATCCCCCGGGGTTTTCATCCTAAATTGGGGTTTTTTACCCTCCCAAGGGCGATCGAGGAGAATTGGAAAAATTTCGCCAAAACGACCCCAAATCGTAGTTTACAGGTCGCCCCCTTACCACTCAATGCGATTGTGCGATTTTTTGTTTTGTTTTTGTCCGCAAAGGGTTTAAAAAAAGGCCGCCCCTTATTTTAAGAAATTTTCCCGATGCCTTTTGTACGGACGGCTTTCGATTCTCCCCCATTTGGTTTTAAAACCCCTTTTTAAAAGGGCATAAAAGGTTTTTTAAACGGGGGAATTTTTCTTCATTACACTTTTGGATAAGGTTTACAAAAAAAACAATTTTCGCTTTTTGGGGAAGTTTTGGAGAGTTTAAAAGGGTGTACGAAACGGAGACCCTTTTTGCCGGGTTTTTGTGACAGGAACGGCCCATCGGGGCTGTTTAAAATGTTATTTTTTTTGATTTTACTACTACTGTGTAGAAAGGGGTTTAGGGGGGAGGAAGTGTGATGATAATAAACCCCCCCCCACTTGTTTAAACGATTTTACGATTTTAGCCCAAATTTTAACATAAATGGGCGAGTTGGAAAAAGGGGGCAAACCCCACCCCAAGTAAAGGTTTGTTACGTGTTCTGTTAAACGGTAAAATTTAGAAACCGAAGGGGGCTGGTGTATAGTACAACGGGTATTAATAGGGGTCGATGTTGTGAAAAGATGATTTGTCACGCCCGACCCCTGGGGGTCTGCCCGCAGGATCGGTCTAGGTGGGGTGAGGGGAGTGATGCCCTCACACGCTCCCAAGGACCAAAAATAAAGATTACGATACAACCCCCATTTATTCCCCCAGCAAAAAAAACATTTAACACCCACCATGCCGATCCAAAAAAGCCCCCCCAAACGCACACAATTTTGAAAATCCGATCAAGCACCCCAACGCCAAAAAACATGCCATCACGATAAAGACCCCAAACGCGCAAAACACCAATCAAATCAAGCACTCAACGCGCACAACTGCAAAATCACAATAAAGACCCCCGCCCCACAAAATGCCGATTTAAATAAGTTTTTCCTACGACCCCCTTGCAATTTACGCATTCCGCACATATGAAAATACAAAAATTTTAAGGAAATTTTCCAGCTTTACCCTTCTAACACCATGGAGTGCGTGCACCCCCCGCCCCTGTCGGTCTGTGGGGCACCGTCCACTAGGTGCCCCGGCCCGGGTTGGTTCCGCAGGGAGTGCTCAACCCGACCCCTCGATTTCCCAGCGGCAGGAGAGCGTGCCCGGGGGGGGGGGGGCGTAGCGGTTACTGGGGGGCCCTGGGGGGGTCCGGCCCGGCCAGTCGCGGCGGGCGTCTCTACCAGCCCAGGGCCCCGCCCAAAGGGCGTGGCCTCGCCCGCGGTGGCCCCACCCCGTCCGTGGTTCAACCAAAAACGTGGCCCTCGACCGTACGTGGCACCATCAGATCGTGTCCGGGTGAACCCCCCGGGGGGGGGGGGGAGGAGCTGGGAGGGAGTCGAAGAGGGGGAAAGAAAAGGAAAGGGGAGGAAGAGGGGATGGAACCCCGCCCTCAGTACGTTGACCATTGCTGTCAAGTCTTAGCCACTCGATTTATGGGGAGGGGAGTGTATCAACGCAACGTAAAACCATTGAATAAGTCTTCCAACGTGAGGTAAAAGACTGCATTAAAAAAAGATTATAAAACAATATGATTATCTCCACCCTTCCTCACTCGCTTAAGTTTTCCTTCCTTTGGAATAAAAAAACCAGCGCCCTCGCTTAATAACTGCCACCCCATTTGCAAATAATAATTCAATGGCCAAAATGTACTTTTAAACACTTTCAAAATAACACAAATTTAAAACCCGCTCCCCAAAGACAATCATGGTACGCACGCTCGTGAACATAAAATCTTTTTTCCCTTTCACACACAAAGACGGGGGGCCGAAGGATAAAAACCGGCGAAAGGACAGGGGCGGACGAGCGAGACAAACAGTTCCCCTGAATCACCCGGTTCTTCCCCTTTCCCCCGATACCCCATCACCCCGATAAAACAGGGAAAGAATTTGGAAATAAATTTTGAATGGCCGGTTTTAAAAATGGTTAACCCGAGAAAAGGTCTCAACAATATTTTCTTTCATTTTGAAAAAAAAAAGAAAATTTCTCAAAAGCGAAGACTAAGCGGCTAACAACAACAAACCAAACAACAGACCACGAAACTGATGCTACCAGCTACCGTGGGGACCCGAAGAGGGGGTCAAAGGACTCTCTCTACCTCTGTCGGTCGAGAGGACGAGGCGAAGATGCGGAAACAGAAGAAGCGATGTCCCTCTCCTACAGGCGACTGCAGGAATTGAAGTACTGACTGTACTCTCGACGTAAGGTAAAGAACCAGGATGGAGCAGGCGCCCCAGAGACTTCTTCGCTCGAGTGAAGAGCTAACCTCCTCAGCAATGGCGGCCACATGCCATGCTGCGTCACAGAGTGAGCTACTTCAAACTAAAAGGACGAAGCACGTGCGACAGGTAAAAGACAGGCGAGAGGCGATAGACAGAAAGTCGAGAGAAGGTACCGGCCACCGTGAACTTGCAGGATGAATAGCACGGGCGGTGGAATTTAGAGAGAGAGAGGAGAAAGCAGACCGAAGTTGAGCTGAACCACCAAGGTGCAACTGCACCACAAGCCACCCTAGGGACGGATACACGACAACAGCAACGACAATAAACAAATAAGTAATCCGCCACCCTAGGTGGGTCGAACGTCGTAGGCCTCGTGACAAACTCGTGACAAACCCCCCTTCTAAAAGCATCTGTTTCTCTGAGATACAGTGCTCCTTTGAACCTTGTCGCATGTGCAACTTCACAACAATGGGACCGAACCCAACTCTCTGTGATCGACAGAGTACGAAAAATCCAATACAAACATTCCACGATAGAATCACACCGAGGAATATATAATACTACATTTATACAAACAACTAAGCAAACCTTCCAACCATGAAAGTAACAATCCGAACCATTGGTGATTCACTACCGTTAACCTCACTGAAGTGACAACTGTCACTACACCTGATACAGAGACCAAAAGGGGATATAACCTGGTTGAGGGGAGGTGTCCCTCTGACTGATTTCCCAATGTGCTAACTACGGAGCTCGGCTAAGATAGTCAGCATCCGTATTACAGGAACCTTGATATGACGGAAAGTGACGCATGACTCTGCAGCTCCATTGCCTAACTCATGAGTCGATGACTGACTGGCCGGATCCGGTCCAGGCACTGGAGAGGATGATGATCGCTCTCCGTACAAACTTCCGGCCGTACTTCTTCTTGGGCACGCCAGTGCGCGTCCAAATCTGCCTGAGAGATTCAGCAACAGTAGGGGCATCGATAGTCCTAAGCGGGACAGCCTCTGGGTATCGACCCGCAGATTCTACCACTACCGAAGTGTAGCGGTGACCGCGATCGGATGGAGGATTAATGGGTCCCACCAAGGTCGACCCCAACCTTGCTGAATGGCTCCCCAACCCGTGGCACTGACCCTAGGGGAACACGCTTCAAGCGACCCTTAGGCGTTGTCCGTTGGCAGACATCGCAACTGCGGCAGTACTGCCTAACCTGTGAGTTCATCCCTGGCCAAAAAAATCTTGTCTTACTCGCTCGAGAGTCCGCTTGGGCCCAATAAACCTCCCAGGGGGAATCGGGGGCCTGCCGGGAGAAAGATTCTCTCAAGTTTTGGGGGAAACGACAAGTGCTTGGCCACACGATCTGCCTGAGTGGAAACCCTAAAGAGGATCCCCTTGTGAAAGCTTGAAGCTCCCTTTGGGCGTGTGTCGGGCAGATGAGCGGGACGATCCACCAGTTGTCGCAGGCTTTTGGACATCCATGCCCCTGGCCTAAAGACGGATAATGCTAGCAGGATCGGCCTTGCCAGACCTCGTCAGGGGAAGGCTGAAGAACGGGACGCAATTCCTGTTCCTGCTTTTTTAGCTTTGGCGCGTGTGGTGACTCCCACTCACGCCTGTACGGGCAAATCCGTAGACACGGGCTGACTGCGTCCGTCTGCGAAGGTGATAGTATTCCTATGATAAGGGAAAAACAGAGGTCGCTCCACCGCGATGGCCCATACTTCGCCCCAGAAGTAGGGGGTGGAGATAGAAACGAGTACTGGAAGGCGGGTGGAGGTAAAACCAGCCCCAACCCGCACCATCGTAACTGGGCCCGCCGGGCCTCAGGGGAAACTAATTCTTATCCACAAAGAGTGTTGATGCTCCCGAATCCCTGATGGTGTCGACCAAGGATGAACCAACAACAGAAAGAAACACTGGACACTCTGTACCACCCGAAGCTTGGATGGACCCCCCGTTAGCCGAGGCACGAGGATGCTGGAAAGGACTAGCCCATGACTACAGCGGCTTTAGGACAATTTTCCTAATGTGGCCAGGACGACCACAAAGAAAACAAATCGAGGTGCTGAATCCCCGATGAACTGCCTGCCTTGTTCACCCCACTAGCAGTTGTCGGCACCCTTTTGCTATTAAAAACCTGTGGAGGGCTTCCTCTCCGTATCTGGGCGATGCCCATAGCCCTGCGAGCTTCAGCAAACACCCCGCTGTGTGAATCGCAGCCGCGAAATCCTGAGGTGCTGTCTCGCCTATCCGGATCCTCAACTCTGGGGACACAGTGTTGGTGGCTGTTCAATGAGGATCAGATCCCCCAACTCCAACTTAGCTAACTGACGCCCGTTTCCCTAGCGTTTTGCGCAGCCTATCACCAAACTGCACGAAGGTCTCGTATTATTCTTCTTCATGGACCCGAACTTCCTCCTGTAGGTCTCTGGGGTAAAGGGGGAACGCTTTCGCGAGCAACGCTGTTGCTTAGGGCGGCCTTCTTTGAAGTGAGCACACACTCCTTGCAGCCCGATATCCCGAAAAAGGTTTCATAGCTTTTGCTCCTTTCAAAAACTTGGCTTGCAA
>CM031598.1:124340490-124383112 GCA_018398815.1 Conus ventricosus | reverse complement strand
TATTTTCCTTTCTTTAAAAAGAAGAGTTTATATCTAAAGAAAGGTTAAATCTTCCTCCATTTCGGATTCAAAAGTAGTAAAATTACCGAGAAAATGTCAAAAAAGAAACCCTAGAAGCACCAACCGTTTACCTTCCATAAACTCAAGGGTAAGCCCCCCATCAGTCGTACTCCAGTGCGTAGCATTTAGTAGTAAAAGTTTCATTCGGTTACGGGCAAAACCTTTTAAACGTACTACACAAAAGAACGCCGAAAGACACCAAATACATTCGAAGACGAATTGATTTATGAAAATAAAAACCCCCCCCTTTAAAATTACACGAACGATGTACTTATATCAAACTTGGGGGTTCGAATGTTTGTTAACGGCATGTGGTCGAATGCGCAAGATTGTTCTTACGCGCCGTGCGAAAACGATATGCTTAGCTTTTTAAAGGAACCTGTGGGAAAAGTGGCGAAAGGGAAAAGGTTGTAGCCGGTGGGTTTTGGCAACCGAAATAATTGTGAAAAACCCGGGGGGTCTTTCCCAGTTCCGAGTCAAAAAGTTAGAGCCGAAAGGGAAAATCAACTTCTTACGTTTGGGAAATTTTCAAACGTTTATTATAAACTCTGAATTTTGGGTAACAACGAAAGATTCGCGAATCTTTGTGGACCCAATTGTCGATAGAAAAATGGAGGGGTGATGGTTTTTAGAAGGGTTTTGGGGCTCGAACAAATTAAAAAGGGGAACCGAATCACATTCGATTACAAATTTAAGCGTACGATAAGGGATCCTTAAACTTGTCTGTGCGGAGTTGAAATTGTACCTGGAAAATTCAATCGATAAGTCTACATGTATTATTATTCCGATGAGGAGAAAAATTAGTTCTTTCCCGATGTTGATAATCACCACTCCCGGGATTTAAAAAAGGACGAAACCGCCCCCAGATTTTATTTGTTTAAGGGTTTATTAACGTGTCGAGAGTGTTTGTACCGCGTTTAATAAACATTCGTCGCATGTTATAAGTTTTTTTTACCCCTTTATTTCGCATTAACACGAATTTTAGGACAAAACCGTATTAAAAACCTTATTAAAGTAAGCGGATACCAAACTGATGTTGATGCTGTTCCGTTTACTCCAAAACTTTGAACAACTTTTTGGTTTCTACGAAACCGTTTACTCTGGGAGTATTTTCTTCCACGTTAAAAATCTACTATGCCCGATCTAAGCGAACACACGTTCGTACGTAAAGTGACTTTTTTTAAGGTGTTTTATTGCATTTATGGAATGATCGTTTAGAACTATTCGACTTTGCCTTACGGCTCCCCCTCATTTACTTCTGGTAAATTTCACCCCTTGAGCGTGTTTCGATTGCGTGACAAAATGTTGCTTGTGAAAGCCATCCGAATAAACAACAACTTATCTTGCGTTGATAAAAAGCGTGTACATCGTATAAATCGTCCGTAATAATAGGCGTTCGCCACAAAACTGAATACCTCGATTGTTATAGGGTTAAATATCCGTCCTTCTTTTAACATAGACAAACTTACGACTTGCCGCTACCATCCTTAAAAGCCATAAAGACTCTTCAATAGCGTCGTTCTTCGCACAACGGGCCGCATGCGTAAATTACACATGGCCCAAAAAAACATAGCCCATACGGCAGTTCTGTATAAGTAGAAAGAAACTCGTGGAGAGCGTGGCAGCAGAGAGTCCTCAGAGAGAAGCCCCTTCAAGCAAGTGTTGCGGCCCTTATCTCTGACACTTAGGGGGTTGGGCCACACCGGTTCATGACTCGGATGTCCCTTGCTGCCCTTTTTTTTTCCCATCTTGGGACGAGCCATGGCTGGGATTCGAACCATGACCTCTGGAGATGCTCATTTTCCATTAATGACTCGCGCTTTAACCACTGAGCCACAGGGACACCTGATTTGTAGGGAAATTAAGCCTTATGAAGTTCACTTTTGTTCCTCCTTGACCAGATCCAGCTTGAACACCTCTCTGCGCTTCTGCCATTGCTTTCAGGGCTCTGGTTTTTTCCTTCCCTGCAAACTGAGAGCTGTTTCATGAGGCTGTATGCAGACGTTCCTACAAATCCCCTAGCTCCAATTTCTGCAGTGAGGACTTTGACCTGATAGCCTTTCTCCTCAGGCTGTTTGCCAGATCAGCATACTTTTCAGTCTTGTAGATTTGAGCTGCCTCCATTCTGTTTTCATATTGGCACCGTGAGCTCGATCATGATCAGCTGCTTGGTTGACTTAGAGTGGACTACTATGTCTGGTCTCATGCCACTCTTGCTGATGATTCTGGGTGACTCTTCCATTCTGGAGGTCTGCAGTGCACTCCCAGTCATCTGCCCCGTCAGCAGACTCTGCCTGCATGTTTCGAGTGGCACTGTTGTTCTTGGCCATGATTTGCTGCCTCCTGCCGTGAAGAATGTTTGCGGGTGCTTTTGGAGGTCCTGATTCTCCCTTTGTGGTGTTGGTACTGGCCCAGACTACTTGTACAATCTCTTTGAGCACTGGTTGTGCCTCCATGTGTACCTTCCTTGAGCCAGGGCTACTTTACATGAGCTTAGAACATGCTCCACTGTTTGTTTTTCATGGCAGAGGGGGCATGCAGGATCGTCTGTTTTCCCCCACTTCACCAGGTTTGCATTTGAGGGCAGAAGGTCATATGCAGATCTGAGAATGAAGCTGATCCTGAGAGGGGCCATGTGCCAAATGTCATTCAAGTGAGACTTCTTTGGAGTGCATTCTCCCACGTTGTCCATTGCCTTGCTGGCTCTGCTGGACTGCTTTTTGGAGTCTTTTTTGTCTTCTTCTTTTCTCATCTCCTGAATCATCATGTCTCTTTGGCTTTTCCTTTGGCCTTTGACCACCATTCAGTTTTGGTCACCCAGTCCTTGTCTGTTGGTCTGTGTGTGTCCTGTTATTTCTCTGATCTTGAGACTTTCTTTTGCAGAATCCATCGCCTCTCGAACTTTCCATTTTCTGCCTGTCTTCAGCTGGGGCTTGATTGCTTCTACCACCTTGTCTCCTGAGTCTTCCAGCATGCTTTGAAGTCTGATCTTCCCTGCTTTGTATTCCTCCAGGATGGATTTCAGTGGTAGTTTCAGCTTTGCTTGGCGACAGTACAGCGCGATGTCAGTCAGACAGGGTGGGAACCAAGCCATTTCCTTGTGAACTTGTTGATTTTGGCTTCCATTGCCTCACTGTGCTGGTGCAGATGTCGTATATCATCAGAGGCCATAGGAGCTTTGGTATCAGCATGAACTGCAGACACCAGACCTTGTATTTGCCAGGGAGCCCACACTGGTCAATGGTCTCCAAGCCTTCTTCCGCCATCTGCTTGGTTTCTTTCGCTCTTTGTGTGTCTTTCAGCGTATCATCATACCATCTTCAAGGCCTTGACTGGTTCTTCTGTGACTGTTGGAATGGCCTGGTTGGCAACACTGAAGACCACAGATTCGGCCACTTTTCCTTTCTCAGTGAGAGACTCCGTGATTTCTTTGGCTTGAACTGCATTCTGGATGAGGCAACTATGTCGTCCAGCCTCTCCAGCACATGACGTGTCTCGTCTTCTCTGGATGAAATCACTGTAGTGTCATCCATGAAGGCCTTGAGAGGAGGCATCTTGTATCCATCGCCAAGGTCTGTTTGTCTCGCGTTGTTTGTTGCTGCTTTCAAGATGAGTTCCATTGCCAGCACGAACAGTATTGGGGAAATTGCACAGCCCATTGCGATGCCCACTTCCAAGTTGATCCAATCTGTTGTGTACTCCTTGGTAGAGACCGCTTTGAGAGCCATTGAAGTACTTCTTGAGCATTTTCGCGGATGTTCTTTGGCACGGGTACATCTCAAGAGCCAACTGTATCATCTCATGGGGCACAGATCCATATGCGTTTGCCAGATCAAGCCACACTACGTCCAGGTCTCTCTTTTCTGTTTTTGTTTTTTGGGGATTGCGTCCCAGATCATTGTGGCGTGTTCTACACAGCCAGCCACGCCTGGGATGCCACCTTTCTGGACTGACACTCCAAGTACTTTTTTTCCATAGGTACTTGGTCACCCTTTGCTGCCATGACAGAGAAGAAGATTTTCCCTTCGACGTTCAGTAGTGATATTGGCCTGAACTGGCAAATGTCACTTGCGTTTTGCTCTTTGGGGAGTACACACATTGCCGTCATCCACTGGCCGCTGATTTCTGGTTTCTCCAAGCCGATCGAAAGCAACCTGTGGAGCCACTCCATCACCTTGGAACATTTCTTGTAAAGCTGGTAAGGTTTTCCCGTTTGGCCCTGGTGATGATTTGGCTCTGGCTTTGTCGACCACCTTCTTGATTTCCGCCAACGTTGGAGGCTTGCCTTTGAACTGTTCCTCAGGGTTGGGGTTGGCCACACCAGACCTTGAATGTCGAGTGGTGCTTTGCTCTGTGAGTCAGAGTATGTTTTCCTCAGATGCTGCTCAAGAACCCCTTTGCCCACACTTAGGGTCCCAGATTTTGGCTGCTCAAACAGTGTTCTGGCAAATGGAAGGGTCTCTGAAGAAGCGCTTTGTGTCTTCTTCTTTTTGCTCTTCCTCTTTCTCGCAGATTCCGCTTTGCTGAGGGCGCTGTGTTTTTCTTTCAGGTTTTCCCCATAGTTTTTCCAAGCCTTGTTTTTCAGCTGGCGTGCGGTCTTCATTTGCTTCTTGAGGTTGTTCTTTTGGACTTGATCTTGTCCATCTTTTTCTTGGCGTTTTGGATTTCTTTGGAGGTGTTTTCTCTTTGGGTAGTTTTACTCCATAGGCGTTCTACATGTGGCATCACAATGTCCCATATGTGGTGTTTGTGTTAAGGGTGCTTTTCCCCTACAGTGCATCGAGTTTTGGACGATTTTTGCATCCAGTTCTCCAATCTTCAGTTTCGTTTGCTCGTGGCAGGTTGGTTTCAGGCACCTGGCATCGAGGGCCTGTGCAAATTCCTCATCCGAACCAACAGCGTGGATGTCCTTGGCACTGTGGTTTAAATCCTGGCTTGGTCTTCCGACGTCTTATCTGCTGATGCAGTGCGCTGCTGTCATTCAGATGAGTCTTCACACACCCATCTTTGTTCGGTGGATCTTCATGCCACGGGTGGTAGCGAAACGTTTTTTCCACAGAACATGGATATTCCATTTGGTCCATGTTTAGTCCGTTTGGGTTTTTGCAGTCGTGATTGGTTGAGCCCGATGGATTCATCATTCTCTCCCCTTTCGGTGAAACCTGGGGCATCTTTTCCTTTTATTCTTCGTAGCCCCATGTTTAAGGCAAAGTGGGGAGCCAGCCCACAGAGCCTTGGTTCTGGTCTTTCCAGTGTCCTCCGGTCTTTCCCGGACGTCCTCCGGCTATTCCCGGAAGTCAATGGTTTACCCATGCTCAGTAGAAAGAAAAATCGTGGAGAGCGTGGCAGCAAAAGTCCCAGAAAAGAAGCCCCCTTCAAGCAAGTGTTTGGCCCTTATCTCCCGACACTCTAGGGGGGTTGGGGCCCCACCCGGTTCATGACTCCGGATGTCCCTGTGCCCTTTTTTTTTTCCCCATCTTGGGACGAGCCATGGCTGGGATTCGAACCCATGGGCCCTCTGGAGATGCTCATTTTCCACTTAATGACTCGCGCTTTAACCACTGAGCCACGGGACACCCGATATTTGTAGGGAAAATTTAAACCTTATGAAGTTCACTTTTGTTCCTCTTGACCAGATTTCCCGCTTGAACACCTCTCTGCCGCTTCTGCATTGCTTTTAGGGCTCTGGTTTTTCCTTCCCTGCAACTGAGAGCTGTTTCTGAGGCTGTATGCAGACGTTCCTACAAATCCCCTAGCTCCAATTTCTGCAGTGGGACTTTGACTGATAGCCCTTTTCTCCTAGGCTTTTGCCAGATCAGCATACTTTTCAGTTTGTAGATTGAGCTGCCTCCCTTCTGTTTTCATATGGCACCCTGAGCTCGATTATGATTTAGCGCTTGGTTGACTTGAGTGGACTATAGTTGGTCTCATGCCACTCTTGCTGATGATTTCTGGGTGACTCTTCATTCTGGGAGGTCTGCAGTGCACTCCCAGTCTTGCCCCCTCCAGCAGACTCTGCTGCATGTTTCGAGTGGCACTGTTGTTCTTGGCCATGATTTGCTGCCTCCCGCCCTGAGAATGTTGCGGGTGCTTTTGGAGTCCTGATTCTCCCTTTTGTGGTGTTTGGGACTGGCCCAGACTACTTGTACAATCTCTTTGAGCACTTGGTTTTGCCTCCCTGTGTACCTTCCTTGAGCCAGGGCTACTTTACATGAGCTTAGAACATGCTCCACTGTTTGTTTTTCATGGCAGAGGGGGCATGCAGGATCGTCTGTTTTCCCCCACTTCACCAGGTTTGCATTTGAGGGCAGAAGGTCCATATGCGATCTGAGAATGAAGTGATCCGAGAGGGGCCATGTCCCCAAATGTCTTTCCCAAGTGAGACTTCTTTGGAGTGCATTTCCCACGTTGTCCATTGCCCTTGCGGGCTCTGCTGGACTGCTTTTTGGAGTCTTTTTTTGGTCTTCTTCTTTTCTCATCTCCTAAATCATCATGTCTCTTTTGGCTTTTCCTTTGGCCTTTGACCACCATTCAGTTTTGGTCACCCCCAGTCCTTGTCTGTTGGTCTGTGTGTGTCCTGTTATTTCTCTGATCTTGGACTTTCTTTGCAAAATCCATCGCCTCTCGAACTTTCCATTTTCTGCCTGTCTTCAGCTGGGGCTTGATTGCTTCAAACCACCTTGTCTCCTGAGTCTTCCAGCATGCTTTGAAGTCTGATCTTCCTGCTTTGTATTCCCCAGGATGGATTTCAGTGGTAGTTTCAGCTTTGCTTGGCGACAGTACAGCGCGATGTCAGTCAGACAGGGTGGGACACCAAGCCATTTCCTTGTGAACTTGTTGATTTTGGGCTTCCATTGCCTAAACTGTGCTGGTGCAGATGTCGTATATCATCAGGGGCCCATAGGAGCTTTGGTTCAGCATGAACTGCAAGTATTTAAGTACTGGGTGATGGCGCTTCGTCGGTCGTTTCTTGAAAAGTAAACGCGGGTTTGGTAAACCGTCATTAAATCGATAAGTTTGGTGGTGGTGACCTACCGAAGGTCAATTGTCCGTTCAATATATTGTATAAAATAGCCTATAAACGTGTTTTTATTACATCCTCACCGTATTTAAAAAATTTACGTTTACATCTTTTTTGGGTTAAAGTACTCATTGTAGAGAATGAAAACTAACGCGGGTCTAGGTTGAGAGCCTGCCGACTTTTACTCGATATATAGGATGTAATATCATATCGGCTATGTAATTTTTGTATTTCCCCAAATTTAGGGTACATATCCAAAATAGTTTGGTTAAACACAGGATGCGTTTAACGAACAGATGGCTAGTGTCGCGATCAAACCGGCGTATCTCACCTCTCGCTTTTAAAGAGTTGTAAATGTTCGTCAAACAATTGGCTTAACGCCCACAGTACAGATTGTGAGAAACGATGAACCAGGTATAGGCTTGGGCGCGCGCCTTAACTCCTCCTTATATTTCGCAATCTTTTTTCGTTAATCGCTTTGTCGCTGGTTTTTTCGATTTTTTTTTTTTCCAAATACCTTTAAGTTGCGCGCTAAGAAATTTATTATCGAGCCGCTCCGTTTTGGATCGTCTCCTCCTCCCGGGTTTTGCGGGGTCGTTCGGTGTATCAACGGGTCGACCTATTGGTGGAAATCGTATACGTTGTACGATTGTTGCGTTTGTGTGCGGTTTTCAGTTATTTTTGTTTATTCTGACGTTGAATTATGATAAATGTCATAACATTTTAGCGGTTTCTTATTATTTGAGACGTCTATCGGCGGTTGACATTGTTTAATTTTTTTCCATCAACTCAATTCCTCGCTTTTGTATACTCATAATGTTCTCACGCGAATGTCTTTTTCCGTTCCTTAGTCGACAAACCGCCGAGTAATTTCTAAAGCGAATGAGTTAACAAACCCCGACCACCTTACCGTCGTGAAAAAAGCGGCGGTTAAAAAGAACCTAATACAAAAAGCTTAACCACAAATCGATTGTCCCTTTCGGGGCCAAACGTAGAAGGCATCAAAAACGGTACTTAATGATTCGTTCCTAAAGGCGTACCCCAAAACTATAAATAAGAAAATTTAAACCGACAGAAGGCTGATTGGAAATTTGTATACTCGAACCTTTTAACGAATTAAACGCTATATTACATAGGGGTTTTTTCCAATATTTATCCTTTCGTAAATCGAGAACACAAACGTTGCACGATGGAAATTTTTCGTTAGTCTATTAATACTTATCACGGTATTAGGCGCTACCTTTTTTTCGATTGTCGGGGTTTGGGGAGTGGAATTTTCATTTTTTTGGTGGACGAAATTTACGGCGATGACATACCGCAAATATCGTATAGGGGGTTTCATTTTACATGGATACTAACGATCCCGTTTATGACCCTATAGTAAAAACCTTAGATGCGTTTTCTTTTGTATGATGCGTTTAACGATGGCCTTGGTTTTGCGCGACAAATATACCGAGCTGATCGCTGACCTTACCAGCTTTTAATCATAACCGATTCGATCAGCAACATCGAGTCGGTTTCCACTTTGAGCGAGCCATACAACGTCAACAAATTAGGTCTTCATCCGTTTTTAGACATCGGCTCCTTACTAGTTTCGATCGCGATTAGTAACCCGTTAATGACTCAACGCTATGGGTGAGTGACTTGGAACTTTTCTATGATTCATACTTTTCGCGAGCACGTGCCCGCCTATTCTTTGATTATTTCGGAGCTACAGCTTTTTCTTACAAACATAAATTGAACCATCCGGGTTACGATTATCAAAGGGCGATCTGTTGGCGATATTGTAAAGGGGGGAAACTACCCGGGGTCATCTTTACATTCCCGAAAAAACTAACCCGTTTGTCCCGAGGGTCCGGCTAAGGATAACCGAATTCACGGGAAAGGTCGTATCACCGTGTTAAACCCAACATCGTGACGTATACGCGTTGTTTTTTACACGGATACTTATTTTGTATTTCTTCTAGTACCATAGGCTTTTTTGCCTAGGTAGAGCCAAACACGACAACGGTCCTCCCAATCGTTCCTTCCCATAACCCTTTCGGTCGAAGAATGTAAAAAAAATGCGAGACGGCCTCAATAGCAAGTACGGTAAGCTAAACCGGGCAATCTTCTTTAGTGTACTCCACGTTGAACCCCAAAAGGTTACTCTTATCCTTGCGCTAGCCACCAGAGCCAACACGTTTACGACGCTTTGATGGCTCGCTCCTCTATGGACGTGTTAATGCCTTCCTTAACTATTCATACGCCTTGGGTCGCCATACCAAATCGCGTTTATATTCTGACCATTACTACGACGAACTCGGAAGTTCCGTTTTAATATGGGATCGAATTCACGTACAAGACATATGTTTACACGTGCCGAGATTAACGACCTACGTGGAAACGGTAACCTACGTGGCACCAACATTTCCGCACCTATCGCTAGCACCCCGGCCAAACCAAGTGACGTATTTTATTAGCAACGATATAAAAAGCCGCGTTGGTCTTTGACGATACTGAACGGATAAACACGACCACCACGGCTAAGTTTAACTGTATATCTTTCGATGACCGTGACGAATTGTACAGAAACAAAAGACGGGGAAATTATCAAATTCACTCCGGGTCTAGCGAAACCCCCGGTGCGATGGGGACCGAAACCCCATATGCATTACGGTTTCGCCGCGATAACAAAGTACATTCTGTGACCAAGAATAAAAACTGACTGGTATAAAAAATACCTTCCATACGCCTAATCTTTTGAAGAAAAAGCCCGATAAATACTTTTTTCTGGCCTCACCCTCCCCCAAACCCCTCATCCAGTTAACACGAAGTTGACTAGCGAAACGAACGCTTATATTCAGTTCATTAACACAGAACGTAACAACAAAAACTTCATCGCGAGCCGTTGAAGCTTGCAAACAAAATCAAGCATTGTTGGACAACTTTATTCAATTTTGCAGTTAGATCCTAGGTCGCGCTATTTCCACTAAACTTAACCAACCGTGCAAGCCAGCATCGCGGTAAAGACGCGTATAACGTTAAACTATGCGAGTAGTTACTAACGTTCAAGTAATAGGTACCTTAAGAACCAACAGTAGCGTGACTGTAAGTATCGAGCGAGAGTCGATGAGCGTAAGAGATATTAGTTTAAAAAATTCGGGTTGTTTCCCGATAAAACGCAAGTGTCTGACGATGCCGCTGTTGCGATTCGACCTTAGTAACACTCGGGTAAATCTAATAGGTCAGCTAACAAACAAGGGCATTATCGAATCGTCTAAGATTTCGTATTTGGAAGAATGTGATTTTTCCCAAGGCGCAATTGTTTAACATACATAACGTCTCGTAATACTTTAAAGATTACCAGCTTTTTGCCAGTTTCCAACGGAAGTCTAAGACAAAGGCGGCTCGAATCTCTCACCGAAGCCCATTCGTTCGTTAAAAAACCCCGCAAAACGTTAAAGACGTTACTTTCCCCGGAAAAGGGGCGTGTTCGATGATAACAACAAAATATTGGAAAATTTATACACGCATTCAACACCAGTCCGCTTAAAGAAGACCTGTACAAAAAAATTCCGATGGGTTTAACGAATACTGATCTTTATTCCATCGCGGGAGAAACAGTCGCAGTTCCAAAGCCTATCGGATTTGATCGAACTAGCGAACGAAAACCGCTACGCGACCACGATAATGACTGACAAAACAGTCGCTGATTTAATCGGCGACGACCAGTTTAATGGGACCGACCCGAAACGTGTTTTTGCCATTAGGACACGGGATCGGGGGTGCGTTCGATGGTATTGGTTCCGGTTTTGGGTTTAAAGCGTTGAGGGTCTGGGTGATGGTGTAGGCGACGCCGCCGAAGGATCGGTAAAGGGGGATCGAGTCTGATCGATTCCATTAGCGAAGGGCTAGGTAAGACTATTTTCCCAATTATCATGGGAGCGGTGGCTTTCGTGGGTATAGGCGCGTTTATTTTTATAATGTATCAAAAATGGGTAAAGGCGATTTTGATCGACCCGCGAACTCGGGGAGGAAGAGGAGAAAAAAGACATTTAAACTTTCCGGAATGCGGAAACCCCTAACTTTGTCCACTTGCTCTTAATGGCTTCGTATACTATGTAAATTTAGTTTCATTTTAAACGATAACCGTATTTACCGTTAGCGAACGCGTTATAAAAATCGACGGCGTTGTCCAATAAGTATACTCAACGATCTATCGTACTTCATCCAAGACACGCTGAGTGCGCAGTTGACGTGCATAAAGTTGGATTAAAAAGAATCGTCGTTGTACCTTAGAATGGAAAAATTTTGGGACCGTCCATTTCGACGTATCCAAAGCGACGTCTTGACACAAATCGTTGTAAAAATAGTCGCGAGGTTTACGCTTCGTTACTAGTCTAGGAGTCATTATGACGTAGTCTTTACGGTTTTCAGATGTTCATAGTTTTTTTAAACGTACTTAGGTTCTTTTTCACTTTGGAATAGATTAGGTGGTAAATAACAGTTCTATGAACCTTTTAAAAAAGGGGATGTTAGACGGTGGATGAGACACGAAGCCTTTAACAATTACGCGTTTGGGCCTTTCGTAACCCACGTAACAATTCGGGTTTTTCATGGCGACCCACTTGAATCGATTTTCCAAACCTTAAACCGAATACTATTTAGAGTCCCTCAGGTTTGACGAGCTAGTTCTTTTGCAGTCTTTATACATAATCCCGTCCGTCATAATCGCCAGCAACGACTTATCGTCCCGGTTCAAAAATATTTACGTGATACATGTAGGCTACGCTTCATTGCTTTAACAGGTTGTGTAGTCTAAGTCGTGTACTTGCATTTGCCCAGTAGCGACATTTAGGGTTTAAAATTTAACCCCAGGATGCTTTTTCTTAAACTTATTCAACAGCGAGAAACGTTTGCAGTAAATGTTCATCGCCATTCCCTGGTTGTGAATTAACCCACGTTTAAAAATAAAAGCTAACGGGGGTCGAAACCGTCACGTTGCGAAAGTAACGTTCGTGGTCATTTTTAAAAACACGTGACGATGGCTTTCTTTCGAAAATACTCGCCGTTGGTACTTTCGTCGTACATTTTAGCGATATATTTTCATTACTTTGTAGTTTTTAGGTGGTACAATCGTTTTTAGCTACGTTCGCGATCGTACAGCCGTAGGGAAACCGCGGGGTTTCGCGTTTATACACTCGAGGATTTCGCGTTTGTTTGAGGATTTTTTTCCTAATCACCCTTCGATTTTGTCAAACGTGACGTACGGGTCGTAGGTTTTAAACATTTACGTAAGGGATTGTTGATGGGGTTTTGGGTTTAAAAACAGATGATACCGTTTAAGGGAATACAGGCGGCTAGTATAAGGGGTAGTCGATTTTGATTTTCTATACCCACAAAAACAAAGGGGACATATTTCTTCCAGTAGGTATTTGATTATCTTACGTTTTCCCGTTGTTAAGGGACGTTTTTAGTTTGATGGGTTCCGTTAACCACGGAATAGGATGGATATGAAAAAACAAATGATGAAACGATTTGGGTATGACGTAACCGCGTTTTAGAACGACAAAAACATCGTTTTTAATTTTTTAACGATGTCGGTCTTTACTTCGATCGCTAAATGTTGTAAAATATTTTGCTTTTCAGATACTGCCTAAAGGGGATTGGGAAAGTTGAACCTAGGATGCTTGGCAAAAATTTATCTATGTCTCCATGCGTAATTCTCGTTCTACTCATTTCGCCTAACGCGCCGTAGTATGGTCTATCGCGAAAGGCGTTGTGCACTACCGAAATGGCAAAATTTTCAACGAACCGTTTGGGAGGCATACTATTTCGAAAGTTTAACCGAAAACACGGGCCCCGGATTAGATACCGTTTGTAATTTAAGAGCTTTAGATTCATCATAGCGTACGTAATACAAAATGTTTAATATTTCTCGGTTATAAGAATAACCCCCCACAACAATTTCCCTTTATCCGACATCACTGTCTCTCTAAATAGAGATCGCGGTTTATATATCCAAGACGTTAGCCATTACTCTTCTTTTTTGGTCATTAACGGCGAAAGGTTTGTCTCCTCCTAATCGTTTCGTTCAAATGACCGCAGCGACTCCATACTACTAGCAGCCGGGTTGTTTATAGACAAAGGTTTCCATTCTACAAAATTGGGTTAGGAAACGCCGCAAAAAAAAGACATAATAAAAGCCACGACTAAATCTTTCTCTATCATTGGGTGAAAATTTTACCCGTCAGTTTATGATGTCTTTAAACGAAGTTCTGAGTTGTTCGATAAACGTTTCTAAGACGAACTATTTTTGCGGTGCGTTTGTTGCAGCTGGCTGTTGATTTTAAATTTTTGGCGTTACACGTATCGATGACCGTTTTAAAATTTTTAAACTCTTGTTTCTGTCCAAGTTATATCCGGGTACAAAGTTGGTTTTCGCGCGTTTGTGTATAAAAATGCTCGAAACCGAAGAATTACCGAGCGTAGAACACAGTTTGTTGTAAATAATGGCCACGTTTTTCACATTAGAATTGTTCTCGACCGTAATAAAAAACTTGCTCGCCGAAACGCTACACCAATTTTGATCCACTATCGTTCTTATACATTTTACGATCATATCGGTATTTTCGTCGTTAATGTATATAGCTTCTTGTTTTATCGAACAATCTCTCTTCTAAATTAAACCCAAAAACGGGTAGAGAGATGATGTCACGCAGCTTAAAGCCGGGGCCCCGACCGTTCCGTGCAGTTATAAGGGGGATCTACGTAGATGTAAAAATCCCTTTTTTCCCCCGGTTTCAACCAATACAGCATTTGCCTGGTTTGCACATAGTCAAAAAACGATTTGTTAAAAAAAGACACGTCGTCGGGTCCCCCACCACGCGGGTTCAGTAATTCCTCCGGTTTGGATGACTCCTAATTCATTGTCATAATTCGTTACTGATCCTACCATTATTTGGTGAACGTTTTATTGTCCTGCGAAAATTTAATATGGTTCGGCGCAAAACACTTTCAGACCCACGCACCCGCTAGTGGTGGTACTGTATTTTAAGTGATCCGATCGAGTGCAAAAGTATCCGATCTGTACACGTTTCCGTATTTTTTGTTGGGAACTAAATGGGAAATTATATCGATCAAAAACTGTTTCTTATCGCCGATAGGACTGGATATTAACCCAATTTTACATTTGCGTCTTTGCGCCAAGGGTAAAAAGTACCGAATCTCGATCTGGAAATACACAAAGCTTCGTCCACTAAACTTTAATGTTAGGGTCTTGACCTCTTAACGAGTTATCCAACCAAGCACTAGCGCATTTTAACAATTGATAGCCCCGTCATCGAATTTCATAGTTACGTTTTGTTCCGGAAAAGAAATGGTTAACTCGCGTTCCTCATCGTCGTAACATCGGTTCAGCGACTTGATACACTCGATGATTTGATTCTTGGTGGTGGATACTAACTTATTGCTTTGCGCTAGGCTAACACGACTACTTTCCCTCAGAAAAGCATGGCCGCGGTACGTAGTATATGAATCGTGGTTTTTCCGTGACCTCTGGGTCCCGACCGCGATGTAGTGCTTTTTCGTATTTCTTCTATGTAATAGTGTAGGCTGCCCGCAGCAAACCCAAAAAATAGTCGTCAGTCATGGCTAATAAAAAATTATATAGCATCGAATAGCTGCAGATATTTCGTATATAGTAAATAACGTTTCGTATATGATGGATTTTTGAACATTCGAAAAACTCGCCGTTACCTTTGTGGAGTGCGTTAACGCATTTTGATAAATTGTTTGATTTTTTCATTTCTTTAACTTGCGACTTATAATTTGAGTATAAGAAAAAGAGAAAGTGAATCACGTTGCGTATCGAACAACCGTCTTCGACGTCCATCCGAAATCCCCGTCATCAAAGACGGTACTGTAATTATTATAAGGCACTAGCCCGACAATACTCGGTTTGCGTTTTAAAGAATCGTGTAAAAACCGAGACCACATATATTTTTCGTGAAGGTGTTTCGCGTGCTAGAATACAACTTTCGTGAAATTCTATACATCCCCACATATTATCATTCGCTCTTACTCGAGGATAAAAATAAAATCCACTCGAAAAGTGAAATTTGTTATCATTGGTTACGTACATGTCTGGTTTTTTTTCTCTCCTGTACAACGATTGATCGCATTAAAGACTTGGTTTTTTTGCCAGTAAACGGACGTCTAATGCTTATCGTGGTTAGGGGAAACGTTAACATTAATTTCATAACGGTAGAAGTTTCCGCTGATGAATAAATTGATTTAACGTGGCGCGATAAAGACGTATGGTTTGGCATAAACTGGAAACCAATAAAGCGTAGGTAACACGAATCCGAACAAAGTGTTAAACCGCCTGGTTTTCCGGTCCAACGGAGTTTCGCTGTTGTATCGAATAGTGCAATACGCATAATCGTGGGTTAACCGGTAGTTAATCTGTAAAAAAATGAACGTTCGGTTCCATTAAATACATTTCAAACATTAAATGTCCTATACTTTGGACGCTTTTTTGTACCCGTCATACATAAAATCGCACACCATCGTTCATGGTTTACGTTATTAAAGGGTGTAAAACTTTTTCTATTGCGTTGTAACGATAAAAGGGATTTTAAGGTCGCTACAGCCGCTTCGTCATCGACCACCAACACACAACGGCTTCGTTCGTGTACGCGTCCTTAAATTTTCTACCTAGTTCCGTTTTGCCTCCCCGAGTATCATCGTCGTATAACCGTTTTATTACTTCGTGAGTATCCGGAGACCTAGTAAGAAATCTCCAGGGTGAATATCGTTAACACTAATTTCATTTGAATATAGAGGTATTTTTTGGGTTACTGGGAAACGTGTACAACGAAAAATGTTACGGAGTGATTCAAGCAATTAAACGAGCTTCGAAGACGATTTTTTGATGGTAGAGTACAAGTTAGGGTCGCTAAAAGAAGCGATAGTTTTTCCGTTTATACGTACGAACCTAAAAATTTTTAAACTAGCCCGAGTGTTTACGATAGGCCGATTTTGTTCGTTTCGTTACACCTTATCGCAAATATGTTGAAAAAACAAAGATCTTTTAAAAGCCGACTGAGATGACGGACGTATACATAGACTTTAAAATACGAATCGTATTTTATTAATCAATATACATCGATTATCGTTACTTAAACGCGTTACGGGAAATTTTAAAATCAAGCGTTTTTTTTCCAACTCCGACTTTATTTCAGGGTGTAACCCAAAAAAAAACAGCAAGCGCTTTAATTTCACCTATGACGAAAAAACCCACGTACGATTTTACCTTAAGATTCGTTCTTTTTAGTAAGGAAAACCAACTACGCTCGAGCATCCTATTATTTGTTGATAGGCGGTTTTAATACACCCGCGAGGTTTCGGCAATGTTGTACTATAAATCTTTAGTCATCAACGCTTACAGCGTCGCAATTTCCCTTTTGGGTTTGTTTTGTTTGTGTAGTTAACTTAACGTATAGAAAAAAGCTTAAAGAATGTCAACGATTGGTCAGCATTAATTTCCCGCGTTTTTACCATGCCTACAGTAATAGACGGGGCTATACGATTTAGTGACCCGATACGATTCTTCTAAAAATCGAGAAAAAAATCCCCGGTGGTCGTCACAGATTGATGGGAATACTATCCGTCGTCATCGTTGTGAATAATCATTTAAATAAGCGGGTTTTAAGTAATTGAATGTGACGCTAAGGGTGTTTTAAAGCCGATTCCCCAGCAGGATGAGATGAAAAAGAAGACGACGTCGTAACGCTAATATCGATAACGAATCAACTTGGTTTAAAACCGTTAATTTAAACCTTTACCCTAACATACTTTGTCTTTAAACCCTAATATCGTTATTATCGTTTTTGATTTTTCTGGGTCGACGTTTTTCTTTTTACGTTGGTAATTACGACCGTCAGATCGATTTGTCTATCTACGGTACTCGAGTATCGGACTTACCATTTAATGTCGATATACGATTTGTTTTTTTTTTACTAAATATACTAGTAATATTTTTTATGTCGTATTTGACCATTATCGTTTATGGAATTGGTTTATTTGGTAGAATACCACGGTGTTAGAAAAGATATTGAAATAACAACGATTATTCTAATTTGTTTTAGGAATCGTAGTACTGAGTATAAAATTAATAGGGTTCAAAACCCAAATTGGATTAGTCGTCGTAATTCGGTTTCTAGATCGTACGGGTTTTGTCGGGTTTTTAAAATTCGTTGGCGGGGAGGGAACTTGGTTATAATAAATTTACGTTTTGGGTTTGTACATAGTGACTGAGCCTTCGGGAGGAACTGCCGTCGAGGAGGCCGCGTACGCCCCGTATTGGAACGAGGAGGAAATAAAACATTGACTGTCATCATCATTCGCCGCGGTCTGGGGTTTAGGCGTCTTTACTCTTTTGCGCATCGTTAGCGTAACGTGTGTAGATATTAGATATACGTATTAAGTTTATTTCGTGTATATATTCGTGAGGGGATCTAAAATTCGTAATGTTGGGTTAAACGGGGTTTTTTCGACTAAATCAAAATTATTAAGTATTATACATTTCAAATTTGATTAAAACTAATTTGGGCATCGAAAAAGATACTACTAACGTTCCGTCCAAAACGGTACTCTTCCTTTCCGGAGTCGTTACCTTCTTTGCTTTTGGTTTCAGTAACGTAAAGTTAAATAAATCCTACCTTCAATATCATCTCGGTCTACTAAATCAATAACGGATACCATTTCGCTTAATAATTGTTGACCTATAGCGTTATTTAGTACGTTTACGTAAAAACCGCTTTTTGTCTATGACAACGTTAATCTTTTCTCTTTCGTTTCCGTAAAGACGCACGTTGTCGTATTTACACACTATCCCATACTCGTTTAAACTAGTTGATCGTTGCCTTTAATCCATTTGCAAAGTTTAGGGCTGGTTACGTCTTTTTATGGTAAACCGCCCGCAAACGTAGTTGGGGTTTTTAAATTTAAAAACTGTGTAACGTTCGTGAAGGCTTTAAATCCGCCGTTTGTTTCAGTAAAGAAGTCTTACATTCACCATCTCCGATTAAAAATATTGTTTCGACATCTTGTAGCGTAAAGTTTTAGGGTCGTTTAATTTTGTAATTAAATAGTCGGGCGTGGCCTTAATTTTACAATTGTCTTGCATACAGACTTTTACCGCTTTTGTGTAAAAAAAATCCCGATCCGTCCGTATCGTTAACCGCCCGTAACGTTCTCTCCTCTCCGTACTCGCCATAAAGTTGAACTTGTACAGGTGTGCGTTGTCGACAGTTGGGGTTTTTTTCCACCCCATAAACCGGGAATACAAGTAAGGCTATTGTCCGAGTAACCAATCTGATAGTATTAGCGGGTCCTATAAAAATGTCTTTAAAGTCCAACCAAAATCTGTGCGACAAAAGACTGTGATTTTAAACACAAGTTCTCTAAACGCGGTTTGGTCAACAGTCCCCGCGCGTGCCTATGAATGTATCGTACGGTAATAAATCTCTCATCGCTTCGATAAGTTGTTCTAACTCTGTCAGTTGAGAGAAATGGGTGAACCACGAGCGCGCACCACAATATATATATATTTTTTTGTTAATAGTATAATACCGTATTAACCGTCATTGTTAATGTAAACCTTATTGCGGGTTGTATGCGTGCGCAGCCACACGACAAATCAACATTAATAGAGTGATAGACAGACAACAAAGTAGCATCCTTTCGAAAGCAAACGCACTCGTTGTGGAGTGTACACGCACAAGTCGGTTTATTGTAGAATAGTGGGAAACACTACGAGTAAAATTTGTTCTAACTAAGTGCAAATGATGTTTACACTACAATAGAAACATAAATGTAACAAAAAGAACCACGAAAGACACTATAAAAATAAAAAAGCAGCTAAAAGCACTATTGATTTAATATATTTGAACAACGCTTTACTTAATAGTAACAAACCCCATTAACACGGGGTGCATCAACGTCAGTTGACAAAACCAACCAAAAGAGTTTAATGTTACACTCGATCCACCGTTTATTCGCCAATCGATCACACAGTCGTTTGTGAAGACCATGAACGTTCGTGGGACTGACAATCGATCGTTTCTACTTGGTTGACAACACGATTTAAAAAACGGGGCTTACACACACACACAACTTCACGCCATTTCCCTAAACATTACATTTTATACTTTAAGAAAAAACGCATCAAAATACAACAACGGCATTCGTACATATCTTTCGATTTTCTCAAAGACAAATTAAAATAGATCCATAAACATTACATCTATAAAAAAAAAAAAAACGCATCAAAATACAACAAAGCGTTTTTGGGACGAGTTTTTTTTTAAACAAAACTAGTATTTAAACATTCACATACTTTCAATGACATTAAAACGCAAACCACGTAGTTCCATCGCGACTATGCACACCAAAAAATAAACACACGGTAGCTTATACACATGACTTTACAATTAATAAGAAATCCACATCACAACCCGATCAACCTCAGAAGATGAGGCGAAGTACACACGCCACCATTTCTTCCTGTTCGCACCAACGGTGGAAGACAGTATCTCTTTACGGTATCATTCTCCCCCTCAGATCCATGAATGTAGGTCGCGTTTTTAAAACGCGATGTGGCAGAAAGCAAGCGGCTTCTGCCGCAGTAAACTCTTGAAGTCTTCCGAACCGAATGGTTGAGGTACTTTGCTTGTTCGCCGAGCTGCAGATTGTTGGTCCAGTTGATGATATGGCTGCGATGATGACGTAACTGGGGAAACGCACCGTTCTTTGCCTGTGATAAATCGAGGTATGCACGAGAACCGGATCGTCTTTCTTCCACAGACTGGATGATGACGTTATAATCTCGTTTTGTCAGCATGAAATTGCACAAATCCTGCATTTGGCTCCGCATTCCCTCGTTCGACGAGCCTCTCGAACAACAGTAGTATGCAATAACGCGCCTTTTTGGCGGTTTTACTGGGCCGAAGAAACGCCAACCCGACACGCCCTAGCTCGTTCGTAGTACTTGCGCATGTGAGCGTGACAAACTGCCGCTTAACCATTTGTTGCAGTAAGGATCCAAAGGCGAGTTCTTTTTCAATGTGGAAAGGCATCTTTACTCAGCGGCAATGTCTCTACCGTCTGCTGCTGAACCCGACCCCCGCTTTATTTTAATTCAGTGGTGAACCCACTGACGTCATCGCGTTGAAACTCTTATTGTAACCCCAACTGGGCGTTTTTTTTAACTATTAATTTAGGGAAAGGGGCAAACGCATGGCGCAACGATGACTTTTTCCTACGTGTTGTATTGCGACATAGACTCGGTGACGAGGGAAATTTTTTTGGGCTACCAATGTCGCATCATTGGCGCTCATGATCCTACTACAGTTATTATGGATTTTAAAACTTTTAACATATTAGGTAAACTACCTAATTCGCAACAGACAATTGTGATTTCGTCAGATAATGAATTGTGCGTTAAAAGACAATATTTTAACGTTAGTAATTTGTGGTTGGCTCTGAAAAACCCTATTAACTCGCTCAAGATGAGACTGCATATTGTGGGAGAGGGTTTTGTTCTGAAGTTATTCCTAAACATGGTTTAGTTGTAAACTAATCGTTAATAGTATCGAACGTCCCGGGGGGATTACTTTCTTTGGACGTTGTGGAGCAATTTTCCGGCGCATTCTCAGTTAACCGATGGGTACAGATTTCGCGAAATAAAGTCGGCCTCCGACAATACTGCGTTTACTATAGAGACGGTCTGTAGAATCCGTCAAAACTAAGGTTCGTACATAGGCTTCCTGTTGGGGTTTTGAAATAATCGTATTAAAACGATCTTCTCTCGATAGGGCAACAAACGCAAGTCTGGTATCACTTATATAAAGCACGATTCCCTTAAATCATTATGCATTTACATAATGCGATTAAAGCAACGAGGGATTAATCGATTATGCTGTATTCCGATACTTGTTTTGGTGCGATTTTGTTCTCGTTGTACTACGTGAGGCTTAAGGATTATTGTCTATGCATTTTAACAACAAATTGACAACCCACTCATTCAGTATGTCGCATTACAGTGTAACAGACGTGTTATATTGCTACGAACTGACGTTGGTAAAAATCATTATGCATTTACTAATGCGAAATTTAAACAATAAGGGGTTAATCGATTATGCTGTATTCCGATACTTGTTTTGATGCGATTTTGTTCTCGTTGTACTACGAGAAGCTTAAGGTATTATTGTCTATGCAATTAAGCAATTAATGCGATTAAGCAACAAGGGATTAATCGATTATGCTGTATTTCGATACTTGTTTTTTGGGGCGATTTCGTTCCGATGTACTACGAGAGCTTAAGGTATTATTGTCTATGCATTTTAAAAACAGTTACAAATTGTCAACCCTAACGATCTTCCCTTAAATCATTATGCAAATTTTAGTAACAACTGTACATAATGCGATTAAGCAAAAAGGGATTAATCGCATTATGCTGTATTTTGTTTCTCGTTTTGGTGCGATTTCGTTCTCGTTGTACTACGAGAGGGTTACGGTATTATTGTCTATGCAATTAAGCATTAATGCGATTAAGCAACAAGGGATTAATCGATTATGCTGTATTTCGATACTTGTTTTGGTGCGATTATGTTTCGTTGTGCTACGAGAGGCTTAAGGTATTATTGTCTATGCATTTTAACACAAATTGACAAATATTTTATTCAGTATGTCGCATTACAGTGTAACAGACGTGTTTATTGCTACGAACATGACGTTGGGAAAACGCCGGATAACGCTAAAGTTGGGAAGTTCTTACTTTCTTCTCGTCTAAAAGTAAGTTGGATCAAGTACCCAAGTTATAAAAACTTTGTAACCAATGTATATTTTTGAATCCGAAGCTGACGTCTATAAACCTTAGTACAAAATAATTTAGAGCGCGTGTGTCAAAATAAGATCAAAACGTTTCAAGAGTCTTACCCTAACCCTTACCGATGTTTCCGATCTTACGATGATGGGCATCAAGAAACTGCTGACGATGCGAAGCAAAAAAATTCACGGTGTCTGCGTAGGTGGAAAAGAAATTATTTTGCCCCACAAAGCAACAACGACTTAGTGTACGTATCAAGAAAAATTAGCAACATAAGCGCTTTACAGTTGCCCGTGATTCCACGTTCGAGCAGTTTAAGGCTGGGCGATTCAAGGGAAGCATCTATTTCTTAAAGTTGACTACGACGTGCGACACGATACCGGTATTATCGTTATTAGCGATAACGTTCGTTTCCAGCAGCGTCAGAGGAGATTTTTGTAAAACGTTTATCGTGAGCTTAAAAGAAGCCGAAGATTACGTGGCAGGTACGATACTGACGATAGCTATTGCGTGGAAGCCATCTTGGCACGTCCTCATTGTGGCGGCGAGGTGACAGAAAATTATGCTTTGCAACTAATTCCTTTGAAAATTACGGCGGATAAGGCTCCCAGATGGATGGTCGTTCTATCCATCGTAGAGTCTAGGTTGAAACGGTATTAAGAGTTACTATTTTGCTTATGCTGTCTTATTCAACTTTCGCACTGTGCGATAACGCGTGGTACGGAACGATACCGAGCAATTATTACACATTGTTCACATTTTCGTGGTTTTATGAAGACGTCGAGGTCGCATTACCGTATATTCCTGTAGGATGGATCGCGGGCGTATGTTTACATAAATCGCAAGCGTAAAAGCCAAAAGTTGCCAGGTCGCTGTCTAAGATGTCAACGCACTTTTGTTGGTCCGGTAAATTAAACGATACCACCGTAGTAGATTCCGTGTCGGATTTACTAGGGGTTGTAACGTATAATTGTTTAATGAACAACGTTGAGCTTCGTTAACCGTAGCGGTTTTCACTTTTTGAAACGTTGCCGAATGGAATTTTCTAATAGCCCAAAGCGTCGCCTTTAAAGTAAAAACTAAAAGTAAGATTCGAGGTTTTTTTCCAAAAAGCGCAGCGTTGATAAACCCCTTCACGATCGTATGTAAGTAGTTTTACGTCGATGACGTCAGTCAGATGATCCGTACAATACGGGGGTTCGACCAAAATGATACTCGTCAGTAAAAACACCTCCGTTTTTCGCTTGTTTTTGGAATGTACACGTTAATGGGTCCGTTATGGTGTTTACATACTTTCAGAGTATATAGCGATCGATCTTTCGTTTGTCTGATTCCCAAACCCAAAACATAAGCGGGCGGAGGGTGTGATGGGGGAATTTATAAACGATTCTGAAATTTTTCTTTAAAAGTAAGACCTAATATACCATTATGGACGTAAGTAACGAAAGACAAATTGGGTACTAACGTTTTGACGTATATTTATTACCCTTCGGCTTAAGAATGTTTAACAACGCATTCCACAAACTCGTGACTCGAGTTATCGTTCATTAAATCTATTTTCAGCCGTTTTAAAAAGGCTACGTTTTCTGGCTCGTATCGCAAATTGTTTACTCCAGGATCGAGGCCTCGTTTTGATAAACTGTCAAATAGTTTTGGCCGTTCTATTACTACTAGTTTAAGGTAAAGTTTTTCCAGAAAAGAGTAAAACGGAACCTGCGTTTTAGTAATAATAACCGTTTTTCTCAGGCTGTCGTGTACAAAATGAATAGATTGGCCTTTTAAAGAAGTTTAACGTACGTCCCAAAATCGCTTAATAACAAAGTTTCCCTGTAAGAATTTGACAAAAAACGAAGTAATTAAAACGTGAGTTTCGTAATAACCCCCTCTGAACGCGTGCGTAACAACGCCACAGGCACGTCTATCTCCATAGGCAGATAAAAATACTTGTACATTTGTCTCAAGAAAAATGGGTGTAAACGATCGGAATCTGGATCGTAAAAAAATCATCGCTAAATGCGCGTTAATGGCCATGTCTGGATTTTTTTGGGCTTCCGGGGCAGGGAGTTAAAAATTTATACGGCGATGCGTTCGTCATAATGTTTTAAAAAGCATGTAACTACGATGGATCCGTACACTCTAAAGATCGGCAAGGATTGTAAATGGTTTTGAGGAACTCATTGTATTACGAAAATTTACCACAATGTTAAACGCTCTGCAAAATCATCCGAAAGCGAAAGAGGACCTACGATCGTTTTATGCTCGACTTACAAAACCCCCAATCGCCCTGTTGTACAACGCTAAAATCCTTGTACATCAAACATTACGCGGTTTTTTAATACGTAGCCTATGCGTGCTTGCAAATTTCCTAAACCGTTTTTTACACGAGCGGAAAGAGGAACGGCGACACGCTTACGCGAACTTAAAGCGGGCTTACCCTTATTTATGGAAACCTTTATTGTAATCCCAAAGTACGACTGAAGCGGAACTTCGTGAATTTCATAAAGCTTATTTCCGAATTTTTGTCCCCGCACTGTTATCATAAAGATGAAAATTTTTGTGGATAACGACAAATTCCCCTTTTGAATGTTATTTAAATTTCGTAATCGATAATTTATACGTTGGTATAGGTAGACCCGAACATATGGGTCCGAAGTTACACGCCGGCGATGTTGCAAATCAGCTGTTCGACCGATTTTAAACGAACCCTATATCAAGGCATTTGTATCACTTCATTGATGTTGATACTCCTACAAAATTTGAGAACTGTTAGCGGATTAAGGGGGGCAGCTACAACCCCTTCAGACGTTTAAAATATTACACCCGTTCATTTAATAAAGCCGCTTTCGATGGCCCAGCGGTTCAGTCATGGGTTATTAAACGAAACGCGTTAGCGCCAGTGCTACTACTAGTAAAGAT
Source organism: Conus ventricosus (assembly GCA_018398815.1). Lineage (NCBI taxonomy): Eukaryota > Metazoa > Mollusca > Gastropoda > Neogastropoda > Conidae > Conus > Conus ventricosus. The sequence continues at coordinate 124,358,240 of CM031598.1, read as the reverse complement.
GCAAACACGATTAACCTTACGGTATAAACTTGATAATTTATTTACGCGATTACCTCAACACAAAAAACGTATGTTACGATTGGCGCGAGTTCCGACAAATCGTTTTTTCTAACAAGGGTTACGGTCTTACGTTACAGGAGTTGGAAACCGTCGACTGTATTCAAGCGAGCTTAGTAAAAGCTTTACAAAGAATTTTTTTCTTAAACAGAGCGAGTGTCGTTATAAAAACTGGTTTTTGTTCAAAATCGATTTTATCTACAGTATTCGTCGTTGCTCGAAGTGTGTTTTGCAATCAATCAAGTCAGACAAATGTTCAAAATTCCCACGTGTCTATACTCTTCTTTATGAAAGATTTAAACCATTTATAACGAACTTATGATTAAACTATTTCTAAGCCACGTAATAGAGCCTTCGTACGTCATCACCGTTAAAGGGAGGTACGAAGAAGAAGAAGTCTACGACGCTTACAAGCGATTTCGTTCAGGGAGAATCCCCCATTTCTTTCACGTGTACGAAGTGTTAAAAATATTTGCACGGTTTTCACGCTATAAACATAAACGGGTAACTTGTTATATACATAGAGACGCGATCGCTTGTTCCAAAGAGTAGCAAAAATAGTCAACGAAGGTTTCGATCGATCGATAGCGACTTACGGATTTTTCACTATCGAAACGTCTCTGTCTTTGCTAATGGCTTTTATTTCGATATTTAGACGACCAAAACCTAAAACCAGTGGCGTTCTGGTTTAGTAGTAGTAACGCTCGAATAATCACCACCACCACGACTACTACTACTACTAGTAGCGCAACGGCTAAATTAACGGAAACGTTTGGAATCCTGATTTTATGAAAACGTTTTTTCGAGGTCAGAAAGTTACGACCGTGGTTAAAGCGTTCATAGCAACCGGGCCCGACGAACCGATCGTATAAAGGTCTTTGAAAACAGTTAGGTATGTCGTTTTTAAATCGGAACTATCCGAATCCAAAATCGTACTCCATACTAAAAGTTCTGGTGGTTCATCTTAAAGGGCTATTCTTAAAGCTTCCCCCCATCAACACGAACATGCGTTATTTAAAAAAATTTTAGTGAAATCCGTAAACGCGCATAAACGGTAACGTGTTCTTTGTACAAAACGGTTATTGAAGATGACGTAATACCGGTTAGTAACACTTTAATTTTAACATAAAAGGCGACGATTTAAATTGAGACAGGTACTCTTGCAGTTTTACGTTTCCCTTCTTCTCTAAAAAGCCCCGGTCAAAAAATGCGCGTGAAGATATCCAACGTTAGAAAAAGCGATCGAGTTTACAGTCGGGTATAGTCAACGAGTTTTTATTACAGGAGCGAAGCGTTGAAACCATTCCCAATTATATTAAGGTTAACAGTTTTCCCGGGTAAAACGATACAATGAAGGAACCGGAAACAACAACGTCATTATCCACAGACAAAGTATTTTGACTAGCATTAACACTCAAAACGATTTTTCGGGTTTGTAAAGAGACGGCCGCCAAGGGGTATAAACACGCTGAGAAAATTAGAGGACCTACAAGATATAGTCTATAAAATTACCTCACCAACAAAGAAAATTATGAATCACGTTGTCTTAGGGCTTATTAAGCTAATGTACTTAAGTGTTACGACAATCCCGCCGACTACAAGCGATTACCGACACGTTCAAACAACGGCCCAAACAATGCCGATTTCTTTTTTAATCAATCGTTTTATTAGGGCGCCCAAAACCCCGGGGTTGGCAGCAACGGATCGTTTTTATGTTTCTACAAATCGCCTATTGCGCGTACCAGCATTAAATCGCTAAGTTTCGCTGACGCGGACTACGACCCACCCTTCATGACGTATAAGTCGGTTAGAGAACAGGGAAACCTTCATTCTGGCCACTTGCTTCACCACCGAGTTTTTGGGCGAAAGTGGCCTAAAAGCCGCCTTTTCCTGTGGCGGAAGAGAGAGAGAGAGAATCACCGGCAACCCTGACAAAACCCGTTAAGGTCAAGTTGCCCTCAGAACAGACAGACAGACAGAGAACTGTTCTCTGACAAGTAAGACTTCAATAACCAAAAATAACGATTATCTACAGACAGACATACTGTGTAGGATTATCCGTTTTCAATACTAATTTACTAAACTTTTCAGATTTCAGTTTTTGCTTAATCCTGTGTTTTTCCTGATCGTTTTCAATAACATCATTTTCACGCAAACATTCTTCAAATGAGTCTCTGTCTTTCATGTGAAATAACACTACAGTCTTTAACTGTTCTCTAAAGTCTTTTAAAACTGAGTTATATTTCTGGCATAAAATCCACACACTTATCCCATCATGTCTTCCACTGAAAACTAGTTTTGACAAAGTGTTTCTCTTTTTAACTATATCTTTTTCTGCTGAACAGTCATCTATAATAAAGAGTGTCTGCGTTCCTTCAAACACTTTATAAAAGTATTCTAAACACTCACTCAGTTTAGTGCTAGGATTAACTAAATATACGTCATTGTCTGCCCATATAAACCTTCTATCATGATATGCTTTGTTCCTTTTAAGTGTTGGACAGAAAATCACAATATGATCAAAATTATGCGATAAACTGTTTGTAATAAGTCTAGGACAAATATTGTTTTTCCACAACCAGTTTGCCCACAAATCAATGAGCAATGAGGAGTTTTTGTCATAAAGTTTAACTGCTCCATGGTTTTATAGAAGAATTTAATCTAATCCAGTTATTATTTTTATCATACTCTCCGTCAAAACTTGTTCTGTATAATAAAACCCTACGAGGCCTAAATGGGTAAGATTAATCCAATTCAGTTCTGTAAGATTGTTTCTATTTAAGTCAACATTGATTTTGTTGCTTGTTGTTATGATCTTAATATCCTCACCATTGTGAAGAACGACGATGGTAACGTTAAGGCGTTTTAACGTCTAAGTTTTGCCAGCTAATATTAATTCCTTTTATAAGGACGTCACTAACGCCCACAACCCCATCCCTCTCCACATCTTTAAAGACAGAAATTTCAAATATTATTGTGAACGTGTCTCCTAATTTTCTGCTTGGAAAGAACTGTAATTTTGTAGAAGCTTTCTTTAAAACCGTTTTCTTCTGTGGAGGATGTACTGTTTTTTCCCATACGGCGTTATTTCAATCTCTTTCCGACTATTGTCGTCCGGCAAAAGACTTACATGTAAAGGGCCAGAGTTGAATGCTTTTCTGAAACTTTTTTGACGGCTAAAATATGTAAATGGGCTTATGAATTCAAATTTTATTTCCCCTTCTAAATATGGTTCTAAGTGCCATTTGAGGTCAGGTTTTCGAACTATTTTATATTCATACTGGCCAACATTATTTGCCTCTAGATTGCGCAGTTGTTCTAGTTTAGGAAACTTTTTGCTGTCGCCAACCTCTTTGCGTTTATAATCACCATCTTTAGTGTACTCAAAACCATACAAAGCGTCTATCTCACCGTTCTGTTCAAAGTCCGCAACATCTGCAAGGTCTTTTAATTCTAAAGTTATACACCTTACAGGCGCTAATGTAACTCCTGGTTCTTCTGGCCCACGCGACATTTTTAGTACAGTTTATTATTTTATTTCCAAAACAATGTGTAGGTTATTGCATTTCACAACTTTCCCTGCTTTGTCTGCAATTTTTATATTAAATGACCCAACCCTCCCACAAACTAATCTTTTAAACTGAAAATTAGGGAATTGTATAATTTCATAATCGCAATATGCAGCTTTCCCCGCCGTAAAGCTCTTAAAACATTTGAGGGCCTTCCATCATATAAGTTTTCATCAGTGCTCAGCTCATCCAAATGAACATAAAGTAATGAATGTAATGCAAGATCGAGCGGATTTTCCCCCTTAAAAGTAGTTTTGTTTGGCGCAACAACAAATCTTTTAGTGACCTGAGTGTCAACTTTAAAGCCTAACATTTTAGCTAGCTCTTTATCAAATAAGTAATCTGCTTTTTCAGGTTCGAATGTTAATATTGTTTTTAGATTTGCATTGTTAAGTTTGAGAGTAATGCCGAATTTACTCATTGCTTCTTTAGTGAGCAAAACCCGTAATAACCATCAGGTATTGTTAACTGGTTAGCTTGAGCCCCACAACTTTTGTAATCTTATTATTCCCTTGGTTTCGCTTATATTAAACCCTTCGACTTTGTAAAATATTTCATGGAGCGCGACCGTTTTGGCCCCGCAATTGTTATCAATAGCATGTTCTAAAAACGAAGGACTGTCTTGAGTTGTTATTGTTACAAACATTTTTTAAAACAAATTAAAAATGAGTGCATTCAAATATATTAATGCAAAATATTCTGTTGGGGCGCACTACAATCTTAAAAATTATAACAACTGGCACCCTCGACATTTCTGTGACCCAGACTGCCTCTTTTCATAAAAAGGTGAGTACTCCATTAAGCAAATATCTTAACCCCCCTATTGAAACCGAGCACAACCAGAAAGCGTGGTTTAGTCATCCGTTGCAGTTTTATCAGAACCAGTTTAAACTTTGCTGTGTTTTGTGCATCAACTGGGTGTGGAGTGTCGTATGCTGATCATTTAACTCATCCTGATCCTTTGGTGAGGTCAGTGTACAGATTTCATTTCTATTACACCTTTAGACGTATTTTGACTGAACTGCAAGCACCATTACCGAATGACAAATCGTTTAATCCATTCAGCAACAGAATAGACATGAAGGCTTTTGAAAGGATCTGTAACGAATTCAATATTAACATCAAGACAGACTTTAGACAAAAGTTGGATCTTGATCATGGCCTAGGCACCCCTTATTTTCGGGGCACGCACAGAAAGTATAAATATGTCTTGAAACCTCCTTTCAAAATTGTTCAGCCCTGGTCCATAGAGCAAGAGCATAAAACAGCATGGACAACATTTATCTTAGACACTTCTAAGGCCTAACTAGAGCGGGAATAGAACGATAAACGACTCTATTCGTACTTACGTTTGGTGTTTGCTAGGTTTGCAAGCACAGGCAAGATCAAGCATAACTGATCCTTCTACTGGCTTTGACGCGCAAAACAATACTTAGCAAATTTAGAGGACGCCATTAATTCTACAGTTGATTTACCTTCAAGTATTCAAAGGTACCAACATGTTTTACATACGCAAGATCGAAAGTAGACTTTGCTGTTGGCACTGGTTTATACATGCTGCCTTCTGACCTCAGGGCTCCAGATAGGTACAATAATAAACTATAATAATAAATTCTTATAGCAGGCAATGAACAGAAGGTTGGGAAAAACGACATAAATTCTGAGCCAGTAATATTACAAACAATAAAAGAACACCCAAGATTAAGTCATCTAATTCCTGAAGACCAACCCCCAAGTCATTGAAGACTCAGCAAAGCTCGCGGGCTCTGTTCGCGATGACCATGAATATGAAAGACAGCGCTTGTTCTTGGATTAACTGGCATAGGATTACTTGGTCTTTATCTTACTAAATAGTAACCCAACTATTAAGAGAACTAATGTCCATAAGTGCTCGGCCATAAAGCCAACTACTTTGCTTGCAGTAGACAAAAGCCAGCTGACAATACTCCCCAATATTCCTGGTAAAGCGTTTACGGCTTTACCAGCTAATTTTTTTTAAAAAATTCGCAAGATGATTAAGCTGTTTTTTTACCCATGATTTATCAGGTGGAGGCGATGGTGGTGGAGGTACTGAACTTTGGCTACCGCCGCCTGTAATAGCCATTACCAGTGTACTTATTGCAAATCCTAAGGCTGTTATAACGCTTACTAATGTGACTCCTTGCTCTCTAAACAGCGTTTTTATTCGTTCTGCTAGCGTTGTGTCTTCATATAAAATTTTTCGGATAGTTTCTCTTATTTTATTCACTTGAGTTCGTAATTGGTCTCGGTTAGTAGTTAGCACTTCTAGTCTTGCTGATCTTTCTTGTTCAAGATCTTTTAGTCTTTGGGTTATTCTTTCTTTAATATCATGCCCTAAGTCGGCGTCATCAGCCTCAACGAGTTTTTCTTTTTCTCTTCTTATATGCCCATCTAGTTCACCTGGTTTTGCTAAATTGTTTGTTAATTCGCCTCTGATGGTTCTTAAAGCATGATCAAGGGCCGCTATTTCTCGCATGGGTAGCGGTGAGTCGTGTATAGTCTTTAACGCTGTTTCTTCTGAAAAAAATGGTTTCTGCTTCTATTGCATTTATTATTTCATCTGCCGATTGATTTAATTCTTTAAGTTCCATGTTTTGTATTTGGTTAGCTGTTGGGAGTTCCTGCAGCGTGTTTTGAAGTTTAGCAACTGCATCCCTATCTAATTTCGGTCTAACAAGGCCAAGGCGATTTTGATCTTTCACACTGAGTCTTTGTATAATTGTACTCTTGGCTAAAACTTTGAGGTCGGGTTTAGTTGTAAGCCGAACAAGTTGCCCTTGATCGTTTTTTACAGACAAATGACCATCTTCTAATTCAAAATCATTTGGGTCTATAAATTCGGGAGGTTCTTGGCCTAAACTTTTGTAAAATGCTTCGACCGTACTTGCTGTTAATTCACGCTGCAATGAGAGCATTGAGCGATGCCGTGTTAAAGGATCATTTCACTCATGTCGTCTCCAGGATCAAAAACATCATAATCTTCTTCATCTTCAATTCCTGCCATGTTTTTAAATAATTAAATTTTATTTGCTTCATAAAAATGTCGCAAGCACATGGCTCGATTCTTAACCCGCATAGAAGACTGAAAGAACCCTTTGGCGTGAAGGGAAATAAGCGGACTATTACTGTTCCAAATAATCCATCTACTATTGATGCAGATCAAATTCTTACTGTCAATTTCCAGACCTAGGAGCAGATGACGTGATTGTGCCAGGCTCTGCGCGTCTTACTTTCAAAATAGTACTCGATTCAACAACAGACCCAAACAGGACAGTTGTACAGAATCTGGGGCGGGCAATCGTTAAGAAAATTTCTATAAAAACTTGAGGGGCAAGAAATATTTTCTTTACACAATGCAGACATATTTTTAACCTATTCTGATCTATGGCTAACCGGGAATGAAAGGGCTGATTTTGCGTTTCAAGGAATAGAAAATGAAGAAGCACTAAAACATAGAATAGGTGCCGCAGGTACTAAGACGGCAAAAGTATGTGGCTGTAATTTTGCGTTTGGAAATCGCTTTTCCATTCCCTTAGATTTTGAGTTGTTAAAAGCGCATGCGCCATACTTTCAAGGAGCATTAAAAGACAGATTGTCATATGAACTAACTTTTAATGAATACAAACGTGTTATTCTATCTACAGACACCGCAGCAAAGTACAGCATTTCTGACATCACGTTAGAGTTTGATGTTGTTAGCAACCCTAATTTAGCAAGGCTGATTGGGCACCAATATGAGTCAGAATTAGTAATTTTATTACGAAAGAGTGATTCATCATACAACATATCCTAGAAGCAGGGCAGACACTATATGGAATTTTAGTTTTAGTGTCGCAGCAAGATCGCTTAAGGTATTTTATTGCTGTGTGAAGATGAAGAACCGTTCGAAAGAGGAAGTGAAAAGTTTATTAATCCTAAAATAACGAAAGTACAATGTTCGATTGAGGGTAGTCCTAACCAAATCTACGCTAGCGGGCTTAGACCTTATCAGCATTTTGATGAAATAAGAAAACTGTTTGGAGGCGGGAGGTGTAGAAATCCAACAGTTGACCTTGTGGCTAAAGATCTACACCTTCACAGCGTAAGACTTGATGATTATTTAACAACAAAATACGGTTTATGGATTGACCTAAGGTCAACGGAGGATAATCAGTTACATGGAAGCGGGAGAACTGTGAGAGACGTAATAAACATTCAAATTGATAAAGAAGAAGAAGCTGATAAACCGCTTAATGTACATTTGTTTTTAATATATGATGCGCAGCTGAATATTGAAAATAACAGATTAAAAGATATACAATACTAAATTATTTTTATTTTATAAAAAGCATGTCTGTTCAGGTTTATCCAAACGTGCCTACAGCGCCGCCAAAGAAGAGATAGTAGAAACCCCTAACATAAAAACCTTTAGATTAACAAACATTACGCAAATGCAGCAAGTACTAGAGCAAGACCTTTCAAAATACAGCAAAACCAAACGAAGGTATTCTGCTGCCTTTAATGCTGTTACTTATGTTAATACTGGGGCATCGACTATAAGTGCTCTATCAGCAGGAACGAGTGTTGGTCTCTTAGCAACGGGCATAGGCGCACCCGCAGCTTTACCTCTAGGAGGTTTGTCTTTAGCTCTCGGCCTGTGTTCATTAGCTGTAAGTGCGGCCGGCAAAAAATTAAAAACTAAACTCCAAAAGCACACAGCTATGGTTCAACTAATAACAGCTAAACTTAGTTCCTTCAAGCTGATAATAAATAAAGCGCTAGCTGACTCAAACATCACGGATGAAGAATTTAATCGTTTACAGGCCGATTTTGATGACTACAAAAGACAAAAGTTTGATCTTCAAAGAAAGGCGAGGGCAAGTTTTTCTCAACAGCCAGACCCCGAGCAGATAAAAAAGGAATGCTTAAAAAAAGTAAACGAGACATTAAACTCTGTTCTAAACAGCTCACAGTAACAACACCGAAGGGTGTTTATACTTTAGTTTATGAGTCCAAGCACAAAAAGACCGTTGATATTGATTCTGATTAATTATTTTTTTTTAATTTAAATAAATATGTTGGCTTAGAAAAGAAAGACAGCATGGCTAAGATATATGAAGGACAAGACGAATTTTTTGAAGGAATGCTCGAGAGAGAGCGTTTATCAAGAGCACTGAATGATATTGATTTAGAAGTCATTGACCCAACAAACGTACAGGCAAGCGTTGTTCATGCTATTTCTCAAGTTCCAGGCAAACTAACAATAGACCCACCGGTTAAAGTAATGTTAGCTGTTTTAATCGACTATGTAACAATAAATGAAGAAAATCTAGAAGTCTGGGTCTCGACTAAACAACAGACTATTCTTTCTCATAACGACTTAACACCCAGTTGGGCAGACGAACTGCTTACACAGTTTGACGCTGCCGCTGAAGAAGCTAAAATGAGAGGCTCTGGTTGGTCAGAGGGCGAAGTCTTAGAGATTAGATTAAAACAGGCTAAGTATGCACCGATTGTAGGCAAGGCTTACATTCCGCTACCTCGAGAGTTGGTTTCAAAGAGAGCAGTTTTAAACATAAAGAATTCAGACGACAAATGTTTCATGTGGTGTGTTCTTGCAAGACTGCATCATGTCCGCGAACACGCAGAGAGAGTGACTAACTATCGGCAATACACCAAAGATCTTAACTTCAATGGAATATCCTTTCCTGTTAGTGTAGACCAAATTGATCAGTTTGAAGAACAAAACAACCAATAACTGTTAATGTATACACATGGGATGAGGAAACAAATTTGGCGCCAAAAAGTGTCCAAGAACAGCCCAACATAGGCAACCAGAAAAAATCATGTTGACTTACTCCTAATGTCTTCGCACAGGGCTACCGCATTAACAATGAGTAGACAATGCAGAACTTAATGCAGGCATACCAAAATGATCATGGCAAACAAGAATGCTCTGTTAAAATGTTAACAAGAAGCCATCTGTTCAAGCCGCGACGACTAAGAAATTAAAAGTTCTTAGACTGTAATACAGAACTAATTACGCCCCCACCTGGATCTAAAGTTATTTTAGAACTGGAACGCTGCAAAATTCTCCATACGTAGTTTTACGCAGACTTCGAGTCGCATATTGTTCCTTATGAAGGCCAGCACCACAAAAACTTCGAAAAACAGTCTTAATGATAATCATCAGATTTGTTCATTTGCCTTCATTGTTGTCAGGTCGGATGGCGCCCATTCAGCACCAGAATTATACAGAGCCCCAAATGCGGCTAGAAGATTTTTACAGCGCATGCAGCAAGTGCGCAATGACTGTTCTAATAATCTGAATTTATCTGAAATCATAATGACGCCTGAAGACCAACAACAGTATGACTCAGCCACACATTGTTGGATTTGTGGTTTAGGCCTCTCAACAGCGAATCCAACAGTAAGAGACCATGATCACATTAGCGGAAAGTTCAGAGGAGCTGCGCACAACAAATGCAATCTTCAACTAAAGTTTGAACCAAAGACATGGAAGCTGCCCATCTTCTTTCATAACTTGCGAGGTTACGACTCTCATCTTATATTGCAAGCAGTAACCAACGCCTTCAGGTAGCATGCATTGCACAGTCATCAGAAAAGTACATGTGCTTTAATCTAAATAACATGTCTTTTTATGACTCTATGCAACACATGATGGGATCATTAGAGTCACTAGCTATGTCCTTAAAGTCCTGCCCAATAACGGAAGAATATTTTGACCCAACGCTTGTTAGAAAGGGTGTTTACCCTTATGAGTACATGAACAGTTGGAAAGGTTTGATGAAGACTCACTTCCGCCTAAAGGCGCGTTCTTTTTTTAGTCTTAGAGGAAAGGACATCAGCGACTCTGATTACCAGCATGCTCAAGATGCGTGGCAGAAGTTAGATTGTAAAACGATGGGAGACTATCATGACTCCTATTTAATGGCAGATGTATGTTTGTTGGCGGATATTTTTGAAAACTATAGAAAGACCTGCATGAACACATTATAGCCTGGATCCCGCGCATTACATTTCTGCGCCCGGGATGAGCTGGGATGCTTTCTTAAAGTTTACGGGGAAAACAGATTGATTTATTGTCGGATTTGCCAATGATCCAGATGATTGAAAAACGGATTGCGCGGAGGAATTAGTATGGCGTCGCATCATTACTGTAAAGCAAACAACAAATACTTGGACGATTATGATCCTAGTAAAAGGTCTAACTATCTTATGTATTTAATGCAAACAATCTGATGGTTGGGCTATGGCGCAATCACTACCATTACGCAACTTTAAAATGTACACAGGCGGTGATCCGAATAATATCAAAAGGCATTAAAGTGGTTGGGCAGTTTAACGCCTGATCAGCAGCGGGGTTTCATTCTAGAAGTTGACTTAGAATATCCTCACGAACTCCATGACCTGCATAATGACTATCCATTAGCAGCAGAAAGTCTAAAGATGGATCCAAGAGAGCCGCCTAAACTTGTGCCTAATCTTCGAGGAAAAAAAAATTATGTCTGTCATTACAGACTTCTGCAATTTTATTTAAGACATGGTTTGAAGTTAACAGCTGTTCATCGCATAATTGCTTTTGATCAAGAACAGTTCATGAAACCATACATCATGAAGAACACTGACCTCAGAACTAAATCCACAGATGCTTCAGAAAAAGACTTTTTCAAGTTGATGAACAACAGCTGTTTTGGAAAGACTATGGAGAATCCGCACAAGCGCAAAGACGTCAGATTGGTCACCAGAGAGAATGAAGCAATTAAGCTGACTTCAAAACCTAATTATCAGGACTTCAGAAGATTTCATGATCAGCTTTTTGGCATAATGATGAAAAAAAGAAAGTCAAATTAGACAAACCTGTATTTATTGGGTTTACTGTTTTAGAATTATCAAAGCTTTTGATGTTAGAGTTTCTTTATGACTACTTTAAGCCCTCGTATCCTGAGTCCAGAGTACTTTACACAGATACAGACAGTTTTGTTATAGATATCCCTACTGAAGACATCTATAAAGACATGGAATTAGAAGTAGCTAAAGGGCATGCAGGATGGTATGATACATCTGATTACCCTAAAGATTCGCCTTTACATTCAATTACTAACAAGAAGGTTTTAGGAAAGATGAAGGATGAATTATCTGGAAAGGTGATCAAGGAGTATGTGGGTTAAGGTCAAAAATGTACAGTATTTCGAGCCAGGAGAAAATCATTAAGAAAGCAAAGGGAATATCACGCAGCGTTGTGCAGTCAAACATATCACATGACAACTACAAAGAAGCATTGTTTGGCAATAAGACTTTTCATCATGACAACGTAAAACTGCGATCTAATCTACATGAGATCAACACAACTGTTGTAACAAAGAAGTCATTAGATAGAACAAACACAAAACGGTGTTTGTTAATCCAGAGTTTTCATATGCAATTGGGCACTGGAGAACCGTAAATTAATTAAAGCAGAACTGTGCCTGGTGGGATTATCTGCAGTTCTTCTTTCACAAAAGATCTTTGAGGAGCTGGTTGTTTTGTTGTGTCAGTTTCTCGTAAATAATACACGGGCGGATTCATTTTTACAATTCTTTTTATTTCATATGGATCAACACTCCAAACAGGATCTGTTGCCCTGATGCGAGTGTCCCCCTTCTGCTTCCCCCGGTAAATAAAGGTACCTTACTTTCAAACCAAACGGTAATAGTTTGCTGGTTGTACTGGAGTCTCCTTCAGCAACATTTATTGTTTTTCTTTGATTGCTTGTACTGGTTTTAGCCCTTTAAATTCTTCATTATTCATTGCGCGCAAAACTGAGGGCAGTCTTCTAACCCATTCTGTGTTGCGAGAGTTGTCAATCAGCTCTCTGTGATACTGGTAGGAGAAAAGTCTTTCGGCTAACTGTTTGTTAAAGTTTTCAACTAAAGCCTGTGATCTGTGAACTCCCGGAATGCCTCTTCTAATAGTAACTCTGTGTTTTAACAATAATTGATTCACTTGGCCTTTAAATTCTTTTCCATCATCGACTTGAATCATGCGAGGGAAAGTTAAGGGGCCTCGTTGGTATATCAGTTGTATGGCAACAGCAACAGCAGAAGCACTCTTTTGTGTTAATGGTTCAGCATCTTTAGATCTTGAAGCTATGTCAATGACTGTGAGTGCGTACTTAAATCTTTTTCGTCTAATCCTATCAGAGGGTAAATATAGAAGATCCATTTGATGGTGTCGTTTGGAGTTGTATTGACAAAGTGTGGTCTCTGTATTCGTCTAGGCGCCGGTAAATAAATTTGCCAAATCGCTTGTTTAGATAACCATTCTTTTGCTGTTTGTTCACTGACTCCAGCTGCTTGGTTTAGCTTTTTGATTGCCGTGATTCCCTTCCAATATCCTTTTGGCGAATAATAAATTTTGTTCATTTTTTACTCAGCCAATATTATGTGCAACAAAATACACAACGGTCATACCAACGACAATAAACCCGATTTCTTGCATCTTTTGTTTTTCTGATGGTTGATAAAAGTCACTGAATTTTGGTGGGGGCAATGTCTCGATTGGTTTGCCTGTTACAAGATAATATTGTTTTATTGCTTGATCAACATTTTAAATGTGTAAGCTGCATGCCCCTGTTTTTTCAGTGTGTCATTAATAAAATCTAACTGCTCAAGTCTCTGCCTTTCATAGGCGTCTTGTGCAGCTGCTAGTTGCTCCATAGCTTTGTTATGTCTTTTTCTCTCGCCGTCATTCCCCAGTTTACTAAATGCGAAATTTACTTCCGCTAAAAGCAAGCGCATTCACCACAGCGCCGCCTATCATTATTGCGAGTGAAGCCATTTTTTATAAATGTATTTTTTTCTTACATATTTATATTGTCTGGAATTATTCCTTGCTTAACTAGAAAATCTTTCGTAGCAAACGAAGCTGCAACGATAGCAATCAGCTTTGCTGAATCCTCAAAGTCTAGTTTGCCAAGATCTGCTGGTTTAATTCTTAACAAGCTTTTACCAAGCATTGAGTATCCTACACTTAAGCCTCCAATAACAGCAGAATGGTATACAAGGTTGGTAACAGTTTTTTTCGGTGCTCATTTTTATAAAATAAAATAATTATAATTATTAAAAAACATGAACAGTGATGATCTCCTACAGCTACAAGGCGGCCTAAACCTTCCCGAACTTATGAATGACCAAGTTGATGACCAAGCTATTATGCCCAAAAAGGAGAGGCTGTATTCTTTGGCAGCATGTGGAAAAACAAAACAGTTCCTCGGAACTGAATTCAGCATTGAACAGATTCAACAGATGTCGCCACAAGACATTTTAAAGTATCATAACAGGTATGAAGCGCAGCTAGGGTCAGAATGGTGAAAAGTGTGGGGCAAACGGTTCTTAGTTTGTACACTAAACTAGTTAGTAGATTTGCGCCCATTGATTCTGAACGGGATTTTATGTATGATTTAACGCAGGATCCAGTTTTAACAAAGTCATTAGAGTCTCTAGGGTGTGATCTGTATTACAGATTTGGAACATTATTGTCGCCAGTAATCATGGGATAATTACTTTTAATCATATAGATTTTGTTTCCCTTAAAAATGAACGAGCTGGAAAATCAGCAGAACCAGAAAACACTGAATCAGGTGGAGAAAGTAACCAAGCCAGAAAATCAGCAGAAAACGCTGAATCAGGGGGAGACCATTAAAAATCCTGGGCGTGTTGAAGCAGGAAAAAAATTAGCAGAGTGGAACAGACAAAAAAAATTAATGTTACAGAATATACTCATCATGAAAACATAACACCGCCAGCGCCAGAACAAGTTGATTCAATGCCAGCTATAAAAACTCCATGTGATACAAGGGCACCAAAGTCTTCATGGTATATTGAACTTAAAACTGTTGCCATTTTTGGCGCCATTGCTGCTGCTGGGGCGGTTATTACTGTTATAAAATATATAAGAATGGCAACAGAAACAAAAGCAATCAAAAAAATCTGAACCGTTAAATACAGAAAAAGACAACTGCACGCCAAAACCGTCAACAACAAAAGATCATTTTGATCCATTTATTTAAAGCAATAATATTTTAAATTTTTTAATAAAAATAGATCATGGCGTATTATAAAATGATAAAGTCAATAAATAAAGACATGGAGTCTATAAAAGACATTTCCATAGACCAGAATCAATGCGGTTGCTTAGGATGTAAGACCTTCATTAAGATCTATGCAGAGAACGCTGAGCAAGACATCCTCAACAATGACGCGTTTTTTTGAGGCGTGTGTGTACTATATTAGACATCTGCTATTTAAGATAAAAACATAGATTGTCTGTTTTTTGATAATTATAAGATAACTTGGTTGTACTTAGAGGATGACTTAGTTATGATCTTGAGGTAACTTAATCAAGAACTTAATTAAAAACTTAATCAAGAACTTATTAAGAACTTGAAGTATTAATTAAAAACTTAATTAAAAACTTAATTAAGAACTTGGGGTGACTTGAGGTGACTTAAGTTAAGAACTTAAGTGTGTGCATGCGGGGGGTGGGGGTGGGAGGAGGAGGTGGTGCATGCGTGGGGTGGGAGGAGGAGGTGTGCATGCGTGGGGTGGGGTGGGAGGAGGAGGTGTGCATGCGTGGGGTGGGGTGGGGCACATCTGTCCCAGTTACGAGCGCCACTACATCCTGTTAAACTCATGCTGCTAAAATAGGACGTTCACACATAAACGGCTATTTATAGTAGCAGTCGGCAAGGCGGATTTCCCCACAGTCCTCTTGCTGCTAAAAATAGCCGTTCATGTATAAACGGCTATTTATAGCAAGGCGGATTTCCCCACAGCCTCTTGCTGCTAAAAATAGCCGTTCATGTATAAACGGCTATTTATAGCAAGGCGGATTTCCCCGCAGTCCTCTTGCTGCTAAAAATAGCCGTTCATGTATAAACGGCTATTTATAGCAAGGCTGACTTCACCACAGGCCCCCTCCCGCAACAAAAAGTTTCATTATACTTTCCTTCTCACACAAAAAAGTTTATACCACACCCCCCCTCTTTTCTCATCCGGCTTGGGACCGGCATTTGGCAGAGTTAGTGTTTTTTTTTTTTTTTTTTTTTTTTTTTTTTTTTTTTTTTTTTTTTTGCAGAGCTTTTTGGCGGCTCTTAATCGCCAGTTAGTACACCTGTCGCTGAACATTTGGAGCTTTTTGTAGGAATAGTGGCGCCACCCACTACCCCACCCCGTTCTGTTAGGTGTACTAAAGAGAACTCAATCTAATTTTGCCAGGCGTTTCGAAAATCATCATTTTTCTGAAAGTACTTAGCGATCAGACTTCGTTTAGCAAACAAATCATTAATGCTGATGCTAAGGTTATGAAATTTTGGACAATAATAAAAGAGTTTTGAAAGCTGCATCAGTTTTCTTGCATACGAGTCATCAATATCCATGTTTCTTCGTAAAAATGAACGCCATGTCTCAGTTGGTTTTGATCTTTGAAACATTGTTTGTGCCTTTTCAAGGCAGTGACCCATAACCAGAGCATAATGGATGGTTTTTCTTTGCTAAGTTTTAGTAAAAGAACACCATGTTGTAGAAATGGAATCATTTCGCCAACCGTCAAAAGCTTATCAAAACCATCAACATCTTTTTCAGTAATATTGCCCAAACCTCCTTCTGGTTCTTTTTGTTGAACCAACAAGCTGTCAAGGTAGCTGTGTAGTTCTTCAATGGTTAGTTCACGTTTTTTTTCTTTCCTCCCCGCCTTCCAAAAACGCAATACTGCTCTTTGGCTTAGTAGGTAAAAAACAGCGCCCACCTGAGTTTATATACTCCACCATAAGCCTGTGGTATTGCATATGCTCCTCCATAACAAGACGTTGTTCCTCTGTAAACAAAGCACGTCTGTCTCCATTGAAAGCCATGGCTAAAATGGCCGGCTCTTGCCGGCGTAGTAGTGTTGACGTGGAGTGCCACGTAGCAGTCTAAGAATATTCGCGAACATTTTCTGACGCAATAATGGGCAAGTTGCCCGCGGCGCACTTGGCCAGTAAGAGACGAAACGCAGTAAGCTCGCGAGGCATGGTTTATTGATTTTTTGGTTACAACATAGGAAGCCCCACAGGTGCAAAACGAGCCGCTCGGCTTGCACTGTGTTCTATCTAGCCCTGCATACGTGTGTGTGCGCGCGCGCGTGTATGTGTGTGTGTGTGTGTGTGTTTGCAAGTGCATTTGTTTATTTGAGTGTGTGTGGGGTGTGTGGGTATGTGTGTGTGTTGTGGTGTGTGTGTGTGTGTGTCTTAGTGTGTGTGAGTGTGTGCATGGGCGCCTCTCTGTCTGTCTCTCTGTCTCTCTCTTCTCTGTCTGTCTGTCTGTCTGTCTGTTCTGAGGGCAACTTGACCTTAACGGGTTTTGTCAGGGTTGCCGGTGATTCTCTCTCTCTCTCTTCCGCCACAGGAAAAGGCGGCTTTTAGGCCACTTTCGCCCAAAAACTCGGTGGTGAAGCAAGTGGCCCAGAATGAAGGTTTCCCTGTTCTCTCGGTTTTTGACCAATTGCAAACGGAATTCCCACGATTTTTTACCAAAGCGGTTTACTCGTAAAATATGGCAAAAATATTGTCTATTTAGTTATTGTTTCAGTATTGTTTTTGCTACGGATAAGGTATTCGATTCCCCTCTCGTCGATACTATAATGGATAATATTATTAACGTTGTCACGAGTTTGTCACGAGGCCTACGACGTTTGACCCATCTAGGGTGGCGGAATTATTCATTTGTTTATTTGTCGTTGCTGTTGTCGTGTATCCGTCCCTTGATGTGGCTTGTGGTGCGGTTGCACCTTGGTGTAGTTCAGCTCAACTTCGTTTGCTTTCTCTCTCTCTCTATTCCACTGCCCGTGCTATTCATCCTGTAGGTTCACGGTGGCTGGTACCTTTCTCTCGAACTTGCTGTCTATCGGCCTCTCGCCTGTCTTTTTACCTGTCGCACGTGCTTCATTTCTTTTAGTTTGAAGTATGCTCACTCTGTGGCGCAGCATGGCATGTTGGCCGCCATCGCTGAGGGAGGTTAGCTCTTCACTCGAGCGGAAGATGTCTCTGGGAGCGCCTGCTCGGCTTGGTTCTACAGTCGTTCCCCC
>CM031598.1:124267147-124339490 GCA_018398815.1 Conus ventricosus | reverse complement strand
GCGATTAGTACCCGTTAATGACTCAACGCTATCGGGACGAGCTTGGAACTTTTCTATGATTCATACTTTTCGCGAGCACGTGCCCGTCCTATTCGTTGATTATTTCGGAGCTACAGCTTTTTCTTACAAACATAAATTGAACCATCCGGGTTACGATTATCAAAAGGGCGATCTGTTGCGATATTGTAAAGGGGTAACTACCCGGGTCATCTTTACGTTCCCGAAAACAGACCCGTTTGTCCCGAGGGTCCGGCTAAGGATAACCGAATTCACGGGAAAGGTCGTATCACCGTGTATAAACCCAACATCGTGACGTATACGCACCCCGTTACGCGTTGTTATTACACGGATACTTATTTGTATTCTTCTAGTACCATAGGCTTTTTTTGCCTAGGTGAGCCAAACACGACAACGGTCCTCCCAAATCAGTTCCTTACCATCAACCTACGGTCGAAGAATGTAAAAAAATGCGAGACGGCCTCAATAGCAAGTACGGTAAGCTAAAACCGGGCAAATCTTCTTTAGTGTACTCCACGTTGAACCCCAAAAGGTACTCTTATCCTTGCGCTAGCCACCAGAGCCAACACGTTTACGACGCTTTGATGGCTCGCTCCTCTATGGACGTGTTAATGCCTTCCTTAACTATTCATACGCCTTGGGTCGCCATACCCAAATCGCGTTTATATTCTGACCATTACTACGACGAACTCGGAAGTTCCGTTTTAATATGGATCGTATTCACGTACAAGACATATGTTTACACGTGCCGAGATTAACGACCTACGTGGAAACGGTAACCTACGTGGGCACCAACATTTCCGCACCTATCGCTAGCAACCCCGGCGCGACCAAGGTGACGTATTTTATTAGCAACGATATGAAAGCCGCGTTGGTCGTTGACGATACTGAACGGATAAACACGACCACCACGGCTAAGTTTAACTGTATATCTTTCGATGACCGTGACGAATTGTACAGAACCAAAGACGGGGAAATTATCAAATTCACTCCGGGTCTAGCGAAACCCCCCGTGCGATCGGGACCGAAACACCATATGCATTACGGGTTCGCCGCGATCAACAAAGTACATTCTGTGACCAAGAATATACTGACTGGTATACAAAATACCTTCCATACGCCTAATCTGTTGAAGAAAAAGCCCGATAAATACGTTTTCTGGCCTCACCCTCCCCTACCCCTCATCCAGCCAACACGAAGTTGACTAGCGAAACGAACGCTTATATTCAGTTCATTAACACAGAACGTAACAACGAAAATCTTCATCAGCGAGCCGTTGAAGCTTGCAAACAAAATCAAGCATTGTGGGACAACTTTATTCAATTATTGCAGTTAGATCCTAGTCGCGCTATTTCCACTAAACTTAACCAACGGTGCAAGCCAGCAGCGGCGGTTAAAGACGCGTATAACGTTAAACTATGCGAGCTAGTTACTAACGTTCAAGTAATAGGTACCTTAAGAACCAACAGTAGCGTGACTGTAAGTATCGAGCGAGAGTCGATGAGCGTAAGAGATATTATGTTTAAGAAATTCGGCGTTGTTCCCGATAAACGCAAGTGTCTGACGATGCCGCTGTTGCGATTCGACCTTAGTAACACTCGGGTAAATCTAATAGGTCAGCTAACAAACAACGGCATTATCGAATCGTCTAAGATTTCGTATTTGGAAGAATGTGACTTTTCCAAGGCGCAATTGTTTAACATACATAACGTCTCGTATTACTTTAAAGATTACCAGCTTTTTGCCAGTTTCCAACGGATAGTCTCAGACAAAGGCGGCTCGAATCTCTCACCGAAGCCCATTCGTTCGTTAACACCCCGCAAAACGTTAAAGACGTTACATCTCCGGAAAAGGGCGTGTTCGATGATAACAACGAAATATTGGATAATATACACAGCATTCCAATCACCAGTCCGCTTAAAGAAGACCTGTACAAACAAATTCCGATGGGGTTTAAACGAATACTGATCTTTATTCCATCGCGGAGAGACAGTCGCAGTTCCAAAGCCTATCGGATTTGATCGAACTAGCGAACGAAAACCGCTACGCGACCACGATAATGACTGACGAACACTCGCTGATTTAATCGGCGACGACCAGTTTAATGGGACCGACCTCGAAAACGTGTTTTTGTCATTAGGACACGGATCGGTGGTGCGTTCGATGGTATCGGTTCCGGTGTTGGTAAAGCGTTGAAGGGTCTGGGTGACGGTGTAGGCGACGCCGCCGAAGGAATCGGTAAAGGCGGATCGAGTCTGATCGATTCCATTAGCGAAGGGCTAGGTAAGACTATTTTCCCAATTATCATAGGAGCGGTGGCTTTCGTGGGTATAGGCGCGTTTATTTTTATAATGTATCAAAAATGGGCTAAAGGCGATTTTGATCGACCCGCTGAGGAGGTCGAAGAGGAGGAGAAAAAAGACATTTAAAACGTTCCCGGAATGACGGAAACCCCTAACTTCGTCCACTTGCTCTTAATGGCTTCGTATACTATGTGATTTAGTTTCATTTTAAACGATAACCCGTATTTACCGTTAGCGTACGCGTTATAAAAATCGACGGCGTTGTCAATAAGTATACTCAACGATCTATAGTACTTCATCCAAGACACGCTGAGTGCGCAGTTGACGTGCAATAAAGTTGGATTGAAAGAATCGTCGTTGTACCTTAGAATGGAAGAATTGGGACCGTCCATATCGACGTATACCAAAGCGACGTCTTGACACAAATCGTTGTAAAAATAGTCGCGAGGTTTACGCTTCGTTACTAGTCTAGGAGTCATTATGACGTGTCTTTACGGTTCAGATCGTTCAGTAGTTTTTTAAACGTACTTAGGTTCTTTTTCACTTTGGAATAGATTAGGTGGTAGAATAACAGTTCTATGAACCGTTTAAAAAACGCGGGACTGTTAGACGGTGGATGAGACACGAAGCCTTTAACGATTACGCGTTTCGACGCCTTTTCGTAACCCACGTAACAATTCGGGTTTTTCATGGCGACCCACTTGAATCGATTTTCCACCTTAAACCGAATACGAGTCCCCTTAGGTTTGACGAGCTTAGTACTTTTGCAGTCTTTATACATAATCCCGTCCGTCATAACCGCCAGCAACGACTTATCGTGCCGGTTCAACAATATTACGTGATACATGTAGGCTACGCTCCATTGCTTTAACAGGTTGTGTAGTCTAAGATCGTAGTACTTGCATTTGCCCAGTAGCGACACTATGGTTAATTTAACCCCAGGATGCGTTTTCTTAAACTTATTCAACAGCGAGAACGTTTGCAGTAAATGTTCATCGTCCATTCCCTGGTTTTGAATTAACACGCTAGAATAAAAGCTAACGGCGTCGAAACACGTCACGTTGCGAAAGTAACGTTCGTGGTCATTTTTAAAACACGCGACGATGGCTTTCTTTCGAAAATACTCGCCGTTGGTACTTTCGTCGTACATTTTAGCGAATATATCTCATTACTTGTAGTTTTTAGGTGGTACAATCGTTTTAGCTACGTTCGCGATCGTACAGCCGTACGTAACCGCGCGGTTCGCGTTTATACACTCGAGGATTTCGCGTTTGTTTGAGGATTTTTTCCTAATCACCCCTTCGATGTTGTCAAACGCGACGTACTGGTCGTAGGTTTTAAACACTACGTAAGGGATTGTTGATGGGGGTGTTGGTAAAAACAGATGATAACCGTTTAAGGGAATACAGGCGGCTAGTATAAGGGGTAGTCGATCTTGATTTTTCTATATCCACAAAAACGAAGGGACATATTTCTTCCAGTAGGTATTTGATTATCTTACGTTTTCCGTTGTTAACGACGTTTTTAGTTTGATCGCGTTCCGTTAACCACGGAATAGGATCGATATGAAAAAACAAATGATGAAACGATTTGGGTATGACGTAACCGCGTTTAGAACGACAAAACATCGTTTTTAATTTGTTAACGATGTCGGTCTTTACTTCGATCGCTAAATGTTGTAAAATATATTGCTTTTCAGATACTGCCTGAGTGGATTGGGAAAAGCTGAACCTAGGATGCTTGGCAAAAATTTGATCTATGTCTCCATGCGTAATTCTCGTTCTACTCACTTCGCCTAACGCGCCGTAGTATGTGTCTATCGCGTAAGGCGTTGTTGCACTACCGAAATGGCAAATGTCAACGAACCGTTTGGAGGCATACTATTTCGAAAGTTTAACCGAAAACACGGGTCCGGATTAGATACCGTTCGTAATTTAAGAGCTTTAGATTCATCATAGCGTACGTAATACAAAATGTTTAATATTTCTCGGTTATAAGAATAACCCACCACAACAATTTCCCTTTTATCCGACATCACTGTCTCTCTCAATAGAGATCGCGGTTTATATATCCAAGACGTTAGCCATTACTCTTCTTTTTTTGGTCATTAACGGCGAAAAGGGATTGTCTCCTCCTAATCGTTTTCGTTCAAATGACCGCGGCGACTCCATACTACTAGCAGCCGGGTTGATTATAGACAAAGGTTTCCATTCTACCAAATTGGGTTTAGGAAACGCCGCAAAAAAAAAAGACATAATAAAAGCCACGACTAAATCGTCTCTATCATTGGGTTTACCCGTCAGTTTATGATGTCTATAAACGAAGTTCTGAGTTTGTTCGATAAACGTTTCTAAGACGAACTTATCTTTGCGGTGCGTTTGTTGCAGCTGGCTGTTGATTTTAAATTTTTTGGCGTTACACGTATCGATGACCGTTTTAAAAATGTTACTCTTGTTTCTGTCCAAGTTATATCCGGGTACAAAGTTGGTTTTCGCGCGTTTGTGGTATAAAAATGCTCGTACCGAAGAATTACCGAGCGTACAACACAGTTTGTTGTAAATAATGGCCACGTTATTCACATTAGAATTGTTCTCGACCGTGATAAAGAACTTGCTCGCCGAAACGCTACACCAATTTTGATCCACTATCGTTCTTATACATCTTACGATCATATCGGTAATTTCGTCGTTAATGTATATAGCTTCTTGTATATCGAACAATCTCTCTTCTAAATGAACCAAAACGGGGTAGAGAGACGATGTCACGCAGCTTAAAGCCGCGGCCGACCGTTCCGTGCAGTTATAAGCGGGATCTACGTAGATGTAAAAATCCCTTTTTTCCGCCGGTTTCAACCAATACAGCATTTGCCTGGTTTGCACATAGTCAAAAAACGATTTGTTAAACAAAGACACGTCGTCGGGTCCCCCACCACGCTGGTTCAGTAATTCCTCCGGCTGGATGACTCCTAATTCATTGTCATAATTCGTTACTGATCCTACCATTATTTTGGTGAACGTTTTATTGTCCTGCGAAAATTTAATATGGTTCGGCGCAAACACTTTCAGATCCACGCACCCGCTAGTGGTGGTACTGTATTTTAAGTGATCCGATCGAGTGCAAAAGTATCCGATCTTGTACACGTTTCCGTATTTTTTGTGGGAACTAAATGGGTAATAATATCGATCAAAAACTGTTTCTTATCGCCGATAGGACTGGATATTAATCCAATTTTACATTTGCGTCTTTGCGCCAAGGGTAAAATAGTACCGAATCTCGATCTGGTAATACACAAAGCTTCGTCCACTAAACATATGTTAGGGTCTTGACCTCTTAACGAGTTATCCAACCAAGCACTAGCGCATTTTAACAAATTGATAGTCCCGTCATCGAATTTCATAGTTACGTTTTGTTCCGGAAAAGACATGGTATACTCGCGTTCCTCCTCGTCGTAACATCGGTTCAGCGACTTGATACACTCGATGATTTGATTCTTGGTCGTGGATACTAACTTATTGCTTTGCGCTACGGCTAACACGACTACGTTCCTCAAGCAAAGCATGGCCGCGGCTACGATAGTATATTGAATCGTGGTTTTTCCGTGACCTCTGGGTACGACCGCGATGTAGTGCTTTTTCGTATATTCTTCTATGTAATAGTGTAGGCTGTCCGCAGCAAACCCAAAATAGTCGTCAGTCATGGCTAATAAAAAATTATATAGCATCGAATAGCTGCAGATATTTCGTATATAGTAAAATAACGTTTCGTATATGATGGATTTTTGAAAACATTCGAAAAACTCGCCGTTACCTTTGTGGAGTGCGTTAACGCAGTTGATAAATTGCTTGAATTTTTTCATTTCTTTAACTTGCGACTCTATAATTTGAGTATAAGAAGAAGAAGAAAGTGAATCACGTTGCGTATCGAACAAACCGTCTTCGACGTCATCCGTATCACCGTCATCAAAGACGGTACTGTAATTATTATAAGGCACTAGCCCGACAATACTCGGTTTGCGTTTTAAAGAATCGTGTAAAAACCGAGACCACATATATTTTTCGTGAAGGTGTTTCGCGTGCTGAATACAACTATCGTGAAATTCTATACATCCCCACATATTATCATTCGCTCTTACTCGAGGATTAAAAATAAAATCCACTCGAAAAGTGCAATTGTTATCGTTGGTTACGTACATGTCTGGTTTTTTTCTCTCTCGATTGATCGCATTCAAGTACTTGGTTTTATTGCCAGTAAACGGACGTCTAATGCTTATCGTGGTTAGGGGAAAACGTTAACATTAATTTCATAACGGTAGAAGTTTCACGCTGATGAATAAATTGATTTAACGTGGCGCGATAAACGACGTATGGTTTGGCATAAACTGGTAACCAATAAAGCGTAGGTAACACGAATCCGAACAAAGTGTTAAACCGCCTGGTTTTCCGGTCCAACGGAGTTTCGCTGTTGTATCGAATAGTGCAATACGCGTAATCGTGGGTTAACCGGTAGTTAATCTGTAAAATATGAACGTTCGGTTCCATTAAATACATTTCAAACATTAAATGTCCTATACTTTTGGACGCTTTTTTGTACCCGTCATACATAAAATCGACACCATCGTTCATAGGTATTACGTTATTAAAGGTGTAAAACTGTTCTATGCGTTGTAATCCGATATAAGGAGTTAAGGTCGCTACAGCCGCTTCGTCATCGACCACCAAACACACAACGGCTTCGTTCGTGTACGCGTCCTTAAATCTTCTACCTAGTTCCGTTTTGCCTCCCCGAGTATCATCGTCGTATAACCGTTTTATTACTTCGTGAGTATCCGGAGACCCTAGTAAGAAATCTCCAGGGTGAATATCGATTAACACTAATTTCATTATGAATAAAGAGGTAGTTTTGTGTTACTCGGACGTGTACAACGAAAAATGTTACGGAGTGATTCAAGCAATTAAACGAGCTTACGAAGACGACTTTTTGATGGTAGAGTACAAGTTAGGGTCGCTAAAAGAAAGCGATAGTTTTTCCGATTATACGTACGAACCTCAAAAATTAACTAGCCCGAGTGTTTACGATAGGACGATATTGTTCGTTCGTTACACCTTATCGCAAATATGTTGCAAAAACAAAGATCATTTAAAGCCGACTGAGATGACGGACGTATACATAGACATTAACTACGAATCGTATTATATTAATCAATATACATCGATTATCGTTACTAAACCGCGTTACTGGAATTTAATCAAGCGTTTTTTTCCAACTCCGACTTTATTTCAGGCGTGTAAGCAAAAAAAAACAGCAAGCGCTTTATTTTCACCTATGACGGAAAAAACCCACGTACGATTTATACCTTAAGATTCGTTCTTTTTTATGTAACGGAAAACCAACTACGCTCGAGCATCCTATTATTTGTTGATAGGCGGTATACACCCGCGAGGTTTCGGCAATGTTGTACTATAAATCTTTAGTCATCAACGCTTACAGCGTCGCAATTTCCCTTTTAGGATGTTTTGTTTGTGTAGTTAACTTAGCGTATAGAAAAAAGCTTAAAGAATGTCATACGATTTGGTCAGCATTAATACCCGCGTTTTTTACCATGCCTACAGTAATAGACGGACTATACGATTTAGTGACCCGATACGATTCTTCTAAAATCGAGAAAACATCCACGGTGGTCGTCACAGTATTGATGGGAATACTATCCGTCGTCATCGTTGTGAATAATCATTTAAATATGCGGGTTTTAAGTAATTGTAATGTGATCGCTAAGGGTGTTTATAAGCCGATTCCTCAGCAGGATGAAGAAGAAGGAGACGACGACGTAACGCTAATCATCGATAACGAATCATCTTGGTTTAAAACCGTTAATTTAAACCTTTACCCTAACATACTTTGGTCTTTAACCGTAATATCGTTATTATCGTTTTTGATTTTTCTGGGTCGATGTTTTTCTTTGTACGTAGGCAATTACGACCGTCAGATCGATTTGTCTATCTACGCGTACTCGAGTATCGGACTTACCATTTTAATATCGATATACGATTACGTTTTTTTTACTAAATATACTAGTAATATTTTCATGTCGTATTTGACCGTTATCGTTTATGGAATTGGTTTATTGGTAGAATACCACGGTGTTAGAAAAGATATTGAAATAACAACGATTATTCTAATTTGTCTAGGAATCGTAGTACTGAGTATAAAATTAATAGGGTTTCAAAAACCCAAATTGGATTAGTCGTCGTAATTCGGTCTTCTAGATCGTACACGGTCGGGTTTTTAAATTCGTTGGCGGGGAGGGAACTTGGTTATAATAAATTTACGTTTTGGGTAGTACATAGTGACTGAGCCTTCGGGAGGGAACTGCCGTCGAGGAGGCCGCGTACGCTGGAACGAGGAGGAAATAAAACATTGACTGTCATTCGCCGCGGTCTGGGGTTTAGGCGTCTTTACTCTTTTGCGCATCGTTAGGGTAACGTGTGTAGATATTAGATATACGTATTAAGTTTATTTCGTGTATATATTCGTAGAGGGGATCTAATATTCGTAATGTTGGTGTTTTTGCGACTAAATCAAAATTATTAAGTATTATACATTTCAATTCGATTAAAACTGATTTGGGCATCGAAAAAGATACTACTAACGTTCCGTCAAAACGGTACCTTCCTTTCCGGAGTCGTTACCTTCTTCGCTTTGGTTTCAGTAACGTACGTTAAATAAATCCTACCTTCAATATCATCTCGGTCTACTAAATCAATAACGGATACCATTTCGCTTAATAATTGTTGACCTATAGCGTTATTTAGTACGTTAACGTAACACCGCTTTTTGTCTACGCTTAATCTTTTCTCTTTCGTTTCCGTAAAAGACGCACGTTGTCGTATTTACGACACTATCCCATACTCGTTTAACTAGTTGATCGTTGCCTTTAATCCATTTGCAAAGTTTAGGACTGGTTACGTCTTTTTTATGGTAAACCGCCCCGCGAACGTAGTTGGGTTTTAAGTTTAAAAACTGTGTAACGTTCGTGAAGCGCTTTAAATCCGCCGTTTGTTTCAGTAAAGAAGTCTTACATTCACCAACTCCGATTAAAATATTGTTTCGTACATCTTGTAGCGTATGTATAGGGTCGTTTAATTTTGTAATTAAATAGTCGGGCGTGGCACTTAAATACAATTGTCTCGCATACAGACTTTACCGCTTTTGTGTAAAAAAAAATCCGATCCGTCCGTATCGTTAACCGCCCGTAACGTTCTCTCCTCTCCGTACTCGCCATAAAGTTGAACTTGTACAGGTAGTGCGTTGTCGACAGTTGCGGGTTTTTTTCCACCCCATAAACCGGGAATACAAGTAAGGCTATTGTCCGAGTAACCAACTCTGATAGTATTAGCGGATCCTATAAAAATGTCTTTAATGTCCAACCAAAATCTGTGCGACAATAGACTGTGATTAAACACAAGTTCTCTAAACACGGTTTGGTCAACAGTCCCGCGCGTGCCTATAAATGTATCGTACGGTAATAAATCTCTCATCGCTTCGATAAGTTGTTCTACTCTGATCATGTTGAGAGAAATGGGTGAACCACGAGCGCGCACACACTATATTATATATATTTTTGTTAATAGTATAATACCGTATTAACCGTCATTGTTAATGTTAACCTTATTGCGGATTGTATGCGTGCGCAGCCACACGACAAATCAACATTAATAGAGTGATAGACAGACAAACACGTAGCATCCTTTCGAATAGCAAACGCACTCGTTGTGGAGTGTACACGCACAAGTCGGTTTATTGTAGAATAGTGGGAAACACTACGAGTAAAATTTGTTCTAACGAAGTGCAAATGATGTTTACACTACAATAGAAACATAATGTAGCAAAAAACAACCACGAATGACACTATAAACTAAAAGAGCAGCTAACGCACTATTGATTTAATATATTTGAAACAACGCTTTATCTTAATAGTAACATCCTAATAACACGAGTGCATCAACGTCAGTTGGGTAATTGACAAAACCAACCAAAAGAGTTTTTGTTACACTCGATCCCCCGTTTATCGCCAATCGATCACACGTGTTGACAGTCGTTTGTGAAGACCATGAACGTTGTGGTATGACAATCGATCGTTTCTACTTGGTTGACAACACGATAAAATACGGTGCTTACACACACACACAACTTCACCCAGATCCATAAACATTACATCTATACTTTAAGAACAAAACGCATCAAAATATAACAACGGCATTCGTACATATCATACGATTTTCTAAAAGACATTAACTAGATCCATACATTACATCTATAAAAAAAAAAAAACGCATCAAAATACAACAATAGCGTTCGTACGAGTTTTTTTTAAACAATACTAGTAGTTTAAACATTCACATACTTTCAATGACATTAAAACGCAAACACACGTAGTTCCATCGCGACTATGCACACCAAACAATAAACACACGGTAGCTTATACACAGACTTTACAATATATAAGAAATCCACATCACAACCGATCAACGTCAGAAGATGAGGCGAAGTATACACGCCACCCTTTCTTCCTGTTCGCACCAAATTCAACGGTGGAAGACAGTATCTCTTTACGGTATCATTCTCCCCTCAGATCCATGAATGTAGGTCGCGTTATAAAACGCGATGTGGCAGAAATCAAGTCAGCTTCTGCCGCCAAGTATCTCTTGAAGTCTTCCAGAACCCAATGGTTGAGGTACTTTGCTTGTTCGCCCAGCTGCAGATTGTTGGTCCAGTTGATGATACTGGCTGCGATGATGACGTAACTGGAGAAACGCACCGTTCTTTGCCTGTGATAAATCGAGGTATGTACGAGACCAGATCGTCTTTCTTCCACAGACTGGATGATGACGTTATAATCTCGTGTGTCATGCATGAAATTGCACAAATCCCGCATTTGTTTCCGCATTCCATCGTTTCGACGAGCCTCTCGAACCAACAGTAGTATGCAATAACGCGCCTTTTCGGCGGTGTACTGGGCCGAAGAAACGCCAACCCGACACGCCCTAGCTCGTTCGTAGTACTTGCGCATGTGAGCGTGACATCTGCCGCTTAACCATTTGTTGCAGTAGGATCCAAGGCGGTTTTTTCAATGTAGAAAGGCTTTTTTACAGCGGCGTGTCTTACGTCTGCTGCTGACCCGACCCTCGCTTTATAACTTCGCGGTCGTGTGGCCCGACTGACGTTCGGTTGGGAACTCTATTGTAACGCAATGGGGGTTATTTTTTAACTATTAATTTAGGAGCGCAAAGCATGGGCACGTGACTTATTACGTGTGTTTGCGACTAGACTCGGTGGAGGGAAATTTTATTGACTAACAATGTCGCTCTTGGGCATCTCATGATCCTATACAGTATTATGGATTTAAACTTTAAATTTTGGAAAACTACTATCGCAACGGACAATTGTGTTTCGTCAGATATGAATTGGCTTTAACGACAATTTTACGTAAGTATTTGTGTTGCTCTAAAAAACCCTATTAACTCGCCTCAAGATGAGACAATGCTATTGTGGGAGGTTGTGTTGAGTTATCCTAACTATGGTTTAATGTAAACTAATCGTTATAGTATCGAACGTCGGTTTTCTCTTCTTGGCGTGTGGAGCAATTACTGCGCATTCTCAGTTAACGATGGGTACGATTTCACAAAATAAAGTCGGCTCCGACAATACTGCGTTACTAAGAGCGGCTGTAGACTCGTCGAGCTAAGTTCGTATATCGTACAATACGTTTCTTGTTGTTTGAAATAAATCGTATAAAACGTTACTTCTTCGTAGACAAGGCAATAAACGCAGTCTGGGGCATATTATAAAGCCGATCTTCCTTAATCATTATGCATTGAGTAAAACTGTACATAATGCGATTAAGCAAAGGGATATCGATATGGTATTCGATATTGTTTTGGGGTTTTGCCCAACGTGCGATTCGTTCTCGTTGTACTCGAGAGGCTTAAGTTTTGTCTATGAAAGTTACAAATTGTCCCCTCGATCTTCCTTAATCATATGCATAGAGTAAAACTGTAATATGCGATTAAGCAACAGGGATTATCGCATTATGGTATTTCGATACTTGTTTCGGTGCCCAACGTGCGATTCGTTGTATACGAGAGGCTATTGTAGCAATTAAGCAATTATCGATTAAGCAACAGGTATCGATTATGCCGTATTCCGATACTGTTTTGTGGTGCCCAAGGGCGATTTCGTTTATACGAGAGTAGGTATATTGTCTAGCAAACAGTTACAATTTAACCCTAACGATCTCCTTAAATCATTATGCATTAGAGTAACAACTGTACATAATGCGATTAAGCAACAAGGGTTAATCGCGTTATGCTGTATTCGATACTTGTTTTGTGGGCCCAAGTGCGTTTCGTTGTACTACGAGAGGCTTATGTCTTGAAATTTAAAGCAATTAATTGCGATTAAGCAAAAAGGGTTAAACCGTTTTATGCCGTTTTCCCGATACTTTTTTTGGGTGCCCAAACGTTTGTCTATGCTTTTAAAACAGTTACAATTGACAATTTTTCTTCAGTAGGTCGCATTACGTGTAACAGACGGTTATTTGTACGAACGTGACGTTGGTAAAATCATTATGCATTTGGGAAATACAA
Source organism: Conus ventricosus (assembly GCA_018398815.1). NCBI lineage: Eukaryota > Metazoa > Mollusca > Gastropoda > Neogastropoda > Conidae > Conus > Conus ventricosus. Next base: position 124,326,526 of record CM031598.1, on the reverse strand, counting down.
TGAAATAATGCGATTAAGCAAAAAGGGGATTAATCGCATTAGCTGTATTCGATATTGTTTCGGGCCCAACGTGCGATTTCGTTTGTTGTACTACGAGAAGCTTATTGTCTATGCAATTAAGAAATTATGCGATTAAACAACAAGGGATTAACCGATTATGCTGTTTTCCCGAATTGTTTGGGTGGACCAACGTGCGATTTCGTTGTACTTACGAGAGGTTATTGTCTATGCAATTAAGCAATTAATTGCAAATTAAGCAAACAAGGGATTAATCGTTATGCTGTATTCCGTTTACTTGTTTTGTGGTGCCCAACGTGCGATTTCGTTGTACTACGAGAGGCTTAAGGTATTATTGTCTATGCTTTTACAACAGTTACAAATTGAAAAACTATTCATTCGTATGTCGCATAACAGTGTAACAGACGTGTTATATTGCTACGAACGTGCGTTGGTAAATTCATTAGGCATTTGGGTAACAACTGTACATAATGCGATTAAGCAACAAGGGATTAATCGCATTATGCTTTTTTTTCCCGATACTTGTTTCGGTGACCCAACGTGCGATTTCTTTCTCTTGTACTATGAGAAGCTTTTGTCTATTGCAATTAAGCAATTAATGCGATTAAGCAACAAGGGATTAACGATTATGCTGTATTCCGATACTTGTTTCGTGGTGCCCAAACGTGCGATTTCGTTTTTACTACGAGAGGCTTATTGTCTATGCAATTAAGCAATTAATGCGATTAAGAAAACAAGGGATTAATCGATTATGCTGTATTTTGATACTTGTTTCGGTGACCAACGGCGATTTCGTTGTACTACGAGAGGCTTATTGTTCTATGCAATTAAGCAATTAATGCGATTAAGCAACAAGGGATTAACTTTGCCGTATTCGATATTGTTTCGTGGTGCCCCAACGTCGATTTCGTTGTACTAACGAGAGGCTTAAGTATTATTTGTCTATGCAAACAGTTACAATTGGGTCAACCTAACGATCTTCCTTAAATCATTATGATTTGAGTAAAAAATGTACATAATGCGAATTAAGCAACAAGGGATTAATCGCGTTATGCTGTATTCCTATACTTGTTTTTGGTGCCCAACGGCGATTTCGTTTCGTTGTTGTACTACGAGAGGTTAAGGTATTATGTCTATGCATTTTAACAACAAATTGAAAAACTATATTCGTATGTCGCATTACAGTGTAACGACGTGTTATATTTGCTACGAACATGCTTTGGGTTAAAACGCCGGATAACGCTAAAGTTGAGGAAGTTTATACTTTCTTCTCGATCTTAACGTAAGTTGGATCAAGTACCCAGTTAAAACAACTTTGTAACCAAACGTATATTTTGAACCCGAAGCTGACGTCTAAAAACCCTTATGTACAATAAAATTTTAGAGGCGTGTGTCAAAATAAGATCAAACGTTTCAAGAGTCTTACCCTAACATTTACCGATTTTTCCCGATCTTACGATGATGGGCATCAAGAAACTGCTGACGATGCGAAGCAAAAAATAACGGTTTTGGGACGTAGGTGGGAAAAGAAATTATTTTTGCCCCACAACGCAACAACGACTTAGTGTTACGTATAAAGAAAAATTAGCAACTAAGCGCTTTACAGTTCCCCGTGATTCACACGTTCGAGCATTTAAGGTGGGCGATTCAACGGCAAACATTCTTTTTCTTAAAGTTGACTACGACGTGCGACACGATACGGTATTTCGTTATTAGCGATACGTTCGTTTCCAGCAGCGTCAGAGGAGATTTTTGTAAAACGTTTATCGTGAGCTTAAAAGAACCCAAAGATTATGTGGCAGCGTATGATCTGACGATAGCTATTGCGTGGAAAGCATCTTGGCACGCCCTCATTGTGCGGCGAGGTAAGAAAATTATGCTTTGCAACTAATTCTTTAGAAATTACGGCGGATAAGGCTCCTAGTGGATGGTCGTTCTATCCATCGTAGAGTCTAGGTTGAAAGCGGTTTTAAAGAGTTACTATTTTCCCTTACGCTGTCTTATTCAAACTTTCGCACTGTGCAGTTTGCGTGGTAAGGAACGATCCCGAGCAATTATTCACATTGTTCACATTTTCGTGGTTTATGAAGACGTGCGAGGTCGTATTACCGTATGTTCCTGTAGGATGGATCGCGGGCGTATAGTTTACATAAATCGCAAGCGTTAAAAAGCCAAAAGTTGCCGGGAAATCGCTGTCTAAGATGTCAACGCACTTTTGTTGGTCCGGTAAATTAAACGATACCACGTAGTAGATTCCGTGTCGGATTTTACTAGGGGTTGTAACGTATAATTGTTTAATGAACAACCGTTGAGCTTCTTTAAACCCCGTAGCGGTTTTCACTTTTTGAAAACGTTGCCGAAGGGGAATTTTCTAATAGCCAAAGCGTCGCCTTTAACTTTAAAACAAAAAGGGTTAGATTCGAGTGTTTTTTCCAAAACGTGCAGCGTTGATAAACCCTTCCGATCGTATGTGAGTAGTTTACGTCGATGACGTCAGTAGATGATCCGTAAAAATTTCGTGGTTCGCCAAAATGATACTCGTCAGTTTACACCTCCGTTTTTCGCTTGATTTTTGGAATGTTCACGTTAATGGGTCCGTTATGGTGTTTACTACTTTAAGAGTATATAGCGATTCGATCTTTCGTTTGTCTCGATTCCAAAACCCAAAAACATACGCGAGTGGAGGTGTGATGGGGGAATGATAAACGATTCTGAAATTATCTTTAAACGTAAGACCTAATATACAAATTATGGACGTAAGTAACGAAAGACAAATTGGGTACTACGCTTTAGACGTATATTTATTTACCCGTTCGGTTTAAGAAATGTTTAACAACGCATTCCACAAACTCGTGATCGAGTTATCGTTCATTAATCTTAGTTTCAGCCGTTTTAAAAAGGCTACGTTTTCTGGCTCGTATCGCAATTTTTCGACATCCAGGATCGAGGCCTCGTTTTGATAAACTGTCAAATAGTTGGCCGTTCAAATGTACTACTGTTTAGGTTTAAAGTTTTTCCAGAAAATAGTTAAAACGGAACCTGCGTTTTGTAATAACCGTTTTTCTCAGGCTGTCGTGTACAAAATGAATAGATTGGCCTTTGATGAAGTTTAACGTACGTCTAAAATCGCTTAATAAAACGTTTCCCCGTAAGAAAATTTAGCAAATACGAAGTAATTAAAACGTGAGTTTCATAATAAACCCCCTTGAACGCGCGCGTAACAACGCCACAGGCACGTCTATTCCATAGGCGATAAAATACTTGTACATTTGTCTCAAGAAAAATGGGTGGTAAACGTCGGAATCTGGATCGTTTAAAAATCATCGCTAAATGCGCGTTAATGACCATGTCTGGATTTTTTTTTTGGTCTTCGGGACTCCCCCGGGGGAGTAGTAGTTATTTTATTTATACGGCGATGCGTTCGTCATAATGTTTAAACGCGGTTTTAACTCGATGGATCGTACACTCTACGACTCGGCAAGGATTGTAAATGTTTTGAGGAACTCATTGTATTACGAAAATTTACACAATGTTAAATGCTCTTTCAAATCATCCCAAAGCGAAAGAGGACTACGATCGTTTATGCTCGACTTACAACCCGAATCGCCATGTAGTACAAACGCTAAATCCTTGTACATCAAACATTACCGGTTTTTTTAAAAACGTAGCCTATGCGTGCTTGCAAATTTCCTTAACCGTTTTTTACACGAGGCGAAAGAGGAACGGCGACACGCTTACCGAACTTAAAGCGGGGATTACCATTATTTATGGAAAACCTTTATTCGTAATCCCAAATGTACGACTGAAGCGGGAAATTCTGAATACATAACGCTTATTTCGGATATTGTCCAGCACTGTTATCATAAAGATGAAACTTTTGTGGATAACGAGGATGGGCAAATTCCCTTTTTGAATGTTTAAATTTCGTAATCGATAATTTATAGTCGGTATGGTAGACCCGAACATATGTGTCCCAGTTACACGCGACGAAGTGCAAAACAGCTGTTCGAACGATTTTAAACGAACCGTATATCAAGGCGTTTGTAAACACTTATAGATGTTGATTTCTCCTACGGAATTTTAGAACTGTTAGCGGATTAGGGGGGCAGCTACAACCCCTTCAGACGTTAAGATATTACACGCGTTATTTAATAAAATAGCCCCTTCTCGATGCGAGCGGTTCAGTCATGGGTATTAAACGAAAACGCGTTAGCACAGTACTACTACTAGTAAAAGATGCAAACACGATAGACCTTTCGGTATAAACTTGATAATTTATTTACGCGATTACCTCAACACAAAATACGTATGTTACGATTGGCGCGAGTTCCGACAAATCGTTTTTTCCAAAAAAGATTACGGTCTTACGTTACGGGAGTTGGAAACCGTCGACTGTATTCAAGCGAGCTTAGTAAAAACTTTACCGAATTGTTTCTTAAACAGAGCGAGTGCCGTTATAAAAACTGGTTTTTTGTTCAAAATCGATTTTATCTACAGTATTCGTCGTTGCTCGAAGTGTGTTTTGCAATCAATCAAGTCAGACTAGTGTTCAGCATTCCCACGTGTCATATATCTACTTTATGAAAGATTAAACCTGTATAAAGAACTTATGATTTAAAATATTTCTAAGCCACGTAATAGAGCCTTCGTACGTAATCACCGTTAAAGGGATAAGTAACGAAGAAGAAGTCTACGACGCTTACAAGCGATACGTTCGGGGAATCCGACCCTTTCTTTACGTGTACGAAGTGTTAAAAATATTTGCACGGTTTTCACGCTATAAACATTAAAGGGGTAACTTGTTATATACATAGAGACGCGATCGCTTGTTTCCAAAGAATAGCTAAAAAAAGTCAACGAAGGTTTCGATCGATCATAGCGAAATTACGGATTTTACACTATCGAAACGTCTCTGTCTTTGCTAATGGCTTTATGCGATATTTAGACGACCATAACCTAAACCAGTGGCGTCCTTGGTTTAGTAGTAGTAACGCTCGAATAATTCCCCCCCACCACGACTACTACTAGTAGCGCAACGGCTAAATTAACGGAAACGTCGGATCCCGATTTTATGAAAACGTTTTTTCGAGGTCAGAACGTTACGACCGCGGTTAAAGCGTTCATAGCACGGTCCGACGAACGATCGTATAAGGTCTTATTGAAAAACAGTTAGGGATGTCGTTTTGACTGGAAACTACCGAATCCAAAATCGTACTCCATACTAACGTTCTGGTGGTTCATCTTACGGGCTATTCTTACGCTTTTTCCCATCAACACGAACATGACGATTATTAACAAACCTTTAGTGAAATCCGTAATCGCGCATAAAACGGTAAAAGTGGGTTTTTTTGTACAAAACGGTTATTGAAGATGACGTTAATACCGGTTGTTTAAAACTTATAATTTTAATATAAAAGGCGACGATTTAAATTGAGACAGGTACTCTTGCGTTTTACGTTTCCTTTTTCTTTTAAACGCCCCCGGTCAAAAGATGCGCGTGAAGATATCCAACGTTAGAAAAAAGCGATCGAGTTTTACGTCCCGGGGATAGTTTAAAAGAGTTTCATTACAGGAGCGAAGCGTTTAAAACCATCCCCAATTATATTAAGGTTAACAGTTTTCCCGGGGTTAAAACGATACGATGAAGGAACCGGAAACAACAACGTCATTACCCAGACAAAGTATTTTGACTAGCATTAACACTCAAAAGATTTGGGGTTTGTAAAGAGACGGCCCGCCCAGGTGTAAAACACGTGAGACTTAGAGGACCTACAAGATATAGTCTATTTAATTTACCTCACACAACAAAGAACTTATGAATCACGTCGTCTTAGGGCTTATTAAGCAATGTACTTAAAGTGTTTTCGACAATTTCCCCCCTCGACTACAAGCGATTACCGACACGTTCAAACAACGGCCAAAAAACACGATTTCTTTATAATCAATCGTTTTATTAGGGCGCAAAACCACGAGTTTGGCAGCAACGGATCGTTTTTATGTTTCTACAAAAACGCCTATTGCGCGTACCAGCATTAAATCGCTAAGAAACGCTGATTGCGGACTACGACCCGCCCTTCGGACTTATAAGTCGGTTTTTGGGCCAATTGCAAACGGAAATTCTTCGATTTTTTTACCAAAGCGGTTTTCTCGTAAAAAATTGGCAAAAATATTGTCTATTTAGTTATTTTTCAGTATCGTTTTTGCTACGGATAAGGTATTCCATTCCCCTCTCGTCGATACTATAATGGATAATATTATAACGTGTTAAATTATAAAAAAACTATAAACATCCCCCAAAACCGTTAAAACGATAAGCATCATTCAAGAGTATAAAAAGCGCAAGTTGAAAAACAAAAACCGGGAAAATGTCTAAACAACGCAAACGTGTGACGTTTGACCAATCTGATTAATTCTTTAGATAATATGGTGGACGGTAGTAGTAGTAGCGGGAACCTAGGATCGTCATCAGTTCTTCAACGATAAATATCGTTAACGATAACAGGCACATTAACATATACCAATACTACAACTGTCCAAAATGTTCCTCCGAGCCACACTATTTTCGACCGAGACTTTTGGCTGTACGATTACTAAGTACTTTTTGTCAAAAATAAAATTCGTGTTGAAAATAACGATTTTAGTCACGGTTCGTTTTCTGATCTTGTAGTACCGCAAAGCAACCTAGGTATGTGGTTTTTTGCAATACCGTCGTTTGGTATTGCGCGCAGTTTATTTTTAATACGTCGTGTTCACGTATAACGACGTGTGGTTCGTCGTTTACGCGAACCGAAACTACACCTTTGTAGACGCTAATATTTAGGTAATTTGACGTCATCGTTAACGATTTTTAAATTCATTGCATTCCTAATCGAATAGGCCCTAGCGTTTGAACGTACCATATACATCGATCAATACTCTAGTGAATTTGTGGCAGAACGGAGGCACTTGAGTCCGGGAACGGGTTTCGTTAAAATATTGTACCGTTTCGTACACGATGGCAAATCCAAGTATATTTAATAGTTATGTCGGTCCGGGTTCAAAGTCACACCGACCTAGACTGCAGTAAATGCACCCCTGGGCTATAAACGTTAATCGCGGTACTACAAGGGTGTGATCAGTTTTTGGATAGAGCGCGTAAAGATGTACAGGGGCCCTTTCATTAACGTATGCGGGGTCCGCTTTTGTAGCCGTTATAGTTCCATAATACGGCAAACCAGGCATAAATCGGGAGTAACCAACAATAAATAAAACGCTAAGCGAGGTTAACCATTATTTATTGGGGGTGTAACAATAGGAAAGCTAGCTCCACTAATATTTTAAATTATGAACAACTTGTGTATATTCCAAAATTTTATTCAAACTAAAATGTGGGTCTTGGCTCACGAGTGCGTTTTTCGTTTAATCAAAACCAAACACGCTTTTTTATAGTATTACGGATGAAAACGGGGGCTAAGACTGGCATTGTACGTTTTACGTTTTTTAAAAACAAAATTATTATTATGTGTCTCAACAAAAAGTAGGATCCAAACGCGTTGTAATTTAATTCGAATCAATACGACCCCTAATATATACAATCTGTATCTTACGCCTTTGTTACGCGAAGACGACAATGCGCAAAGTACGGACGAAATATCATCTACCGAGTTGAAATTATGTTACATTTGCAAAAACCCTCATTTATGTTTTAACAACGGCGAATCCCTAAACGAAGAAACATTGAAGGAGAATTCGAATTGGACGACAGTGATGCGTGACGATGCAGACGCGTTGACGTCATTAACCGTTATGGCCACATGTTTTTAATGATGAATCCTTCTAAATGGTTGAAAAAATGCGAGCATACGCAGTACATAATAAAGGTCATGTACGTTAACGCGTCAGACTTTTCGTTTAGATTCGTTATAGAACGGTGTACAACCCCCCCTCTTTATTGCTTTAAATGCGCATTAGCGAAGTACTTTTTAACTCGTCGTTGTCGGAAATCGTGCGACGTTATCCTATGAGCAACGACTTGTCTAATGCTTTTATAAATTATTAATTTACGAACGCGAGACCGAGATGCGTTAAGTACCACTACTATGCAGACTACCGATAAAAACGTACGCGATCTGTATGGTTGCTGTATTACTGGCGTTTTTACTATCTGTAGGATTAAATGTAACATCAATATTGATAACGTAATGGTCTACTTACAAGCGTACCTTCCTGAATGCGATTATAATGCAACGCGATGTTAGTGTTACAGTTCGCGTGGTGTAATAGTCCGCAAACGATTTCTCTATCTGGCATTATCGTAAAGGTTATATGTCTAAAACAACAATTGTTGCGAGGGTTTATATAATTGTGTAATAAATATTTCGTCTTAATATTATTAACTCCGTTGGCGCTTTGATTGCGTTACCGTATTTTTTACATAAAATTTTAATATATGCGACAATGGCTTAACGAGTTGTATTTCTTGAATGAACAATTGGGCTTCTAACGGTACGGAAAGACGATCGAGTTGAATCGGTTTAAACGATAATAGGATAACATTTTTCGTTTTTGTGCAGTAATATTATATCGTAAACGCCATCAAATCTCTACAATCGGACACGTATTCTAACGGAATAAGTCCGTCTTCTAGAGAATCCTTTGACGAGTCCACATAAACGCATATATTTTGTAGCGAGGGTGAAAAGAAGCGAACATGTGTTAAGATCAGCGTCGATGCTGTGTTGCTGATGCGCGAACCATCGAATTAAAGTTCGTACAAACGCGAGTTACGGTCCATTTTTAAGTCGAGTAGACGGATTAATTTATGATCGTATTCTAACGGTATCATAAACATTTTACTGTGATCCATCGTGAACTAGATTAAAGCGAGCGGATGTATTCTCTCGTCATTTAAATATTAATAATAAGACGTATACAATAAGACTTATATCGCTCGCGTAAATATGTGTCGTTTATCCAACGATATTCATTCTATCCACGACTTGGCAGACTGTTTTCGAGTGTTAAATAATCGAATGTTAATAGAATTCGAGTGGCTTAACACGTGGCTAATTATTTTTTATTATTATGATTACTATCGTATGCGTTATTGAACTATGTGGCTATACTAATTCCGCTATAAAATGGTATCGGATGAAAGAGCTTCCGACGCAGCCTCCAAAACCGCCTCCAGTTTACACACCACCCGTAAATGGCGGCGTATACAAACCGTGCGAAACGTACTTAATTAACGGGATTGAAAGTACCGGTGTAACGTCCGAAGCCACTTTAGTAGGACTCGGCGCCTCTGTTGTTGGCGATGCTTTTCGTTTTTTTCGGGTTGACCCCTTTTACTACTACTACTAAAGTAATTATACAACGTCATTTTAGATTTTAATTCGACCATCGGTATGTTGTTTTTTCGTTTTAGGTCGTATAGTATCGCGTGAACAAACCACTTACTATATTTAAAATATTTTACTTTTGATAAACCATAAAGTACGCGAAGCTAATTTGTTTCCTAAATGTCATCGTTCCGTTACGTGTACGGGGTACAGTAGTTAATGGGTTTCATTATTCTTATTTTTTTTGATGACTCAAGGCGCGTCTGTTTCCTACTATGGTAACGTTTGGGAACAAACCCTATAATGATTTGTTATTAATAAATAACACAAGATAGTAACACTATTTTTTTTAACTGTGCGCAGATAAATTTATGATTAACGATATGTTAAACCAATATTAGTTATTTGAACCCATCCTATTAAATTACTGATTGCGCACATGTTTATACTTAATAGTACTCCTCTCATTGGTTTTGTGTTACGCGCATGATAGGCAATAGGCTTACGTTTATGGTACGTAACGATTTCCTACTGCGCACCAAAAGGCGTAGCCGCTGTACAACCCAATTACAAATTATGGAACGGAGTTGCGAATAAAAAGGTATGTATTTACTTAAGCGAAAATAACGTTGGTGCCAAGTTTAAAGTCTTAATACATCAAACGTTTAAAGCAGAGTACAATTTAACTATACCAACCATTTCGTCAATACAGCGTTACGTATTTCCTGGAGCTCAAGTAGATATACGGATTTCCATCCGGTAAAAATAGGTAACCAGTCTTGCTAGTTTCTACATCCATTTCCGCTTACGAAACTAGATTTATTCAGGTTCCGTCACTAATTAAAGACACACTAACAGATGCGGGATACAAGAACGCGGGCGTGGGACTTAATCTACATAACACTAAAGAGTGCGTGTTTATTCCTCAAACCGTGCGACACACTCGACGATGCCCATTATTTCCAAATAGGAGCGAAGTCGATGAACTGATGCTATGACTCTCGCATCACATTACCAATTTTCGTTATGGGTGTACACGTAAGGTCGAAACGCAAACCGGTTCCAAAATCCTTTATGAATCAAATATTTTAAATAATTAACGAACCATTTCCTCCAACGATAATCTAACACTGTGGAAATCATCGACAAAAAATACAATTCCGTATAATACATTGTTAAACCGATCCTAACGTTCACGCGCGAGTTCGCTACTTGTGTTGGATAAATATGGATCCAGTCACAACCCCAATACTTTACAGTAAGTTCTACATCAAACCTCTGCGGTAACCAAAAAATCGATTCCGCCCCACAATTTACCGGGAGTGACACAAATATACCCCCCCACAGTTTACAAGTGACACAAGACAACAACTAACGTACTACAGAGGCAACGTTAGAAAACAAGTTCCGACGAGGAATCGATAACAGAAAACAAGTAAGCTCTACAGTTCCGACGAAGGAAACAATAACAGAAAACAAAGTAAGCTCTACATTTCCGACGAAGGAATCAATGCGCCAACAACGGACCAGACTGAATTCTTCCGAGTTTAATTTATTACCTCAGCATACTTATTATAGTAGTCTTGTTTATTGGGGTGGTGTATTGGTGTTCGCGAAAAGCCTTATGCGAGTAATTGAGTATGAAGCTTCAATACTTTGTTCACCCATTTAACAATAGCTACGTTAGGGCGCTCCCGATTGTATGTGCATAACGTATCTAGTAAACACGCAGTATACAATCGACAAACATATTAAATGGTCTCTATTGAGAAAAACTTACGAAATATGTGATCGACAAAGCTCACGTTTTGTAGTAGGTCGTGTTCGTTAAAAATTTTTAAAAAACTGCAGCGTCTTATGGTGATTAAAATACATAAACGGGAGATAAAATGACTCGAAGACTGGTTTACGATTGGGAATTTTTGGTTAAAATGCTGACGAGCGTACGGTGTTCGATCCTGAACGTTGATCTTAATCGATCGTATTCTCGTGAATATTTCGTGTAATTCGTATTTTTCGGTTAAATACATATTGTCGCAATATTCGCAGTTGTATGTAACTGTAATGGCGTTCGTGCGATCGTCGTTCGTCGTTAGCAATTGATTAAAACAGTCCGATATTATTTATATCTATAATCGTAATCGATGCTCTGGCGAGGGATTACGTCTTCGTTGAACGTAGTAGCTGTACGTAATCCTACGTACTTGTAGACGCGCCGCGGAAGTTTGAGTCCTAAAATTAAACGAATCCCTAATTTACTGGACAAAATATTACAATCGAATTTTTTTTTTTGGGATCCTTTATAACCCTTTTTTTGCAATAACCGCTCGTTGTGCAACTTTGCACGTAAGAGCATCGGGTAAGTAGTCCGGTATTGAAAGCGCGTACGTTAGTTTGTCAATCCGTTTAGTAAACTCTCCCGTAAATGCGGGTAATTTTGAGCTTATATAATAAGCCGTTTTGCATACGTTACGTTCGTATTCTATTAAAGCCACCGAAATGATCTCGTCGTCAATCTCCCTACCGTCCTTATCGACGGTGATGGTTTCAATATCCAAACCCATCGATTTAAAATACGGCTCTAGGTCCTGACTGAATTCGGTTGTAACAAAAGGTAACGATCGACCGGTTCCAAAGTGAACGTACTCGTTAGTTATATAATCGTCTTTGGTAAACGCGTGAGGACTTAACTGCGTCAGATGGTAGCGTCGCTTAAATCGATATATGGTCTGTTGGAAATTTCCGTCCGAACAGGTTCTTTACAACCGCAACAATGCGTTTTACACACGTTGCATAGTTCGTTGCTTTCCTTTCCGCATACGGCGCACTCGGTGCTGATCACGTTAATGCAAAACTCGTCCAACAACCCATGTCTGTTATCGTAATAAGACTTTACATCGGTAGCTACCGCTTTATGCGCGTCAGCTTCGTTGAAAAACGTTTCCGGTTGTAAACGTTCCGTTACAAACGTATTTGTTTGAAAACAGTAGGAGTCTGTCGCCGCTATTTGCTTTGGCGTTAAGTTCTCGTTATTATCACTATACAACGGCTTACTGTACACTGTATACCCCGGTCCGATAACGTGTACGCAGTGAATAATATTAGTATCGAGCAAACAGTCGCCGCCGGTTTTTTTACAAGGATGAACCAGTAAATCTATACAGTCTATATACTCGTTCGTTTTACAAAACTCAAATACGGCTTTTTGATGTTTAGTAGCGACAGTGTTGGACACTCGCAACACTTTTTTGCAATCCAAACGGACGGGGATTTTTCGAAATACGTAACCTTTCATGATGTGTTTGTTTTTCGTTCGTCACACCCACAGCGATCACTACTATGCATCCAGAAAGGAAGACTCTTTCCTTTTTAAGCGGTGAGACCATACTGCCATTAATAACATTATCCCAATAAGGATAAAGCACACGAGCAACGCGATGAAACCCGTGCGAATAATGGATAAGTCCATAATTGAGAATGAAAGTATTTATAAATCTCTGCGTTGAACACGCGCGCCAAAAAATGATTATGAAGACGTTTTTGGCCTTACTCTTACTCGCTACTACTACAGCTAGCGGCGCTTCTAATATTTCTAAGAGGCGTGGAGAAGCGACAAATCGGTTTCGCTCCTTTTTATCTCCTACACCGTTGGACATTTTACGTTGGTCATTCAATTACACAAACAACGATCCTAGAGTTGCTGCTGGTCTTAAACGTCGTACTAGAGGCGCGTACGCTAAGGTGTTTATGTTTGTAGATTTCGATTACACTTGTCATTTTACGTATTCAATCGGTTACTCCTATCCAGATAAAACGCTTAAAACCCTGTACAGTCGATTTACCAATATTCGCAATCGAAAAGTTGTCAATGCGTTTAAACGTAATGCATTAAATAAAATCACATACATTGACCGTCGTAAATATCGAACAAACCACTTACTATATTTAAAATATTTTACTTTTGATAAAACCTATAAACCGTACGCGAAGCTAAATTTGTTTCCTAAATGTCAATCGTTCCGTTACGTGTACGGGGTACAGTAGTTAATGGGTTTCATTATTCTTATTTTTTTGGATGACTCAAGGCGCGTCTGTTCCTACTATGGTAACGTTTGTAACAAACCCTATAATGATTTGTTATTAATAAATAACACAAGATAGTAACACTATTTTTTTCAACTGTGCGCAGAATAAATTTATGATTAAACGATAATGTTAAACCAATATTAGTTATTTGAACCCATCCTATTAAATTACTGATTGCGCAACATGTTGTTATACTTAATAGTACTCCTCTCATTGGTTTTGTGTTACGCGCATGATAGGCCAATAGGCTACGTTTATGGTACGTACGATTTCTACTGCGCACCAAAAGGCGTAGCCGCTGTACAACCCAATTACAAATTATGGAACGGAGTTGCGAATAAAAAGGTATGTATTTACTTAAGCGAAAATAACGTGGTGCCAGAGTTTAAAGTCTTAATACATCAACGTTTAAAGCAAGAGTACAATTTAACTATACCAACCATTTCGTCAATACAGCGTTACGTATTTCCTGGAGCTCAAGTAGATATACGGGATTTCCATCCGGTAAAAATAGGTAACCACGTCTTGCTAGTTTCTACATCCATTTCCGCTTACGAAACTAGATTTATTCAGGTTCCGTCACTAATTAAAGACAACACTAACAGATGCGGGTACAAGAACGCGGGCGTGGGACTTAATCTACATAACACTAAAGAGTGCGTGTTTATTCCCTACAAACCGTGCGACACACTCGACGATGCCCATTATTTCCAAATAGGAAGCGAAGTCGATGAACTGATGGCTATGACTCTCGCATCACATTACCAATATTTCGTTATGGGTGTACCACGTAAGGTCGAAACGCAAACCGGTTCCAAAATCCTTTATGAATCAAAATATTTTAAATATTCAACGAACCATTTCTCCAACGATAATCTAACACTGTGGAAATCATCGACAAAAAATACAATTCCGTATAATACATTGTTAACCGATCCTAACGTTCACGCGCGAGTTCGCTACTTGTGTTGGATAAATATGGATCCAGTCACAACCCCCAATACTATTACAGTAAGTTCTACATCAACCTCTGCGAGTACCAAAAAATCGATTCCGCCCCACAATTTACCGGGAGTGACACAAAATATACCCCCCCACAGTTTACAAGTGACACAAGAAACAACTAACGCTACTACAGAGGCAACGTTAGAAAACAAAGTTCCGACGAAGGAATCGATAACAGAAAACAAAGTAAGCTCTACAGTTCCGACGAAGGAAACAATAACAGAAAACAAAGTAAGCTCTACATTTCCGACGAAGGAATCAATGCCGCCAACAACGGACCAGACTGAAATTCTTCCGAGTTTAATTTATTACCTCAGCATACTTATTATAGTAGTCTTGTTTATTGGGGTGGTGGTATTGGTTGTTCGCGAAAAGCCTTATGCGAGTAATTGAGTATGAAGCTTCAATACTTTGTTCACCCATTTAACAATAGCTACGTTAGGGCGCTCCCGATTGTATGTGCATAACGTATCTAGTAAACACGCAGTATACAATCGACAACATATTAAATGGTCTCTATTGGAGAAAAACTTACGAAATATGTGATCGACAAAGCTCACGTTTTGTAGTAGGTCGTGTTCGTTAAAAATTTTAAAAAACTGCAGCGTCTTATGGTGATTATAAATACATAAACGGGAGATAAAATGACTCGAAGACTGGTTTACGATTGGGAATTTTTTGGTTAAAATGCTGACGAGCGTACGCGTGTTCGATCCTGTACACGTTGATCTTAATCGATCGTATTCTCGTTGAATATTTCGGTGTAATTCGTATTTTTCGGTTAAATACATATTGTCGCAATATTCGCAGTCTGTATTGTAAACTGTAATGGCGTTCGTGCGATCGTCGTTCGTCGTTAGCAATTGATTAAAACAGTCCGATATTATTTTATATCTATAATCGTAATCGATGCTCTGGCGAGGGATTACGTCTTCGTTGAACGTAGTAGCTGTACGTAATCCTACGTACGTTGTAGACGCCGCCGCGGAAGTTTGAGTCCTAAAATTAAACGAATCCCCTAATTTACTGGACAAAATATTACAATTTTTTTTTCTGGGAGTCCCTTTAGAGCACTTCTTGAAGATAACATTTTCTTAATTAAAAAATATCGTAAAATTTATCGGAATCCGCAAAGGTAAAAATAACTGGTTTTGGAGGGGTGCTTTTAAAAAAAATAAAAAAAATATGAGGGGTTTTTTTTTTAAAGTTGGGAGGCTGCCAAAGGTGAATCGTGAGTTTACCCAATACAAGCGATTTCAAAAAGCACGTCAACTTAGGTTTTTGGGTTAAGGAAAAGTGAACAATTCACGCAAATTTTCTTCCCCACATTGTTGTTTCTTAACTGGGGCAAACGTTAAAAACCAATTAGGATAGAGGACTTTCCATTTGTAAAGAAAGACTGTTTTGGGCGTTTTTACATAAAAAAAGAGACGCGGTAAAGCTTTTTATACACGCATTTTCCGTTCCCAAATGCCGCTTGTCGAAATCAACTAAACCCCTTTTATTTTTTACAACGTTTTTTAAAAAATTCAAAACCTTTTCCATTTATTCTTACGCAAATTTTAATTTAAAAAACGTCCAATCAACGATTATGAAAGTCTTATTTTTAAAAGGGCGTCATTGGTGTAAAAGTATGATAAAAAGGGCGAAATCCGCTGACTGTAAAAAACCCATAAACCCCGGGTTACAAATTGCTTTTTAACAGGCTAAAAACCGGGGACTTATCGTGCGAAAAATATAAAGGATCGCAACATTTGGCGGGTTTTTCGCAAGGTAAAAAAATGGGCCCCGCGCCTCTGCACAAAGGCGATTGAAATTTGGGGAACCCCGTCCGGATCTTTGTAAAAACTTAAAAGCGGAAACCTAAAAATTTAATCACGATTTCAAAAAAGGGCAACGTACAATTTTCCATATGCGAAAAAGGGGGAGGGATATTAAAATTCTTTGGGAAAATTTAAAAATTTAAACCTTTAACCGTTCGATACAAAGTTAAGAGCACTGAACCAGTTTAAAAAAGGTAAATTTGACGACCGAGAATTCATCGCAAAAGCCGGAGGCTTAAAAGAAAATCGCGTTAAAAATTCTTCAACAATAAAACATTCGTTTTAAAATTTTTAAACCAACCCCACTTATCTTTACGTCAAAAAATTATTAATTTTTACCTAAATTTACGGAAATTTTAGTAAAGCTAATCCGGCTCCGGGGGTATTTTTAAAAAAAGTAAAGAATATTAAAACAGCGAGATTTGTGTTCTTGTGGTAAAATGATGTTATAAAGGCCCGGTTAACAAAAAATTTTTAAGATTAATTTTAAACGTTTTTTTTTAAAAACCTCCGTTTAAAAATTCCCCCGGTCAAAACGGAAAAAAAACCAAAATTTTTTGTTTGGTTTTTTTCGAAAAGTTCCCCAGAATTTTCGTCCTGCGAGCGGGTTGCATAAGGGGGTAATTGTTTAGGGTTAACCTCGCGGGGGGTTTTGCTTTTTACCTTAAAGTAAAGAGGGATAAGCCTTGTTTTCCAGGATAAAAGGGGGGAACTTCCCCGCAACTTTCACGAGGGGCGGGTTAGGGGGGGGGTTTTTAAAATTTTTTTCGGGGGGAAATACAAAAATTTTTCCTATAAGTTTGATTTAACAATTTTAGGGACCCGTGCCTTTGAAAATCAAAAAGGGCAAAAAAGGGTAAGTTTTTTTGTAACGACCGACCCTTTTAACCTAAAATCTTCGCATTTAAGTTCCGGGGGTGTTTAAAGAAAAAAGGGTCTTTGCAAGTTGGGTAGAACAAAAACCCCTTTCTTTTAAAAGTATATGAAAACATCGTCGTCTTCGAGTACGTGCTATATTTTATTTTTATACTTTTTCAAAAAATGTCGGCAAAAAAGGCGGGGTTTTAGATGTTTACGATAACGTTTCGCATTACGTTCTGCCTTTTGCTAATAACTTATCAAAAGCAAATTAATCGAAGGCCTGGCGTTTGAAATTCTTACTTTAACCAATTGTTTTAGTTTAAAAATGTTTTCCTTTAACGTTGGAAACGTTTTACGTTCGGAGAAATCTAAAAAACATTGCTTTTTCGGACTAAATAACGCTATTTTTCCCCCATTCGAAAAAACCTTGGGAAATTTTCGGGTTGACGCAGTTCCGCATCGATATTTGGGGGGGGGGTTTTTGGCCATTGTGGAAAAGACAAGAAAAATGGTTTTCAAGGTTTTTAACGCGTTTTAAATTTTTTAATTTATCGAAAGTTTTGTTTTTTGCCCCCGTTTAAAAAAAAAGGTTTACCTTTTTAAAAAACCCTTGTCCATGAAGAAACGGCTGGCCATTTTACCACAAAACAAATTTTAAAATCGGGGCCGTTATTTTTTAAATTGATCTTATTAATTTATTTGGTTGGGAAAGACCAATTCAAAAAATGTTGAAAAAATTACGAACTTTTTTCAACCACTTTAAAGGGGGGTTTGCCGTGCTTTTTAAAAACCGTTTATAACTGGAAAAAAACAAACGTTTAAAGGTATTTTTTAATGATTACCCAGACGCTTTTACAAAAGGAGTTCGAAAACTTTAAATTTTTTTTTTCGGGGGGTGGGTTTTTCGAAACGATTTTGTCAAGGGGCGGGATCCCCAAAAACCCCAAAATCGGGGATCTTTATTAACTAGTCAAAAAATCTTTTCGAGGGTTTAGTTTTAATTAAAATTTTTAGTTTTGGTTTGACCTTATGCAAAAAAAAAAGCTCGGTTTAAAATAAAAAATCTCAAAGAAAAATAGTTGTTTTAAAAATTTCCTTTAAACCGCAAAATTTTACTTGGTGTAACTTGCGCAAAAAGTAGACTTTTCAAAAATTTTTTAATTCCGGATGTCTTAAGGTTTTTGTGTTCTTTAAAACCCCAAAACAAAGTTTTTGTCGTTATACCGGTAAAGGGGGGGGGGGGGGGGGGGGGCCCCCGGGGGGGGGGGGGGGGGGGGGGGGGGGGGGGGGGGGGGGGGGGGGGGGGGGGGGGGGGGGGGGGGGGGGGGGGGGGGGGGGGGGGGGGGGGGGGGGGGGGGGGGGGGGGGGGGGGGGGGGGGGGGGGGGGGGGGGGGGGGGGGGGGGGGGGGGGGGGGGGGGGGGGGGGGGGGGGGGGGGGGGGGGGGGGGGGGGGGGGGGGGAAAAAGGGGGGGGGGGGGGGGGGGGGGGGGGGGGGGGGGGTTTGTTGTTTAAAAATTTTTATTTTGGTTTTTAAAAAAAAAAATGGATTTGAAAAACTTAAATTTTTCGATTTTTAAAAACATAAATCTAAAAATTAATTTTTTAAACTTTTATAATTCCCTTTTCTCCAGGGGGCCGACCCTTTACTAAAAACCAACAGAGACTCGTCAATTTTACCAATTGTATTCCGGTTTTTTACGACCGAACACCAGTGGGAACTGTTTCAACACTAGTCGCCAATTTTTTTTCCTCATAAAACTTTTTTTGCCCCCAAAAAAGATGACTCTAAAAATTCCCCAAACATGGTAAAAAACATTAAAAATTAGCCATTATGGTCCTGGAATAGAATAAAAGGGGTTTTGGCACGGCCACGCCCCAGAGAAAATCTGTCGCGTCATGTTTCGAGGACTTGAACTTTCGATGGCGAAACAAAAAGCTCCCCCCCTCACGTTGTAGACCACGTCATGGGAAAAGTAAGCAGCCCCTTAAGAAAAAAAACCCGCCCGTTACGAAGAAACCTTGAAGGGCTTGTCAGATGGTGCGGGTTTCGGGTATTTTGGACTTCGTCTGAGGGGGGTTTTCGCGTGCGTCACCGGTTTTTCAAAAAGTTATGGATAACTTTAAAAACGTCGGAACGGGGGAACGAACCAAACCCTTAACTTTTTAAACTTCGACTTATTACGGACTGTTTTCGGTCAGAATTGAAAAAATGGATTACCACCACTTTTTTGGAGGGAAAAAAAACTGCTTTTGGAAGCGGTAAAAAAAAAAACTCCCCCCGGGGACCAACAACGAAAAACCCGATAGGATGGACATTTTGCATCGGGTTTTCCGGGATAATTTTCCATCCGTTTTTTTACGAATTCCCTATTGCGACCAAAGCACGTAGGGGCGGAACAGTGGAGCGCATTTGTACGACAATCTAGAAAAATTCGGAACAGTACAGACGGTTATTGTCTTTCCAGCGCATCAGTACGTAATAAAAGATCGGAAACAAAACCTTGCGACTTGTGTAATTTGCCATGTAGCCAAATAAAAACGGGGGGTTTACGGGGAGGGGAGTTTCCCGAGTTCGGCTCAAACCGTATTTATCGTGTGACCCAAAACGGTCGTGGGTCGCAAAAAGCGTGCGAATGGTTTGTTGTGACGAAAAAAAACAGTCCGCTGCGAAGATCGCGATACCTTGCCCCTATTGCCTCGAAAAATTTCCCGGGTTTTAAACCCGGTAGCTGGCGAAAAAAAGTCGATGTTTTTCGTGTAAAAATCACAAAAAAAAGTCCATAAACATTGCGCTTTGGACAGCGGTTTCGAAAAAACGGGGGGTTCCCTTTTTTGACGTCGATTGTGACTTAAATCTTTACGAAATATTTGAGTAAAACGCGATAACGCATTAGAAGCGTGGGGAAAATGAGGTCGTATTTAACCAAGACGGGAGCTTCTTCTAATTACGTAAGATTATTGGGTGTGTAGAATTGGAGCGGGGACGATTCGTACTCTCACACCTTTTGCAGTTCGTTTAATTCGTGTAGTTTTGAAACAACGCGCCCCCTATTTCCGCCAGACTTGATTAAATTAACCCCGTTGTTTATGGGATGTACGGATTAAATGGAAAGTCGTTACCGCCAAGGGCGAATGACGAGGTTTGGGAATCGCCTTCCAATCGGACAAAAGTTGTGGGGACATTTCCAAAAATTTTTTTGCGTGCTTGTTGACATCGTTTTGAACGCGTTTTTTAAAATTTAATTAGAATAGTTTTGACCGTAGAACTAAAAAAACGATCTATGTCTGATGTTTTTGTGGTTACGTGTTGTAAAAAAATTAAAAAATAAAACAAACAATTGTACCTTTTTATTCTTCTTCTTTTCTTCGTAGTAGTAATCGTTCTGTCTTAATTAGTAACTTGGTTTTTTTTTCGTTAAAAGAAACGGATTTACCTGAACGCCCCGCATTTTTTGGCAAAGTATCAGGAGGAGGGAAACTCGTCTTTCATCAAAACTCCAAGGGGGTTAAAAACCGTTAAATTTTATCGCGCCTACGCCTGTCCGTGGATTGATACAGTAGGATTATCGGGTTTAGTGATTAGCGCATCACAGAAAACCGATTAAAACGTTTCAACAAACAATCTTTGTTCCGCCGTTTATCGTCATCTTTTAATAGGATTGTAATAAACCGACCCAACACTAAAAAAAGTCATTCTTTTTTCGATCCTTTTATGTTGTCGAGCTGTAATTTGCGTAACGATTTGCTTATATCGTTTAGGTTAATTCGACTTTAAAGCCGGATACGGGTTTTCTTTTTGTAATTTTTTTTCCCAGTTAGCCTCGTTGTCGATCAAACAAGTTTTGGGATAAAATCGGTTTTAGCCTTCTTATTGATAAGACATATTACTTAAAGCGCGATTTTTAGCGTTAACTCGACCAATCGAGCAGCTTTGCGGCCTTTTAAATGCATCCCTTTTAATAAAATTATCAAGTTTAAACGATCAAAATGTAATAAAATAGTTTACTGCCTTTTTGCACTTTTTGCTTTTTTTCGCAAGGCGATAAAATGCTCGAACGATTTAAAGTTTATTCGTATTTTGATCTTTTTTCTTAGTGCGCAAATATCCTTATTGCCCTTTCCTTTTTATTGTTAAAGAGTACTTAACTGGTCTTGCAGATTTTTAATTTTGGTTTTTTTCCTGTTGATCACGGGAGAAAGCAATTCGCGTTCGTGTTGTTTAATGGGACCCTGGATCGATGGGGTAGGTATTTGATTCGTTTCCATGCGGCGTTTTTTTTTTGCGTAATTGGTACCTTTTGGGAATTTTTCTTGGCTATTAATTTAAAAAAAACTAGTGCCGCGTTTCGACCACTCTTTAAAATTTTTTAAGGGAAAATTTTGCGCCCTTTAAAATTTAAAGGTAGAAAAAAAAAAAATTTACTTTTAACGTCCCAAAAATCTTTTTTTTGTGTAGTTTAGGGACTTCGTCCGTGAAAGTGTGCTTAGCGATTATTCTTTATCCCGGATACAACTACAGCATTGTGGGGCAATTGTAGATCATCTAAAGTTATATGTACGGTAGTACTGATGTATATTCGGTATTGTGGGAACAACAATGTGATCAAGGAGAACTTTTGACGTAAATTTAAAAAAAAATGAATTTTTTTATAAAACGAATCGGTATCGCTTGCCGTACATTTAAGATACGGTTAGGGGATTTGTCAAATTCGCCACACCTCGTTGCGAAATTCGGTAACTGTCGTTTAGCCATTTTTGACAATCGTAATGTTACGGCTTTTGTAGACAAGAAACTGCCCCAAATTTATTTTGCTTTAAAACGAGTCGGAGCTCGATTATTTTAAACGTACTCAAAAGCTCCAATAAATTCTAAAGGAAAAAATCTAACGTCCGACAACCGCGTAACGTATAATTTTTTTACGGCCCTAGTAGGGTTATCTTTCGGAATAGTTTTTCCCTTATTCTTTACCCAAAACTTGGTCAGTCTCGCGCGTTTTTTTCATATTTGTTAAAGGGGTTTAAACCTTTTAAAAGCGCATACATTTTTTACGATTTAGTCTATTGGGGCCGATTAAAAAGTTTATTAAACTAAAAAATAACTATCATGGGTGGCGACCCGTTTACCCCATTGCATTTAGCGAGCTTTTTTTCGGCAAAGCCCCCGACCCCATCGGACAAACTATCGCCATTATCAACCATAAACGATTGATAGGGTTCGGGATATGCTAAACGAACCTTTACTCGATCTCGAATCGAAAATGGGGACACGCCAGAGAAACCACTTATCTCTTGACGTTAAACGATTTTTAACCCCTGAGAGAAATGTCGCAGTCGCCCTTCGGTTTGTTTTTTCACGGTACGACCGAAAAAATTTGGGTTTTGTTCAACTGTTTTTTAAAAATTAAAATCGTTGTCGGATTGCCCCAGCCATTGGAAAACTTTGGGAAGGAGATGCGCCGGTGGTAATGTTCGTATAAACGAACGAACGGTTACCCCCAAACTCCTATCCGAGTCGTTTTTTGGTTGGAAAAAACGCGTGTCCCAGTTTGCCTGATGGCATTCGGCGCTGTTTTGGGTAACTTTTTGGGGATTCGCTAAAAAAAATATTAGGTATGGGGGCGGACGACCCTTTGGACAACCCCAACGTTCATCTTTAGCCGAAAAAGCTAGTAATACAAAAATTCGTCGATACTTATACCGACCGCTTCCCTTTCCCTTTAGTTGGGGGGGAGTGCGTGGGGCTCTTCAGTACATGTATAATAACACCCCCCCGGCTCGATACGTTACTTACTCCCCGTATTCCTAACAACAAAAAACCAGGGAGGAGGGGTTTGTATCAAATCGATCAAGTCAAAATACTTTGTTGGGGTTTGAAAAAAACTATACCGTCACCCCCAGCCGCTGGGGATACCCGGGACATAATGAAAATTTATTTAACCTTTTTTTATGAACACTGACAACGACTATGGACAAGCGTTTTTTTAATTTTAAAAGAAAACCCCCCCTTTGGGAAAATTTTGAAGGGGGGTGTTGGAAACCCCCTAACGTTTTTTTCATCTGGAAAAAATGGGCTTCTAAAAACCGCTAACGACGCGGTCATGGTTAAAAAAGGTAAACCTTTTCGTCTGAGCGTCGAAGACCCCCCTTTTAGGACTTTATCGCCTCAGGGGGATTAGCCTCGTGAAGGCGTTTACGTGGAAACCCCCAAACGGGGTACTAGACGGTGGAAACAAAAACCCCCCGTGCCCCGCGGGTTGTATTATATAAAAGTCACAGGGGCGTTTTTTTTTGGTAAGAGTTAAGAGATTCGCTTTTACCAAACAATATGCTTAAAAAAACGGCGCGGATGACGAAACGGAAAATTCGTCGTCGTACGTTCCAACCCCGGAATCAAAATTTTTTTACGGACGGGGGCGATCCGAAAGGACCCGACCTCGTTTACCCTTCAAAACTTTCTTTAACGATCACTTAGGTCTGACGCTTCTCTAAGATCGTTTTGGTCAGTTTTAGTGTCTTTTAATTGTGAGGTTTTTCATACGAAGAATAAAAAAAGATCTCCCCGAGACATACCCGGCCGTGATTCCGCCAGCCCCAATAACGGACAAAAAAGCGAAAATTAGTTACCATTTTGTGTTCTATGAAATATTCGGCCACGAAAACCCGATATCCTAAAAACTTAAAAAATTTCCCTATTGTTAAAAACGCGTACATGCCCGTTCCGTGTTAACGAACGCGATAGTTTTTTTAAGCATTGGCATTGCTCAATAAGACCACCATCGGAAGCTGGCCAAAAGGATTAGGTATGAAAGGAAAGGGGTAAATTAAAAAAGGACGAGCGGATTCTAGTCCCTGACGACAACGACAATTCACCAGCGAGCCCAAAAGTTTTTAATTTTGGTCTGGAAGCCGCTCCTTTTAATCGTAAAAACGAAATAAACAAGCGTGGGTACCAATTGTTCAAACGGCCGGGGCGGTTACGGAAAAAAAGAAAAAGGCGCCTTGGCGGTTTTGACGTTAAAAAGTTCATTTGGCAGGTTTAAAACGGCTGGCAAACGATCGTACGTTTTCCCCTCTTGAACTTTACAACCCCGGGTTACGGTATTTTAGGGCTTAAAACTAATCACGTCGTTAGGATTCTATTTAAGTGGGCCTTGCGGATCGGAACCGTCGCGTCAAAACCGAGCTTTGTTCGTTCAGGGTCCAAGGGGAAAGGAGACCCGTCGTGAAACCCCACCAAATTTAAACGGAAAAATTAAAAAACCCTCTCTCATACTCCTAGCAGCTCTCCCCCGCCCTTTATGCGATGCATTTTTCAAAAATGTCATCTCGGGGCTAACAAAAACGAGTGTCGCAAAAGAAGGAAACGTAACGAGTATAAGCGCAAAAACGGAGGGGGGTGGCAAGCACGGGGGTCGCACCCGACGACTGGTGGTGGCCATATTTACTCCCCCGTTATGGACCCCAAAAGATTTCAAATGGCCCAATAGCCCGATGGGGAAGATTCAACGTTCATTCACGTGAAAAGACGATTTTCTTCTCATTTCCCCAAAAAAAGACATTATGGACTTTTAAGCACCCGGACCCCCTTTATTTTTGAACGGGGTTTTTTTTAACGCTTTCCAAAATTTAAAAAACACCTTGTTCCTATACCCCAAAATATTTTAGAGAGCCCAATTGTCCTTACGTAAGTTGTGCAAAATTTCCCGTACCAAAATTTGAACCTGGACTCGTTGTCGTAATAATTGAGGTTGAAAACATCCGGGCCCCCAAGGGAACATAAATGATAACTTGCCCCACGGACGCTTTAAAAAAGGGGTTCGGTAAAGAAAACTTTCGCAGGTTTATGGGTCCGTTTTTTCCCCAAAGCCGCGGGGCCCTTTTAAAGTATTAGTTGATGAGAAGAGTAAAAGACGCGAGGTTTGGCCGTGCCGAAAGTCTTTGATCGGGAAAACACTTTTATTGGGGAATTGGGGCTTTAGAAAAATTTGAAAAATTACATTTGAGCACGCTGTTTTGCATTAATTTTTTTCGGACGTCGAGCACATCACTTTTTCCTCGTAGCGACCCTACTTTTTATCAAAGGGGGAAATCGGCGGGTCGCTTCTGAAGGTTGCAAGACCCCAAGCCCCTACGATAAAATAGTCGCGTTTGAAATACAAACTTAACGATTTAGTTTCATTCACCCTAATTCGACCCGGATAAAAAACGCGCTCGATTCAAGGAGTGGTGCTCCGCTCACAACGGGAAAAGGGCCCGTGTGGAGTCGTTAAAGGTCGGGCGACGGTCATACGTTATTTAAATTCGATTTTAAAAAAGGGGGATCTAACCAACACCGCATTACCCCTTTTAAAAAAGCCGGAGAAAGTATACCCCATGCCTCCGTTGAACATACTGTAGACCGGTTTAGCACTAAAAGTACGTTGTGGGAACGGACGTTTTTAACCTTCCCTGTCGAGAGCGTATTATATGTTGGTGGCGATTGTTTCACGCGGCCAAGAGAGCGGATTTTTTCCAAATAGGGATGTTTTTATTTGGCTCCTTACGTCGATCAAAAGACTTTGCCGAAATTCACTTACGTTTGGCTTTAAACCCCGTTGGTTGGGTTAAAACCCAAAAAGGTTGTAACGCCTTAATGATGAAACGGATCCGATCTACACCGGGGACAAAAGTTTGTTATCGAATAAAGCCCCCTTTATTTGTATTTCGATCTTTTCTTTATTAAAAAAAACCGTTTTACATCGTCATGTCATCTCGTTTCTCGTCATCATATCTCAGGTCGCCCCAGGAATGAATCGTAATCGTGGCTTTTCTTCTTTGCTTTCCACGCTCTCTTTAAGTTAGACGTTCCGTCAAAAACCCCCGGTTTCGTCATAAAAAAATTAAAGCACGTGTTGCATAGCGTTTGCGATATTTCATCTCCCTTTTTGATTAAAATTATAAAACCCTTTGGTGTCCCAAAAATTTTTTCCCGCGTTCAATCCGAAGCGATGTTCAGAGTTTTGCCAAACATGTTGAAGTTTTCCTGAATGTACGTTATAGGTCTTGTATCTCGCTCGCTCAATTCTTAAAAAATTTTTCTTCCATTTTTCGCCCCCTTTATGGGTTTCGCTGTTTTCATCGAAGGATTATATGTCTCGTCGAGGTACGCAAAAAACGGTATTTTCAGGGAAAAAATACAGTTGGGGGAGGGTTTTTAAAAAGCTTACACGATCTGTCATCCATGGGTCTACCTTCGGTATAAAGAACTTTCTGGATTGTTGTAATGTTGAAAACAAAGAGTTGGGGTCATTTTTGGGCAGAGAACGTGAATGCGGCGTGCACTTTTCTTTAAAAGGATTGCAAAGTAGGTACTTTCCCATCATTTTCCGGGGTAAATTGAGGGTTTTACGGGGAAAAATTTTAATTTTTTTTTGTTTTTATACCCCGAATACCGGGGAAAAGTACCCCTACGTGTGGTAAAAATCCCCTATGGTCAAAAATTCGAAAAAAGGCCCCGGGGAAGCGATTTAACGTGTGATTAAGTATTCAAACCAGTCTTGGGCGACGTGCTTTTTTCGACGAATCGCTTAATATATTTGGAAATTTTTTCGGGGGTTTTCGCCAACTTTCGACTTTTGGAAGCTCGTAATTGGATTTAAACCGTTAAATATAACTATCCAAATGTCGCACGTTTTTTACAAGGGATGGGAGGAACCCGCTGCTGCTTCTTCGTTTTTTTTACCTTTTGATTTTTTGGACCGCCGCCGCCGCACGTGCGTTTTTGGGTTCCAATTGCTGATTAAACTTTTTGATTTTCACTTTCGAGGGAGCACGGCAAATGCAAATTACTGTATGAAGACGAATCGGTTGAGCGATTGACACCTACTCTTTTCCCTCTTTACTTTTAAAATGAATCATTTTAAATTTTACGAATCCAGTTGTTTTTTGAAAACTGCAAGTGGGTTTTGCCCCTTAATGTTGTCATTTAATGACCCAATTTTTTTTTCAGTAAGCGACGCTTCCGTTGTTTTCGTACAATACCATGAACGAGATACCTAAATGGGGTTTTGTGTTATACTCATAGGAGACCCTCCGTCCAGTATCCTTTAAAACTAGTCCCTTTTTCGGATTGTCTTGCAGGAAGGTGACGCGTGTCTAGGTTCGATGCCCAACCCGTGATTTTTACCGCGAATGATTTTAAAAAAGGCTGGACTTTCTTTCGTAAAAAAAGAAGTAAACTCTATTTGTTTGCCATTTGTTTTTAAAATGCGGGGGTTTTATCTTAAGGTTTTTTTAAGAACGTGTCTTTGTTTTTTCAAAGTTTAAAAATTTTTCATATTATCCGCCACTTTTGGCTTTCTTTTGTTCATTTTAGTACATCGTGATTTAACTATAGTAGAGGACGAATATTTTCCCACGGCTCCGCCCCATAAACGAACTGTTTTGGTTGTAGAGTTAAAAAAGTCATCCCCCCTGAGTATCTACCGAGCTTTTGTCCCCCATCCCTACTCGCACTTTAAGCGTTTTACAGAGGTATCTAAATCCCCCGGACGCATACGTTGGTTTCGCGCATGGACAGTGGGTTTCCCGGCGAGTTTGCATAGCCCTTCGCAGTAAAAAAGTAAACTATCCCGTTTATTCTTAAAGCAGCGTTGTAATACAAGCTCCCCGGGGTTAGTTCCTACGTCCGCGATATTCATACCCAGTCCCCTTTATAGGATTCTTTCAATTGAAATTTTGTGCTTTACTCGCCGTCGCGTTCCCTAAAAAAAATTTTAACGAACTAGTTGTCGGTTCCATTGGTTTTGAGCTAATGCGGGGGGGAAAATTTTTTTTTTAACGGGGGTCTAGGCGGTTCTGAAATATGCAACCATTGAAGAGCGACTAGATTAGCCCCCTTTTAGCCCGCTATCGTCGAGGTATTTTTTGATCATTAAAAACCTTAGATAAATGCAAAATTTACGACCTGACGAACACTTCGTCGGTACATTGGGTAAAAACCAAAAATCATCTTGTAAAAAACCGATTAAACCGAAGAAAATTACTTTAATTCCAATCGTATTTCATCTTTCCCTAAGGCTTTTTATACTGCCTGGCGAAAATCGTGGGGGGGTCTTTGAGCGGATTAAAGTTCCTGACCGGGGTTCGTATACGTTTGAACCGGGAAACGGTGTGAGAATTAAAATTTGTTATTAATCGTAAAAAGGAAATTCCGACCGCGATAGCAAGAACTAAAAGCCTTGTATATCGTCAAAAAGATTAAAAACACGTCGTCATCGTCAGTAAGCATAGCTTCCAAACTATCAGGCCCGACTCGGGATTGATCCGTAAAGGGTGGGTGGGCTTTAGTTTTTTTCCTCGATTTTACGTAGCCTCTCTTTTTATCAAAAAGACCCCTTTCACCATAAATAAGATCGTTTTTCCGATTTTAAAAACCTCGCCCTTAAAAGGGGTGACCGCCGTAAAAAAATCGGCAGAAGTAACCAGCTTTTTTTGTCCGCGGGGGTAGTTAAAACGCGTTAGCATTTATTAAAGGGGGGGGATAACCGGTGTGTGGGTAAGTACATAACACGTTCGCGACCCGACATACCGCAGACGTTTTTAAATCTTGCGCCTTTCTGGGGTGAAAATGTCATTTTTTTCCTTGATCGCGAATACGTTCGGCGCAAACGACAGCGTTCTTGTTCAACAGAGCACACCGGAAGAAGCCATGTTTCGTCGATTAAAGTTTGTCTGAAGTGCCCTGCACGTCTTTATTTTTAACTTTTACTTTATTATAAAACCCCTAATACAAAAGTTAATTAATTGGGGTACTCTTACTTTTCTATAAAAATTTAACCCTAATACGTAGTGTTGCCCGTGTCAATTAATTTCTAACCCCAATCGATGTTAACTGCGAATGGGGAATGGGTTTAACTGTTAACAAAGAGGACGATATTTTAACCCGGGTCTGGGCTCCACAGGGTCAGCGGGGTAAACCCTGTGCGTTTGATTTTTACACCATAGGGATCTTATGGTTTAATCCGTACGATTTTGTCCGTTTTTTAAAAGTTTTGTGACGATGAAAATACGTGCGATGCTTTTTTTTGTCGTATTTCGGGGGGGGGTTACGGGTAAAACGTCTGTTGCTCATATCCGATTTGTCGCCAAAATTTGTTTAGATTCTACAACGTCGCCGGCAGGGCGCAACGTCTTTGTTTTAAAAAAACGCTTTTTTAAAACCGCATTTTAAGCTGATTAACGATTTTTAAATATTTGACTGACGGTGAACATTACCAATCCTACCAGAAAGCTTATTGGTCTGTTTCGAATCTGTAAGGTTGCTCCGATTTAACGAGGTGTTTAAGCAATCCCCCTTTACACACAGTCCTACCACTATTTGCAAAAACAAATACAAACAGGGAAAAAAAATTGATCTAGTAAAATTTTAAAATTTTAACAAATGGTACGATAGTACATTTTGGCGGTGAAAACGCGTTCCCGGCAAGAGTTTTTTTTAATCATAAAATTTTTTTCGCTTAAACGAACCTCCGGAATTGCGTTACGACACCTTTGTTTTTGACGAAGCGGGGGGATCCCCTTGGTTTTTGGGTATTGCTATATATTTTATTTTAGTTAATTTTTCTGTAGGTAACTATGACCCTTCAAAACCGCTCTCTTTGGTCGGTTTGTTACACCGCCAAGTGATTAATTCCACAAACATCCATCTTACATTAGTTTAATTGCAGGTTTTGCGGAGTGGTTACAGACTTTTTTTTTAAACACAACACGTACAATCGAGGATTTGATGGAGAGACGAAAAAAATAGGCAGGTTGTTTTGATGTCGAAACCAGAAAGCAATTTACCTTGCAAACCGGACTGGATGAAAAAAATTATGAAAACTTTGGGATAAGCAAACCCAGGATTAAAATTTGCAAAACCCCTTTCTACACAAACTAAGCATCACGCGACGTTTACGGTTAGTGAACGAAATCGAATTTATTAACAAACAGAAACAACAAAAAATTAAAGGTAAGGTCGCTTCGAGCGACCTTTACCCATTACGTTTCCCCCGCTAACAAAAAATTTTGGATGTGTATTTAAAAGGTACAGTCGATAAACTCGTATGGGTCAAAAACCCCCCGGTAACGTCGTTAAATTTTTAGTTAATCAAAGAAAAGTTGAAAAGAACAAATTTTTCGAGTGTCAAACCCCTTTGGGGTCTACGTTGGTGAGGTTTTAAGGTTCTATTCGAGGTTTATAAAAATTTATTACGTTATTAAAACCAGGAGTACCCGTCTCGATTACGATATAATAATAGCCGCCCTCTTGACATACTTGAAGGCGTTAGGGTTATAGCGAAAGGAAGGAATTGGAAGGCAATAGAAACTTGGTGGTGCGGAAAAAATCGTAGTGGAATGTTTTAAAGCTTTACAAGATTTTCTATTATCGATGAGGACGCGATGGCCCGAATTAAATCGAAGCGACAGAAAATAAAGTGGACCTGCCAGAGGGGTGATAGTGGGGATTAAACGTATTATACAACAAAAAACGGGGAAAGGATTTCGCTTAAAGCCGATTTTTTTAATACCTTCGTGTTTTGAGTTAAGCGTACCATTTTTAAAAGAAATCAATCAATTTCGTCTAACTTACCGGGGGGCTGTACGAGAAAAAGAAAATTTGCTCGTGAAGGAAAGGAGGGAAAAGTATTTTGACGATTTAGTGAGTATACACGTTTCAAGAACAATCCCCGATTTTTCCAAACTCGGAAACGATTTTATCGTTTTTATATTAAATTCGGCTAACACTCGACGTAGAGCTTGCAAGGGTTAACGACGACAGACCCCATGTTTATTTTGAACGAAGAAGTGGGTCTCAGGATTTTATCGTTGATTAAAACGGGCGCGAACCCCGACGATATACGCATTTGTTTTAAAAACAAAAAACGTTTTTTCCGTTTAAACCCATTAGGGGTGTTTTCTAAAGTGTATAACGTTTTTTCGTTAAAAAAAAGTCAAAAAGGATTTTTCTTTAACTCCGGGGGTAGTTTTGCGGTTTTGCGTTTTATGCGATGACAAGAACAAAGATCACGATGGTGGTTGCAAAAAACCCCGTACTAAATTAAGTTAAAAAAAAGGGGCGCCAAAATTACATACACGTTGTAAAAACGGCCATTGGTGATCGGGTCATCGCATGCGTTTGTTGAGGAACCGTAAAGGGTTAGGATTTACAAATTTGGCATTTTTAAAAGTCGGCGGTCATTGACGATTTTAATTGTTAAAGCCTTAAAAAACAGTTTGAAAATTATGGCGGATTTAAAACGTTCTATCCAATTTTTTGATTATCAAAAAATTTTTTTCCCGGCGTGAGCTTATCGCACAATCCTAATGGGCAGTGAAACCAAAAAGCTTGGTTTAAAACACCCGGGGAGGTTAGGGACGATCGTTAAATTTGCCCAATAACCCCCAGCTTTATTACAACGCGTTCTAAATAAAGGAAAAGGTTTTTTTAAACGTTATCCAAGCTATCAACGGCCCTTTTTACCCCTTTGCGACGATTCCCCAAAATTTTAGTGAAAAAAATAGGTTAGTTCGCCCGGGAAAACGTTAACCTTATAGAGTAGAGAAGTAAGTCGCCCCCTCGCCCAACATGTACGAACAGTAATGGTATTACGATTTGTAGCGAGGGGACAAAGCTTTTGAAAATTGTCGAAAATTTTCAAATCGCCCCGAAGCAAAAGACAGGGGTATAAGCGTCGCCCCGAAAACGAAGATGAAAGCAAAACAGTAAACGGTCAAAATTGGCGAAAATAAACGACCCCAAAAACTGTCGATCCAAAAAGATAGAAAGAACCGATTAAGGAGTATTTGGCGGGTTTTTAAATCCTAAAAAAACCTGTGCAACGGTTTGCACGCCCCCCGCAAGATCGTTAATGTAGCAAAGGGTTTTAATCCACCCAAAGCATTTTTTACAAAGTTTTTCCCCCTTTCAACAAACTAAAACGTTCGTTTACGAACTTAAAAAAAAGTGTAAACCATTTCTTTTTATTTTGAATTTTTGGGCCCCAGAATCCACCATTCATTTTTTTCGGGCATAAGATTGAGATTGTTTACGTGCCAAAAAATGGCTAAGCACTCGTTTGGAGCGATGCCCGTCCCCAATTGGCATAGAGTTTGTCACGGAAAAAATTACAAAAAGCTCTTGAAGAAACTGCAAGCAAAGGAGGGGTTTTTCTGCCGACTGTGTATCAAAAATGAGCAGGACGGTTTGCGAGAACCCAAACACGCCCCCCTTGCGAACGCGACCCCGGGCCGAAAAGAAACGTCGCTGACATTGCGAAAGACCGAAGGATATTACGAAATATACTTGAACGATGTACATTGTAAACTGTTTTACAAAACCCCCCCCTTACGAACGTTTAAAGATTAAGCTGAAGGTAACCGGGGGGGGTTTGTATTTTACAATAAGCTAGGGTTGGGTTTACATCATAGACGCCAAGTACGACGGATGGTTTAAAGTACTTGACACCCACCTCGATCGGTTGTGTATTTTTTACGTGTACCCCGATTATATACGCTTCTGCACCGAGGACCCCTTCTTTGTATTTTAACGTAACGACGTGTGACTGGGTGCGTTTTTAAAACAACAACAAGTATACGTAAAAATTCTAAAATGACTCAATCACACTGTGAGGGCGACTTTGATGTGGTGGGGGTGGAAAAGGGGGGATTTCGATGTAGCGGCGCGTAAGGGACCGTCAACATTTCGTTTGAGTTCGGTTTTGAATCGTTTTGGGAAAAGGTTTATTCGTAGGGAAAGACTTTCCCTCTTTTATTTTGTAGTACGTTTGTATTTTTGGGACGATGATGTTCCGCGGGTTGGGCGGTCAAAAAGTTTTTACGTTAAAAACGCCCGTTACCGTGTGTTTTTTTAAGTTGTATTAAAATGGGGTGTTTTAAAAAAGGAAAAAAAACGCGTTTTGGTTTTTTACGGTCTACATGAAAAGCTTAAATACGCGTTGACGACGTTTTGTGTCAATCGTCGTTTTACGTCGTTGATTTTGTTGATCGTAAGGCCAAGTGGGGGGGGGCCCAAAGACGAACGCGTATTTTTGGGCGCGAAAAGGGGTATTAACACTTTTCGCGTCAAAGAGACTCGGGTTTTAGTTTGGGCCCTTTTTCGCAACGGGGATGATAAACGAACTGATGATTAATCACGCCCGTGAGGAAAACATCGATCGTACCGCCAGTAGTTCGATTATTCCCGTAGGGTTTTATTTTGTGATTTAACGTTTTAAAACGTTCGTAGAGTAAAAACGGCACGGAAATTTTCCTTTTCCCCGTCACCGTACGTAACAACGCTGTAGCGCTGTCGAAAGGCGTTACGTTAGCGCGTACTCGTGTCTCCATACACAGAACACTTCGGAAAAATTATGATGCGGTTACAACATCGGTAATAATACCTATATTGACGCTACTCGATGGGGGCTTTATTCGTAGTATATTTACCGTGTTATAAAGTTACCCATTTTCTCAACTGTGGGATGGCTGGAAAAACATAAAGTAGCATGTCAGTCGGGCTTTTCGTTATTTTTTAATACAAAGATCGAAGACGCCTTCGTGTCGGGTTTTAAAAAAGAAAAGTTAGGCAGTCTCTCCTATCCAAAAGTCACGCCCCCTCCGTGGGAACAAAAACGTACTCTTTAGCCAAATTTTTTTCGATGGGGCTAAAGTAACGCATCAAATTTAATAAACTAAACGAGCTCCTTCGGGGGACTTCGTTTATTAAACGGACCGACCCGTGTCACCGCCACCCTGGACACTACCAAAAGCGTAAACGTATCGGTGATCGAGACAAAAAGGAGTTTGAACGTGACGGCTGGATCAGAAAAGAATGGAAAATTTAAAAAATGTGGGAAAAAAACCGGATTTTCGTATAAAAACCCTACAATTTTAAAACTTTGCGCGCTTGAACGAAAGTACAAATTTCATTCTGACAAAAACCCTTTGTACGTAGTCCATTCTTTAAACCAAAAAACGGGAAATATCGTTACGAACAATTTATTCGTCAGGGGTGTCCGGTACTATTTTAACTCTTCACCGCCTTTTTTCACCCACGCAAAGAACGGGTTTCCCCGGAGAAAGTTAATTCCCCCAAAAGGCTTTTAATCCGCTCTACAAAAATTGTTTTGGGGGAGGGGCGGGGGAGTACGAACATTTTCTAAGGAGCTTTAATGATGAACTCGGGGGTCAAATGGTTTTGCTTATTTTGCCTTTTACTGACCAAGATCGTTTTCCCTTTTTAAGGTAATAAAAGGGGCTAACGAATTTTTCGAAGTCGTCAAACAACGTGTCCCCGATAAAAAAAGTATAACAGTTTTATATCCTCGTTACGTAATGCGGACGTTCAAAATCTTGCGATACGAGAGTTACGATTTTAGTAGCAACTTGGGAAAAGTTTCCCGTGGGGGGGACCGCGATTGCTTTTATTACGGAAAAGGATTTTCTTGTTGGAAAAAGTCGGAGCTATTTACGATTATTTTAACCGCGCGGCGTTTTGACGATACTAATCCCTTTAATTACTTGTCTGGGAACAAATTGGAAATCGCCCCGAGTCGTTTTTCGGTTTTTACTGTTTTTAACTGTGCGGTTGCTAAGCAACTAGCCGTTATTAACGACACAAATCACCCAAAGTTTAAAGATAGTTTTTTGGAAACACGTTGGTAAAGGGTTGTCCAAAACCCCCGGGGGATTGTGTAACATATTTCAACAAATTTCCCGGGTTTTTTTGTTTAAACGTGGTTGGACAGTGAAATTAAAAATTCCCCATGGTGATGACGCGGCTAAACGATTGTTTTCTAAAATCGAAAAAATTTTTACTCGTGGGGAAAACGGACGTTTTGCTCCTTTAATATAAGCGAGTTTATTGTCTATTCTCTTAACGAAATTCTGCAGTTTTTTCACCCAAGCCAAGGGCGTACAAGGGGTTATTGTTGTCTCAATAGCGAGCAGTTTTTTTGTGAAGGGGCTAACATTTTTGACCTCTAATGAACCCGGGGCCCTTAAGTTCCCCTAGACAAAGTATTTTTAAAAAGGGGTGGGGTGTCCCCGGACTCTTTTCCCCAATCGTCAGGGCTTTCGGGGAAAATCCTCTGAAAATCAAAAAGGGCCCTTTTAAGAAATTTTGCGCCCCCAGATTTAGTTTTGAAAATGATCGTTTGTACGGTTTTCTGCGGTTTACGCGCCCGAGGATGCTAAAAATGAGGATTAAATATTCTCAACTCGAGCAGCCCTGCAAGAGAAAAGTCAAACGGTCCCTTCCAATACTTTCTAACGTTTGGACGCGATGATTTGCTTCAATTTCAGCCCGGGTTTGGCGGTAGTTTCTCAGTTTTTCACTGCGCCCTGAAGATAACCGGGTTTGTGCCTAGCTCAAAAGGGGGTAACGTTTTGTAAACGTATGAAAAATCGAAGACAGGTCAGCACCAATTCCGCTCAAAGCTACCGGGGGCCCAAAAATTTTAAACACAAACGAAAGGCGTTGCTTTATTTTTTACCTGGGTCATACCCCTACTGAATCAGCTACCATTCCCCAAGATATTTGATGAGGATGTTTCAACGAGCCCCGGGGGAAAAAAACGTTTGGTGTGGAAATCAGTTAGAATCCGGCAATTTAAAATAGTACTACCAAGAAAAAACGGGTTTGCTAAAAAGATGTTTTGGGGGGTTTCCCGACAATTTTAAAACCGAACTGACGTTCTGTCCAAAGTTCTTTGGGGTACCTTACCAACTCCAACCTCAATGTCGAGAATGAAACGAAAAAACAACATCCCCTTTCCACGGGTCTTTCATTACTATTAAACCCAAAATCATCACGAAAAAACGGACGAAGAATGTGGATGCTGCAGCGGGGCCGTTTTTTTTAAAATACAAAAAATTCCGGGGGGGTCAACAAACCCGGGGTAATGGTGAAAAGGAGGAAAGGGAAAGGGACGCAGTCGATTTGTTAGTCAGATATGAAAATGAGCGACATACTTTTGATGAAAAATGGTGTTGTACGAGCCAACTGTTTATCGAGCGGTCACGATCGTAAAAATTTTAGTGAGAATTCAAGGGGTATACCGATTGATCACAAACCCCAAACCCCCCCGCAACAGAAGAGGATTGTCCCCTGCAGTTTCTTTTTTTAAACTCTTCTGAAAAAAACACCAAGGAAAGTGCGTCGATCCCAAATTGTCCCCTTTTTCATCTGCAAAAAAACACAACCTTTCTGTTTTTTTTTATTGTCTTCAAACCCAACTTTTTGCACTAGTCGTATTTTGTTACAAAATGAAAAGCTGGGTTTTTTGTTGTTGCGGTTTATTGTCTGATTTATTATATGTTTTTGAGTAGAGAAAAAAAAGAAAGAAAAAAAGAAAACTTAACCAATCCGTTCTTTTCCCCCCGAGCGTTTGTGGAGAGAGAGAATCACAGAGTTGTAAGCAAATCGTTGTCCAACCACTCGGTTATAAAGGGCCCAACCCAAACCTTTTGCAAAAAGGGAAAAAAAATGTTGGTTTTATTTCCCCCTTCCGCGCCACAAAATTTTTTTTTGGGCGGTTATAACAACATTAATGGGGCTTTTTCTTTTACTAAAAGCGCCAACAAAACATTTAAAGTTTAACGAACCCGCGTTTATTGACAATAGTAATTCGTTGTAAACGAATGTTGGACATTCCGTATTAAAGTTTAGACGCTTCAACGAGAAACCCTTTAAAAAGATGGGATCGGTTTTGAGTGCGTATTCATTATTTTTACTCAAAATGGTTTATTGCCCCGTCCGTGTAAAAGATCGTTCCGATTAGCGAAGTTAAGTTTTGAATATTTTGGTTGTGGCTTTTTTTCTATTATCGTGTAATAGAAAAGAGAGCATATGTATTTAATGTCGTGCGCGTCGAGAGGTTTAACCTCAGGGCGAAAGTAGCGGTAAAAAGAGTAATGTTGTGAATTTTATTCATCAATAAGCAAAGGGGTATGATCGCTGCTTCCCCCTTGCGCACCGAAAAAAGCTTTTTTTACAGTAGTACGTATCTTTCCTATGTTTTTAAAAGCAATGGCTAATACCCGCAAGGGTTTGTCGTAGATTTTTTATGTTGTTTGGAAATCACAACGGGATGTTATCAGCTAGAAATACACGGATTTTTTTTTTCCACGGGTTTTTGAAACTTTTTTTCCACGTCTGGTTCGAAGCGCCCCCATATGTTTATTGCGCGTTTTTTAACAGGGAGTAATTTGATATGATTCGGTGTAGTTTTTTTACAACAAAAAGATTGTTAATTGTTTGCTACTTTTTTTGCCATTAAATGCAGTACCGAACGCTCGTACTCGTTTGAAAAATTTAAAGAGTTTTGACTGAAGGAACGTGGTAAAATTTTGCGCCCTCCTCCCCCGGTTGACTAATTGCGCATTTTATGTGCACCAACCCGAATGACGGCGCCCACGACCCAACTGAGGGTAGGATCCTTACATAAATTTAACCAAAAACTCGTTGTTATTTTTGGTTTAAAAAGGTAACCTTAAGTTATGGTGGACGTACCGAATTCTGTTCGTCCCACAAGCCGAAGACCCGGTAATATTGAGAAAATTGCTTCGCGTAATAGTTAATCCCTTCAGATTTGACTAACCACCTAGTTTCTTAAACGCGTATTTGGACGATTGGCAAAAAACCTAATCCCACTTTACAAAAAATTTTTTCCCCATTTGGGCCCATTCGTAAAGGGGAAAATGATCGGCGGCGTAAACGTCCCAATCCAAAAAATCGGTATAAAGTCCAAAACGTGGTCTTTTTAAACTTTTCATATCTTTTTTCGCCCGCCACCCCTCCGGCCCCTTTCATAGTAAAAACCCGACTCGCTTTTGCGCGAATATCAAAATCGAGGATAAGCAATAAAAGGTGGTGTTGGGTACGATGACTTCCGAATAATCGTACTTCAGCTTAGAAAATTTGACGCAGGTACTTTTGGAAATTTTCGTAAGTTTGTTGGTCGGCTTTTTAAAGTGACTACCAAGTTTTCTTTCAGCCTTATTCTCTAGTATGGGTTTTTCCGTTTTCTGATACTGTGTACTATACCGTTTTTTTAGTTGTTTAAAAGAAAAAACCCATGGGTTTATTGCGTAGGTCATACTTCCCACCGAGGGGCTAAATCGGTTAATTGTAAAAGCCTTGTTTTATCACGTTCGCCCCTTGTTTTTATTAACGGTCGATTTATGTTGTCATTAAACGCATCCTTTAAGGGCTCTAACGCTTCGGGAAAAAGAGAACTACAACGGAGAGGCCGTGTGTCCTCGTAACTTACGCAATCGCATTTGCGGTAATTTCGCTACTATACTTTTTTTTAAAACTGCTTTAAAACGTTAATTATTCTTTTTTTAGTAGTAATTTTTGTGCGGGATTCGTCAAAAATACCTTTTAAAAAAGACCCTCGGCGTTTCTTTTTTCAGAATTTGATAAGAGTCATTGGGGACGAAAGTGGTTTTCTAAAAAAATCGGAAAAAAACATTTTCCACAGTCCCCTTACAAAAACCAGTTTGGTCGATTATTGAACCCGTAAAAAGCGCAAACTAAACCCTAGCAAATTTTTTAAAAACTTCGCCCTTTAACCGTTTTGGATTGACGGTGGTTGCGCGGTATTTAAAAGGATTTACTTAGGCGGTAAAAAATTTATCAATACGGCCAAAAAATACAAAATACGTTATTAAAAGATTGTAATGATCTTTCGAACTTTCCCGTGTTTTTTTAGCGATACAAACAAAAGGTCAAAAAACCATTTACGTTTGGGTTTATTAGTTTAAAAATTATGTAAATGCTTTAAAATCGTTCGTTTTTAACATAATACGTACGTTGCCATCTCTTTCTTAGGCAAAACGCGTGAACAAAGGCGACGGTCAAAAACCTCGTAGTGTTTTAAAAAACCAAGGATTCCGTTTAATGTTGCTCCATTTGTCTGTCTATAATTCGCGGAAAAAACTATATTTGGGTTAGGGCGTTTGGAACCCTTTAAAAACCATTAACACCCTTAGGTTTTTATCGAGTCCGAGTTGATTTTTAAAAGGGGGTTACAAATCCTAAATACATCGGGGTTCAAAAACCCCTACGGGTTTTGGGGCTCGCGCTCGGAATAAAAAGCAAGTATAAAGATTGTACCCAACTGTTCTCCTTTTTTTTCAATGGCTCAAAAGCTTCTATTCGGCGGAGGCGATCTCAGAAGCCGTACTACGCCACAACAAAATCTTCCTTTGCTTTGTTCGCGCTTTTTATGAGCCTAAAAAATTTTTCTGGGTCTTTGAGGGGAAATTAAGCGGGAAAATATCTTCACTACAAAAAAGACGACCAAAACAACTTGACGCGGTAAAAAAAGGCGGGGAAAACGGATAAACGGTTGTTTCGTTAAGAATTACGAAGCGAATTTATTTAAAGCGCAACAAGAATTGGGAATGTCAGTAATCGACTCTTGTTCACTAACCCCCATCTTGTGATTCACCAACAAAAGATATTGTTAGTTGAAAAAAAAGCCACGTTTAACAAGCATCAGAAGGCTTGGGTGAACGCAACGTTTATCGAAGAAGAGGGAAAGTTGTAGAACCACCCCCCCCCCACCCGTTAATACTGTTGCCCCCCACCGCCATCCGTAATAAACCAACAGCCTCGTTAACGCATTAAGACAAAAGGGAACC
Source organism: Conus ventricosus (assembly GCA_018398815.1). Classification (NCBI taxonomy): domain Eukaryota; kingdom Metazoa; phylum Mollusca; class Gastropoda; order Neogastropoda; family Conidae; genus Conus; species Conus ventricosus. Next base: position 124,286,742 of record CM031598.1, on the reverse strand, counting down.
GGGTTGTGCCTAAAAAAATTCGGCATTTTTTTAACCGATAAAGTAACTTTAACCCATCCGGCAAGATGAGTATTTTCACAAACGTTGCAGAAATCGAAGCGTTCTCTTTAAAAAAATCCCAGTAGCGTCGAACATGTAGAAGTTTAAAACATTTCCACGGGCCTTACACAATTTATTAACAAGTTGAAAATGCGCATAACTTTTCGTTACCCAAACCCCTCGTTGCCGGTACCAATCAAACTGCGAGTTAAAAAAAGGGCTTGCGCAAGAATAAGACCCCCCCTAACAATAAACCCTGGGGGTTAAAGCGAGAAAGGGCAATTGCCCCCGTGACGACTACGACCGCTACGTAAAAAAATTTTGCCCGGAATACCTGCTAAATCTTACAAAATTTTTCGCAAAACGCAATTTTATTTGCACGGTTCGAACGTGCCGGTTTTTAGCTCGATAAAAAAATTTGGTTTTGGGTTTTTAAAATTTTTAAAGGGTTTACGTGAAAAAAGGGCAGGGGGAAAGCCCTAAAGAAGAAAAAGAACGATCGGGGGATTGGGGACAATTTTTGTAAAATAGAAACCTCCTTACTAGCAAATTTTCATAAGCGACCCTATCTGAGTGGCCCGTGTCAAAAAATTAATCGCGGGATACGAAGACATCGAATCGAAAAATACATCCCACGTTCTTAGAATTTTTTCCAAAAAATTTCTCTTTAAACTCTAGATCCCCAAATATGTCTACAGCAAGATCAACGAAAGCACGCTTTAATGAAACGTTACGAAAATCAACGAATCGAATAGCGCCCCGGGGCTGAAAAGTCATTTTGCGAACTTGACAGCATGTTTATTTAGGGGGCCCTTTTCAGCCTGTCCCTTATTTTTTGGGGTCAATTTATTTTTACGTATTGGAAAACGCTAAAGCCAAGCTGTCTGATTGTCAAAAAAGGAAATTTTGAGTCTCGTTAAGGCCCCCCGGTTTTTCCCAGGAAATGACTTAACGAGCCTGGTTTTTGGGTAGAAAAAAAGGAATCTAAAGTATTTGATCGTGAATGAAAAAACCCTTTTTGTTGTATTAAAGGAAGTAACATGTCTCAGGTTTTTGAGGATTTGCTAAGAAAAAAAACCGCTCTTTACGCTAATGTAACGACCTTCGTTTCGATTCAACAAAAAAATTTTAAAAGTTTTGGTAAAAGGCATAATGTTGTGTTTTACCTGGGTCTATTAATTCCCCTCAAACTAAACATTAAAATTTCCAAAAGCGATTACAACCCCGACCCAAAACGCGTTTTCCTCCCCCCAAAAATGTTAATGTTTAAAAAACCCGACGTGACCGAAGATACCTTTAGTGGTAAGTACAAATTTATCATCGATCTCAAATTTTACCAAAGTTTGTCCATTCCAATTAAAGTTTTTTCAGACCCTTATGCGAAGGTCAACACCACTCTATTTTACAAGTTATCGATTATGCCCCCCCTCGTAATTTAAAAATTTTATTTGGGGGATGCACCCCCGCAGGTTCCTTCCGCGACTATCAAATGGTCTGTAAATTAATCCGAGATCCCAAAAGCGTTTCACTCTTTTTACCCATCGACATATTGCTTTTTTTCGATTGCGTTTATCCAACCATTTATAGTCAAGTCGCTACCCCCCCCGGCAAAGGTTTTGAATATTCAACACTCGAATTAACGGACACGTACGCGTTTTCCGTTATAACCCCCTTTTCGCATCTAAAAATACCTTGGGTGAACCGACTCGAGGCGGCGAACTTAGTTTCAAAATACCCCACCCCAACGATTTTTCCCTTTTAATGTCACGTTCGACGGTATTTTTACTTTTACGAAAGTGATTTAATGAAACCCGCCGAAGATCGCAGAGATTGTGCACCGTCCCAAATGTACGACGTTTCGGGAAATTGGTGAGCAACCCCTTTTTGTTTTTTTTACAAACGTGAGACCTTTGGAGTTACAGCGATTTCGCCCTTGCGCGAATACGAATTAACCTCCGAAACTTTCTATACCTATTTGATTTTCGGAGGCAGAAAGGGGTGTATCGTCGAAACGTGCGTACATTACGGTTTCCCCGGGGTAGGTAGGATGAAAATGGGGCGATTATTTTCCCCCTGGTGGTAGAACAAAATTTAAAGTCCCCTTTGTTTTCGGCATTTAACTTTTTCGTGCGATGAAAATTACATTTTGTCCTTTTCACTAAGCCCCAATTACGTCAACGGTCGAGGGACCATACTTTAGGGTACTGGGTTTGTTTTCACTCTAGGGTTGTCATTTGACATCAATGAGCGATAACCCCCGGTTTTATTACCCACCCCAATCCGGTTTCTAAAACGAAAAAATTAAATACTTTTTCTTGGAGGATTTTGTCTGCCCGGCCCCCCCAGTGGAAAAAGTCGCGAACAATGAAATATCGATACGCGCTTTCTCTTTATTGAAAAAGCCCCTGCATCAAGTGTAACGGACAAACCCTGCGGGCGAAGCAATTAAGCATTTTTCACCGGTCAATGGTTTGTTTAATTATTATCGCAAAGTTAAGATCCATTTTCAAAATGGTAAAAAATATGTACGACAACCGTTCTTTGTCGTCATTGCGATGTATCGAAGTTTGACGTTAAACTCTTAAAATTTTGCTCATACGTTAGTCCGTTAGGGGGTAGCGTCGCTGTTGAACAATTTTACCGTCCGAAATAGTAAATAAATCGTAGTAAAAAAAGGGGTAAAGTCGGAAGTATACTGTGTTTTGATCGACAGAAATAAAAACCATCCAATACGAAAAGGAAAATATTGTTCCTCGCACGTGTAACGAAAACTTGTTAGCGAGGGGGCTATTTTTAATGTTGAAGGATTAATGTCACCCATGATGACGGGTTTGTCCCCAAATTCGTTTGAATCACGTGCAAATTTTTTAAAAAACATCCACGATTTTAAAATCGATGGTTCGCGTGATAAATTCCAAAACGTAATCCCTTTTTGTGTGGTATAGGGTACAACGCCCCTATTTATCTGTTTTAAGTAAGGTTAAACCGATTTTTGAGGGTTAAAACAAAGCTGAAATTGATCATTGTCATCAAGGCGTAAAGAAATCGGATCGTTTACGAAAAATTCGATTATATTGTAAATAATTTCCATGTGGGTTCTGGCTACATTACGGTAGCGAGTGTATGGTTACACGCGCGTAAGAAAAAAGGGGAAAATATCGATTTTAAAAATGTTGTTCGAACCCCCAAATAGGGTATCGGATGCGTCTAAATACTTTAAAGTTTTCAGTAATGTGGGGTATTCGTAAACCCCAAAACCCTTTAAATGGTCAGGGTTTAACAGCCCACAAATTCTCTGTCGTAAAAAAGGATTACATTGATTATTTTGAGCGACGTGTTTTGAAAAAGAGGACAAAATTGGTCGTAAATAATCGTTACCTTAATGGTTGGTTTTAAAATACGAATCTGCGTCTCGACGGGTTCCCACATAGGATTAAAACGAACAAAAAAAAAAGACGAGGGGGGGGTAATGACGTTGTTTCGCGGGAAAAAGATTGTAAGCTCGTTGTCTTTAATCGTAATACAACTGAAGATACCTGCCTCCTCTTTTAAAGGAAAAAGTATTACTTTAGTCTTTTTCCCAAAAAAATTTTATCGCTCTGTTATGTAAAAACAGTCTTCTTTGTCTGAGATACCTAAAATTCTCGAAGTAAACATTTTTTAAAGGGGGTTAGCGTAGCATGTGAGGTTTTTTGGATTGAACGCGACCCCTATTTATTTCCCTTTTTAGTTAACTCTTCAAAAAAAGTTAAGGTTGTTTAAGGGGGGATAAGCACCTTTTTTAGTTCATCGCCGAAGGTAAGGGTGGTGGGGGTTTTTAAAGAACGAACTTCGTCAGTACAACCGCCCCCCCTTTTTTCTTTGCCGATTTGAAAAAAGGCGGTTAAAAAATTCCGCAGATTTCTTTGGGCCGGGTCATCCCGGGCGATAACAACGATACAACAAAATCTTGCAACGGCCGGAATATTGTTCTAGTCTTAGAGTTCCCCGGGTATTTCCGCCGGTTCGTTGCGCTTTTTTTAGGGTCGGTAATCGATTTTTTAAACGTTTCAGATCGAGTTGTTATTTCAATAAACGAGATGTGGCTAAATGTTTTTGGTACGATTTGTTTTAATTGTATTCACCCCTAGTAGTAGCATTCTGTACGTTGTTTTTGTTCTCGTTTAATTGTTTAGATGTTTTGTAAATAAACGCCCTTTGATCTGTTTATTTTCAAACGTGTTGTAAATTTGGGACTTCATCGTTTCCGCGACCCTGAACAAGAATGTCCTTTTCTAATCTTTAAAACGTTTTTTTCGTGAAATCGTGATTTTTTGGGGGGTCTTTGATTTGGGTACACCCAAAGGTTTATGCATTTCCAAAAAGGTAGAAAAATTTCCAAAATTTTTATATATATAATGTACAAAGAAAGGGTTTCTCCTCCGGCGACGATGGTTTTCGGTTGAGTGCAAAATAATTTAGCGATTTTGGGTCGATTTAACGGTGGTTTTAGAAAAAACCGTTATTAATAAAATTTTACGGGAAGTCGTGCGATTGTGGATGTGCGAATTTAAAAATTTTGATTTTAAAATTATATTTGGGTGAGCAGGATGGAAAGTTTAATAAAAAGCCAGAGCACGTAGATATTAAAAAAACGTTTTTTTTTAAAAAGTATTCAAATACGACTCATCGCAACAAAACCAAAAAGCCTCCCCGTAAAGACCAAAAAATCAATTCTTCGGTAAGTGTCAATATTTTATTCTTTGGTTTTTAACGATTTCGCCAGAAACCACAATCAAAGGTTTGTAAGGTTGAACCGCTGGAAGCGGAAACAACATCAAACGTGCAGTTTTCATTTTGTGGCGATCAAAAGTTCGCATTTTGCACACAGACACCACAATCTTTGTATAAACCAACAATTATCGTCGTCGTCATTAAAGCAACTGCAAGGGTTAAAGTCTTCAAAATCCTCCTCGTTACATACGCAACAATAGTAAAACGTAGAAGAACACATGTTTGGTTTTTTTTTGTCCCGGGACTCTTTTAGCACCCACTCTATATAGCCAGTTCGGTTAAACCCATAATGAACATAACTGTCACAAAGTACACGTAACGAAGGTATGGGTCTCTTTATCATCGCGCGTAAAATGGATGGTGTTTATAACGCGTGGGTTTCTTTTGAAAAACCGAGGTTTAGAGGGTTCAATTTTAGCCACGCACAACGTGTTAGAAATCCAACAACTAGTATCTAAACACATGAAATTATTCCTAGAAGAGTCTTGAACGAAGTAAGGTCGGTTGTCTGCGCATAAATCGCTATTGTGACCAAAAATATAAGTAACGTCAGATAACGATTGGAACCCGGGAGTCTTCTCAGCGTTAAAAAACCATTTTTTGTTGGTAGAAGTAACGTCTCGTAACATTTGGAAATCGCTACTGAAATCTATCCCCCGCGTGAATCATTAACCCCTTTTTTTAAATTAAAAATTTTAAACCGAAATACGCGAATGGCAAAACTAATAATAATTCCGAAGTTTGTTTTATTCCTTTTAAGAAACGGTCTTTTTGGCCATCCATTGAACCGGATTTTTTTGATCCGAAATGGGTTTTCCCAACCTCGGAAAGCGCGACTCTTTATCCCCTTTAAAAGTTAAACCGAGGCGAAGGCCCCCCTATGTTACTAAAATGACACAGCCAAAATTTGGACTTTTTAAACCCTAAGTTCGGATACCCATTTTAACTACATGGGTTTCTTGTTTTTGATAAACATCATAAACGTCGGTTTGGTCAATAACCGGGCCGTTGTATTTTCCAAACCACGCCTAAAAAGACGAGTAAAAAATCTTTAGAAAAAATTCTTTTTTTCGTCAAACGATTGAATTTTTTTTCCGAAAACTAACTTTTAAAATTTAAAAATTTTTAAAACATGAGCTTTGTTATGCACATCCCCATTAATCCCGGGTCTTGTAAAAAAAAAAATTCGTGTGATTTTTTTAAATCCTTTGGAAAAAAATAAAAACTTAGGTTTTAAAAAGGCATAGTGTCCCGTTTTTTTTCCGCGGGACCACGTTCGTTTGCCAATATATATTTGGTCCCGTGCCACCCCCACCACGGCCGCTGAAGCATCGGGACAAGGGTAAAGGGTCAAAAAAGGTTGTTTTAGGGGTGCACCCCTAAAGGAGTAAAAACGTTTAAATTTTTCGTGTTGTAAAAACCGACGATGATGCGATTAAATTTTGACGAGAATATAAAATGAGGGGCGCAAAATGTAAACACTTACAACGAGCGTTATTTTAAATTTTTAAAAGAAGTAAGAAAGTCCCAAAATGGGGGGGGAGGAGACGCTTGCCGACTGGTAATACTTACCCCACAAAATTCGGTTAACAGGGTGAATATGGGTTTAAAAAAGTTAAATTTTTGACGAGACGGGGAAAGAAAAAGGAACTACATGGGGTCGGGAAAAAAACATTGATACTTACAAAATTAGTAACATCCCATACGGGAATTGCTGCAATATACCTTTTTGGGTTCTGAGCGACCGAGTTGTCGTCCTAGTAGATTGGGTTTTTTAAAAAAGGGCTCTACGATTTTTACGCCGAAAAAGAAAGAAAATTTCGCGAGAGTACGCCGAGTTTTTTTTGAACGTATTGTCACGAAAAATTTAAGCGATTGCATCAAAGTAATGAGTTAAGGGGTTTATTTAAACTACAAAGATCGTTTCGAGTTACGTTTTTTTTTATGCATTGTTTCGGATTCTTCCGTTTAAAAGACACGAGGAAAGGGGTCCCGAACCCCCCAAAAGGTATTGTCGTATACTTCCATCGCAATAAAAATATACGGGGGGGGACTATTTTTTTGGACAACCCTTTTAAAATTTGGATCGGGGGGCAACCCTACACATGGGGTATAGGGGTTTTTACGAACAGCTCTTCGCTGTTAAGAGAAGAGCAACCCTCTTCCCTCTATTAATTAAATAAATGAGAGTAAAATGCGATAAAAACCTCATATTATTACCGAATCGTTTCCCGGGTACGCACTCCCAAAATTCTTACGACGACGAACGAAAAGCCCCGGCCTTTCGATTGGGCCAAATAGCAAAAAAGGGTGTTTTTTATAAAAACATTGCAAGTTACGGATGATGAAAAGGGTATTTACTGACAAAGGAAAAAAAAAGTTGCGACACGACGCGACTATTTAAAGAACGAGAAAAAAGATGTGGTAAAAAAGGGCTACTTCAAACCTGGAAGTAACGTCAGACGCACAACACGAACTTTTAGCCTTCAAAAACGCAAAAAGGGATGTACGAAAAAAACATCTTCAGTCCCCTGGACAAATGCCCGCGAATACCGTTTGGTTGCCCCCAAAAAATAAAAAATAAAGGCGATAACCCCCCCGAACGATACTAGGTATAGTTGACGTAAGAATGTAATTAGGCCCTTCAATGGGGGACGTTGAAAATCTTTCAAATATGTAGCCAACGGGACGAGACTTTCGCAAAAAAAGGGAAATTAATTTAAAAACCCGACAAGGGCGTGATCAAACTTTTAAAGGCTTTGAGGAAAAATTTAAAAAGTAATTTTACCTTTTTTTAGATGATTTTTTCCAAAATTTCGATGCAGGGGCCCCGTTTCTGTGGTGGAAACTTGAACGAAAACCCAAATTTAACTAAAAAGATCAAACGCCCAAACCCCCCGGGAACGGAAGCGACCGTTTTTTGACGGCGAAGCGGACTTAAGGGATGTAAAAGAGAAGAGTGCGACAATAACGCTATGTTTTCTAAGCGATAACCAAACCCCCCCTCATTATAGCGAGTTGGGTGTTAATCCCCCAACGACCCCCGGCCCGGGGGGGAGAATCTAAAGGGACTGAGACGAAATACCCTTAGTTTTAAAAAGCAAATCCCCATTTTATTTAAAAAAATATAACGAATTTACAAAAATATTACGGAAACTGCTGAGGGGATAACCAGCTTAAAAAAACAGTTTAAAAAAGGTTAAGAGAACTAGTTTAAAGGACCCAATCGCAAATCGTTTTAAAAAAACTGGAGGGGTTAAATCAAGATCTAAATGTTGCCCCAAAGTACAATCCGGGTTTTAAAAAAACAACAATGAAAGAAAAAAAGAAAAAATGGGCAAAATACGGGACAAATTGAAAAACGCTTTCCCACCAGCTGGGGTACTCAAAAAGGGTTCCCGAAGGGCGAAAAAAACAGGTTCGAGCGGGGAAAAAAGTTAATGCCAAAATAAAAAAACCGCCGGCTCGAAAATTCGATGTAATCGCGGGAAAGTTGTACACAAACCAAATAGAGGAAATTAAAAAGGCTACTAAATAAAAACCCAACGGCAACGGATTTGCAAAAACCAAATATACGAAAGACGCCCGACAAAATTACAACGCACGAAAACCGAAAGGGACAAACCCGAAAGGAGTTTGCCCAAATTACGGGGGACCAGGCGGAGTAATTTTAAAAAAGACGAATCCCGGTTAGGTCATAAAAAATAAACACGAAAAACGGGAAGCGTTGAAACCATTTAAAAAAAAACTGGGTAAACATTTAAACGATGCAAAAAACTAAAAACGAATCAGGGACTTACAAAACCCCCCCTAAACGATTTATAGGATCCCGGGATAGGGGCGAATGTACGATATAAAAAATCAAAACTATAGCGTTTTCCCCCCGGAAAGCGGTTAAAATCATCAACAGAAAATTTGTTTTTTTTTAGAACACCGTTTGCAACATTTTTGGGGACGCTTTTAAACAATTTTTTTTCCTCAAGTTACTGTAGTTACCCCCAACGGGTGACAAAAAAACTTCGATGATCATTTAGTATGTAAAAAAAATTACGTGTTCCGTTCTTTGTTATTGAGGGTCAACAGTTTCCCTTAGACATGGGCCCCCCTAAAAATTTGAGAATGTGTTCGAGGCCTTTCGCGAGCTACACGATCGCCGGGTATTACATTTTCTAAAAGGTTAAATTTAAACGTACGGGTTACCCCCAAAAACGCCATTTCCCTATTCCCCTGACGGTGCTAAAAAATTTTAAAAATACGATGATGACAAAAACCCGTCCCGGGTTGACAAGGAAACGTACCACCCTAAAAAAACGCACGTTAAGCGCTAGGTTATGCGCTATTTTTTTCAAAAAAACCCCATCTAGGGGTTTAAACGATTTGTCATCTTTTTCCCGAATGTCATGTTTTTTTTTTCAAAAAACCCCAACATACAAAAATGTGGTGTGTATATGAAAGACACGCCTTTTTATGCGCATTTATTAAATACTACTCCAGAGCCGGGGGATAAAGCGAAAAAGGGGCTTAAATTAGGGGAAACGGTTTTTAAAAAATTACTAGCAAATGAGTTACAGCGTAGGAAAAAGCCGGTCAAAAAAGTGGGTAGTGGGCCGAGGCGGAAAAAATCGGCGACCAAACGAAAAAAAAATTTTTTCCAAAAACGACGACTTCTTTTTTGTGAGCGAAATATAAGTCCCGAGTTCTAACGCCCTACAATAGGGGTATATTTTTCGTTTCAAGCGCAACGGATAAATGAAACAACAAGATCAACCCAAAAACCCCCCCCCCGACAATATAAAAAACGATAGCGAAACAGTAGCAGCAAAGGGACGTTCGGGCGGCGGAAAACGAAAAGGGAGTAGAAGAGAGGGATTTCCCCGGGCCCTTCTCCAATTTGGTTTAAAGAAAAGGAGTTTACGACCAAGTGAATAGACTGAAAAAAAACCACGTAAAAACGAAAAATTGAAAAAAAATCCTAAGGTTAAATCGGATTTTCGATTAAAGGCCAACAATTAACGGGGGAAAAAAGGGAAAAATCATGATGGGTTAATCATAATTTATAACGATTATTATCTGCTTCAAAGGGAACAAGCAAAATTAAGAAGCGAAGCGTTCTAAACTAGTTGGAGGGTTTAAGGTCAAATCCGAAGCGGAGTTAGAGACCCCCGATTAAAAAATGGAAAAACAAAAGGTGCGACCAGAAATTTTTTAGACTCCAGGAGCTTTTTAAGCAAAAAGAAAGAGAGCTAGGGCGACGGAAATCATCAAACGCGCTTCCGACGGAATTATCTCAATTGGCTCAACAACCCCTCATACTTATAAACCCGCTCACGTTTAGAAGGGAAAAAAAAAACCCGCTCAATTGGAACTAAAAATCAAAAATGACGACTAAAAAAAAGGAAAATTTTTATGTTGGACCAGTATACCCAATACCTGAAAATTTTTTTTAAAAACCAAAAGAAGGAAAGTCTGGGTTTACCCCCCCAAGGGATCCTACAAAAAACCCTTTTGCGGGTAGTGCGATCGCGCGGAAATCTTTAAAAAAACATAGGGAATTGGAACATAACGAAAAATCTAAACGCCGCGAAAAAAGATGAAAAGAAAATATGCTTTGGGAAAGGGGGTTAAAATTAAACAAAACACAAACTAAATCTCGAAAAACATAAATTAGGGGGGTTTAAACGCCCCGAGGACGCAAACGTTTTGCCAAAAAAAAACTTACGTGCAAAAAAAGGGGGATTCGGTCGATGCCCGTGCAACAAGGATGAAAGGGGAAAACACCCCCAAAAAAAAAAAGGGTTTGCGTTTCAACACGATCCCGTAAAATTAAAACGGAAGAAAAAAAAAATAAAGAAACCGTAAAAAACAAAGGGGAATTGAATTAAAAAGGACATTTAGGGGGAGACTTTTGGGAATATAAAATTACAACGGAACCCCTTTAAATCAAAAAACATAAAATGCCCCCTTATTCCAAACCGGTTTGAATTAAAACTTTAAAGTTTCGCCCCGTTTGGGAAAAAAAACTAAAATTTTGGCGACCCCAAAAGTTCGTGTTTAGTTGTCTTTTAGACGGTGGTACGGGTTGGATTTGAGTAACGAATAGTGGAAACCCCAAAGGGATCGAGAAAATTTTTCTGAATTGTGGAACACTAAACCAAAAAGACCTAAAAAAGTGGGGAGCGGGCGTTTTAGAAAAGAAACTTATCCGATTTGTCAGTCTTTCACCAAAATTTTTCGTCAACTACAGAGTTTTTAAAAAAATCGTAAACCCTTTGGTTAAAAAAACGAATCGAGGGTCAAAAGGTGTTAAGTCTTAGGTTAGACGGGTGTAAAGATTCAAAGGGCCGGTTTACTTTTTTGTTTAAATGGGACCCCGTTTTCACCGTTTATACGCATTAAATTGAGGATTATTTAGCCCCAAAGCTCCCGTCCTTTTTGGAACTACGGCACGATATTTTTTTTTTATTACGGCGAAAAAAACATATTTGTCCGTTTTGGGCGTACATTTAAAACGGACGGTTCCCTCCGCAACTTTTAACGGTCAAAGGATAAGGTTTGTTTTCTAACGCGGGGAATATTTTATGGAAAAATTTTCCGCCCCCGGCGGAAGTCAGAAATTACTACTACAATTGGTTTTAAAACGTTCCTTGGGGAGAAAGGGCGATGTGGCTGAAAACCCGACGTTAATTATCCTTTTTGGGGCCATATCGGGGACAATTGTTTTTACAAAGTTATCGAACCCACCCCGGAACCCCCCGTCATTTAGTAAGTTTCGGGTACTTACAAAAACACGCGAACCCGGGGGCCGACATTAAAAAAGCGAGGAAAATTTTTTGGTCCCTCGATGACATTCGGGATCGCTGTAGTTTTTTGAAGGGATAAAGTTAAAAACCCCTTAAGAGAAAGGTGGCGCTATTTAAAACGGAAACTGCCAATGTATTTAACGACGAACTACAAGTCCCGGGTGGACGATAATGGGGATTAGCGCCGTGTACGGTTTTTCTATTTAAATAGTATCATAGTTTTTACTGTCGAGAGGGGGCTAAGGACGGCACGTGGGATTTTTACATTAAACCCGATCCTATTTTCTTTAACAAAATTTGGGTGACGACGAGTCAATATTATTTAAAACTTTGCGGGTTTTTAAAACAAAAAGGGGAAGATGTTATTTTTAAAAAAACAAACCTTATCCCCTTTTTTTTAGACACAACTCCCCAACCCCTTATTGCGGAACAGTTACCCGTTTTGGGGAAAATTTGACAACATGGGGGTGATAACGCGTGGCGTTGATCCTCCCCCTAAGTGTTTTGAAAATTTTAAAAAAGAATTTTCGACTCAAATTCCCAAAAACGAAAAAATTTTTGGGGGATCGCCGATCGAGGGTGTGCAGCCCCCACGACTTCCCAAACAATTGAAACCCATCAACAAGTAGTACGAAGAACTTAAAGTAGTTTACAACAATTAAAAAAAAGCCCCCGAGCGAGCGTCAACTCGTGAGAGAACGCGTTTATTATTTAAAAATATTAAAAACAACAAGAGCAGGAGAAATGGGGGCAGTTTGCAAAAGTTTAAAAGATAGCGCCAATGCGCGATCGTGATTTTTTGGATATATTCGAGTACGCAGGAGATTCCTTCACGTTTTTAAAAGCAGATCGCGTGAGATCACGGACTGGTAAACAATCGGTATTACTATGTCCAACAACCAATACGGTATTACTGTAGCAAACGGTGCAGAAAAAATCGAAATTTTTTAAACTGTTTCTTTTAAACTTAAAAAGAAGGGTCGTCAAACCCCCATAAAGAGACGAGAAATATTAAGGGCGTAATAGATCGGTAAATGACGTTTGAACATTAAAAAGTACATTGCCCAATCGCGGGAAACGTTGAAGCGCCAATCCTCTTACAAACTGAACCCTTAGCGAGATTTTTTTAACGCTTAACGATTACCTAATTAACGGTGGGAAAGACGGCCGCCCCATAAAAGATCGGGGCCTAAGCGACCAAAACCCCCTCTCCTCCTCTCAAAAGGAAACTGGGGAGTATAAACGTTTACTGCTAACCCCCCCCAGCTTTTGGCCTTAGAAACAAGTGAGCACATCGCTTTAAAAAAAAATTGGATACGCAATCATTACCCGGGGAGCCGACAATGTCACGCCACATTTTAAAAAAGGCCATTTTGATAACGAGAAAAGTGACAATGAGGACTCGAAGTTGTTGATGAGACCCCGACGAAGGAATAAAGACCAAACACACCCGTCGTACAACAAAACCCTGTCATCGCCCTCAAAGAACTTAACGTTTTAAAAGACCCCCCCTTACTATCAGTTTTTTTGTTTTTTTAAGACGTAAAAGTGCGAGAAGAAATCCCCTAATTATGCGAAACAACAAAATGGTCACGAGGAAAAAAAAAGATCGAAAAAACCCGAATCGGAGGAAGGGAAACCCCTCATCCCACCCGGGACCTCGCCAAAAAGGGAAGGGCGGGGGAAGACTTCCCCCCGTTCCTTTTGGGAAAAAAAAAAACCCCCCTCGAAAAAAAAAAAAAGTGAAAAATTTGTTCAAGCCTCCTAGCGGGGGGTCCTGGGTGCCTAATAAAAAAACGAAACGGGGAAAGCGAGTGAAAAAGGGGGGGAAAAACACCCCCTGGGGCTAAAAAAGGGAAAAAGGCAGCGCTTCGTTAAAAATCGGTTGTGAGGTTTCAAAATGGATGAAAACTGACGGGCGATGGTGAACCGACTTAGAATCGATTAGCCCGGGGGCAACCGAGCAAATGCTAAAGTCAACCGAAGGTTAAACAAAATAATCGATAATATAGCGACAAAAAAGCGATTCTGTTGAGGGCTACAAGAAGACGTATAACGACGATGTGTTGAACGTCCGCCCCCCCACCGACCGAGTCAGAGTTTTTGGCCCTTGGGGGGTAAGTACGTTTTCCAAAAAAAAAACCCTGCGGGGCAACCCCCCGTATTAATTTACAGGTAATGTCGAACCCAAGACGGATCGCGTGGGGCGTCGTTCGAACCCACTCCACCCAGACGAGTCATTTGCGACTATCGCGTTCCAAATCGGAAAAGTCAAAAAACCCGCCGTTTTGCAGCCCACTCCCGGGACGGTCATTTGAAAGACTATCGGTTCCAAAAGGGAAAAGTCAAAAAAAAGCCGTTCCGCAAAAGACTCCCCCAAAAAATGGGAAAACCGGGGATCCTTTTAATTTTTAAAACCTTTTTCATAAAAAAAGCACGCGATATTGGTTTAAAGTCAAAGACCCCCATGGGTCCAAGGCGTTGTTTGTTCGAAGCCGTTAGTAAGCTTTTAAAAAGTTAAAAAAAATTTAAAAATTGCTATTTAACCCCGATTTGTTTACGAGAAAAATGATAGAAAATGTAAAGAACAAAAGAACATTTATAGTAACCAACGAAAAAACTTAAAAAGAATGGTTAAATAATATGGAAAAGCCGGCGTTGGGAGAAAGAAAAATTTTTGGGCCCTTTAAGTTCTTTCTGGATACGAATATTTTAGATACACAGATTTTTTTACAACGTTCGTTATCCTTTTTCTATTATACGGTTGACGATAAAATGGGTGACACTTATTTTTAGGTACGTTAACAAATTTGCTTACGTGGCATGGGGAAAAAACCCCAGGTCCCTCTTGAATAGGGTTTTTTTTTTTAAAAGTAGGCCTTACGTTTTATGCTTTAAAACAAATACGTTGTAAATTTATTATTACCGAAAAAAAAATACCTCTCGTGGCTTAACATTACCCTGAATTTTTTGTAAATTGCAGGAACGCGTTTTCGTTTTTTTTTTTTTTAAAAGGGCTTATTGATTATCCCTTATTTTTTTTTAAACTTAAAGGGTTTTTTTAAAAGTTTATCTCATTAAAAAATTATGAAAAAAAATAAATAAAAGACGCGTGAGGGCAGATCATTGTTGGATGAAACCGTGAGTGCTCTTTCCTTTCATGCTGTGTTTGTTTAAGCAAAAAACGTCGGTTAAATTTTTCTCTTTTTTTCATCCCAAAAAAAAGGAAAAAAAAAGGGGGGGGGTGGTTTCTAAATCAATAAGGGTTAATAGAAAAATGACGTAGTGGTTTTTTGTGGGTTGAACCCATTTGGGAGTTACAATAAGTATTATATATGTAGTATGTTATTATGTTGGTGGGGGAACCATCGGGGTTTAAAAATTTTGGTGATTCAGTAAAAGCTCCGGGTTTTAAAATATTTACCGCGCTTTTACAAAACGTAGAATCTTTTGGGTTTTTTCTAATGCATAAACTTTATCGCAAACATACCAAACATAAGACTTTTAAACCAAAGATATTTAAACTTAGGGATTCGTAAACCCCCTCGTTTTAAAAAAAAATTTTCTCGAGATTTTTACGATGTAGTAAACTTTTCTTTAATGCGTAATTTTAGCAAAAGTACCTCATTTAACCTTAGGTATTCAGTAACCCTGCTTTTTTAAAAAATTTTCTCGCTCATTATTCAGTAGTAAACTTTTTCCTAAAGGTAAAAATTTATGCAAAGTATCATTTAACCCCCGGGATTCGTAAAGCGGTTTTAAAATATTACTCGCAGCATTATTAAATCGAGTAAACTCTTTTTTTTTTAATGCGTAAACTATTACGCAAAAAGTACCTCATTTAACCTTTGGGATTTAGTAAACCGCGTTTTTAAAATTTTAATTTTGGCATTATTTCAAAGTGTAAAAATCTTTGGTTTTCTTTTAAAGCGTAAACTATTTCGCAAACGTACTCATTTAACCTTAGGGATTTAGTAACCCCCCGTTTTAAAAAAATTTTCCCCCAGCTTATTACAATCGTAGTAACTTTTCTTTAATGGAAAAATTTTTCGCAAAAAATACCAATATCTTTTAAAAAAAAATTTAAAAACCCTTGGGATTTTTTAAAACCCCCTTTTAAAAAATTTACCGCACTTATTACAATCGTAGAAACTTCCCCTCTTTTTAAAAAAGTAAAAACATTTCGGAACCGTTCTTTTTTTTTAAAAGGGTTTTTAAAACCAAATTTTTTTAACTTAGGTGTTTGTAAAGTTTTTTATTTTTCCCATTAACAATTAGAAAAAAAAAATAAAATACCATCTGGGGTTTTTTGGAAAAACCCATTGGGGGAAACCCTTCCTTTTCTTTTTTTTTTAAAAAAAAACTTTTAAAAATTTTCCTTTTTTTTTTTCATTAAAAAAAATGGAAGGGGATTCCCAAAATTAAAAAAATATGAAAATTTTTTATAAACCCAAAGGACAGTAAAAAAAGTTTTTTGGTGGTTTAACAGTGGGTTTAAACTAATTTTCCTCTTTTTAAATTTTATGGGAAAATTCTCGGTAAACTCTTTTTTTAAAAATTAAAATTTTTGAAGAAAAGTTTTTTAAAACCAAAATATTTAATATGATTAGTACCCCCTGTTTTAAAAAATTTTTTGAGCATTTACAACGGCCGTTTTTCCTAAAAAATTTGAAAGTACCTTGGGTTTTAAAAAAAAAGATCATTTAACCCTTTGGTGTTTTTAGAACCCCCGTTTTAAAAATTTTACTGCAGCTTATTACAAACGTAGTAAAATCTTTTGTTTTCTTAAAACATTTTCGCAAACGGGAAACCTCATTTTAATTGGTGATTCAGTAACCGCTCCGTTTTTTTAAAAAAATATTTTAACTCGCAAAAAAAATATTTACCTTATTTTTTTTTTTTTTTTTTTTTTTTTTTTTTTTTTTTTTTTTTTTTTTTTTTTTTTTTTTTTTTTTTTTTTTTTTTTTTTTTTTTTTTTTTTTTTTTTTTTTTTTTTTTTTTTTTTTTTTTTTTTTTTTTTTTTTTTTTTTTTTTTTTTTTTTTTTTTTTTTTTTTTTTTTTTTTTTTTTTTTTTTTTTTTTTTTTTTTTTTTTTTTTTTTTGGGTTTTTTTGGGGGAATTTCCCCTTTTTTTAAAAAGGGTTTTTTCCCCGGCTTTTTCTTAAAACTTTTTCTTTATGTGAAATTTATCGCAATGTTTAAATTCTCATTTTTCCAAAGGTGTAAGAGGGGGTTATTATAGAAGGCTATTAACGTGTGATTCTTTTTGGTTTTGCAGTAAAACCCCCTTTTTTTGTTGGTAATAAGCAGTTTTATCGTGATTTAGATCGTGAAATTTTTTAGTGAACCGTTTGTTTGAAAAAGATCGATTTTTGGTGATTTAAGCGTTGGTTTTATCGTGATTTGGAGTGTAACTCTTTTTTGGTGTTAGGGATATTTTACTCGGCTGATACATGTTGTAATCCAGGTATTATGTTGGTGTTTTGTACGGGTTTTCTCGGAGATAGATCGTAGGAATTTTTTTTTGGGTTTAATAGGGCATTTAATGAGATCTTTTTGTGTATTAGACCGGGTTTTAGGGAATTGAAGTGGTAATTGTGTTTGTGATTTTATGGTTTATCGTTGATCCAAAGTCTTTTTTGTGTTTTTGGGGCTTTTATCGCAGTTGTATTTGATTGTTAAATTTGTTTTTTTTTGGATTTTTTTCTGGTACCATCGTTGTAAACCTTTTAACTTTGGTATTAGTTCGGTTTTTATCGGAGATATTTTATTGGTGTAGTAACCTTTTTTAGTGAAAAATATTTTAAAATTTGTAATTTTTATTTAATTTTGTTTGTGTTTTTGTTTTATTGGCTTTTTAGGTGTATATTTCTTTTTTTAGAACTATATCGCAATGTTTAATTTGTTGATCATTTTTTTGGTGTTAAAACCGCGCGTTTTTATCGCAGAAAAATTTAAAACGACCCGTAGTAAACTTTTATTTATTGTAAAATTTTTGGCAATGATCCCAAATCTTTTTGTAAATCCAAAGATCATTTAACCTTGGTGATTCAGAAAACGCGGTTTTTACTCGCAGATTATTCGATCGTAGTAAACCCTTTTTTAATGTAAACATTATGCAAGTACCAATCGTTGTAAATCCAATGATCATTTTACCTTTGGTGATTCTGTTACGCGCGTTTTATTCTCGCAGCATTATTTCGTCGTATAAACTTTCTTTATGATGTATTCGTTTTATGTGATTTAAATCGTTGTAATACAAGTTATTTATCGTGGTGATTCGTAAGCCGTTTTTACTTGGGCATTATTAGATTGGTTGTAATACTTTTTCGTTTTTCGTAATGCGTAAGACTATGTTGTAATCCAAGTCATTTAATCTTGATGGTTTTGTAACGCGTTTTTATAGTTATGTGATCGTAGTACTTTGGATTTCTTTTTGGTTAAACTATTATTAAAGTAACCAATAGTGATTAATAAAATTTTGGTTTTATCTTTAGGTCGTGGTGGTTTTTATTTTCTTTTTAGTAACCGTTGGGGTTTCCTCAGTTTTTTGTTTTATGTTTTTTTTTTTTTGTTTGTTTTTTTATAAAAGAAAAAGGGGTTGGTAGTTTTTTTAATTTTGTAAGTTTTTTATTATTGTAGTGGTGTTGCTTTTGATTATTTTTTTTTTTAATTTTTTGGTGGTGAGATCGGCAGTAGATTTGATAATATAGTTGTTTATTTAAGGTGGGGGGGGTTGGTGCGGTGACCTCGTTTTTTTAAAAAGGAAAGGGGCTTCGGGTGTTTGTTGTATTTGTGTGTTTTTTTAGTATGGGGGTTTGAGTGAACTGTTTTTCATTATAAAGAAGAAGAAGGGACGTGGAGAAGTATTGTATGTAAAAATTGAAAATGTGTTTTATTATGTGTGGTGGTTGCGTGCGTCCCAATGTTTTTTTTTTTGGGGTTAAAACGTGGCATAGTATTTGTATTATATGTTGTTGTTATTATTATTTGGGGTGGTTGGTGCAGGTGACCCTCGTTTTTATTGAACGAAGAAGAAGAACCGATCGCGTAAGTTGTTGTTTATATGTAGTGTGTTTTATTATGTGTGGTGGTTGGTGCGGTGACCCTCGTTTTTATTGAACAGAAAAAGAGAAGAACGATCGGCAGTAGTATGTTGTATAATATGTTTTGTGTTATTATTATGTTGGTGGTGCGTGCAGTGACCCACTCGTTTTTCATTAAACCGGAAGAAGAAGAAGGAACCGATCGGCAGTAAGTATGTATGTATAATTGTAGTGTGTTTTATTTTTGTGTGGTGGTTGCGTGCAGGTGACCCACTCGTTTTTCATTGAACCGGGAAAGAAGAAAAAGGAACCCGATGGGCAGTAAGTTGTATGTATAATATTAGTGTGTTATTATTATGTGTGGGGGTTGGTGCAGGTGACCATCGTTTTTTTTTGAACCAGGAAGAAAAAGGGCCCCCCCCCCGTGGCAGTAAGATGTATTTTAAATATGTAGTGTGTTTTTATTTATGTAGTGGGGGTTGGTGCAGGTGCCCAATGTTTTTCATTGAACCAGAAAAAAGAAAAAGGAACGATGGGAAGTAATATGTATGTAAAATATGTAGTGTGTTATTAATTTTATGGTGGGGTTTTGCGTGAGGTAACGTTTTTATAACCCGGGGAAAAAAAACCCGGGGGCAGAAATTTATTTGTATAAAAAATTTTTTTAATGTAGTTTTGGGGCAGGGACCCACTCTTTTTTTAAAACCCAAAGAAGAAGGAAACTTCGGCGTAATTTTTTGAATTTTTATTTTTATTTTTGTTTTTTCTCATGACCCACGTTTTCATTAACCAGGAAGAAGGAAAACCGGCAAAGTTGTATTTTTTAATTTATGTAGGGTTTTATTTTATTAGTGGTGGTTCGTCATCCCCCAGTTTTATAAACGGGAAAAAAAACCCGTCGGCAGTAAGTAGTATTTTTTAAAATTTGAAAAAATTTTG
>CM031598.1:124226582-124266147 GCA_018398815.1 Conus ventricosus | reverse complement strand
CCGTAGTTTGTATTTAACGCGCTATAAAGTTCGATATTTTCCAGTTGTTGTTTTCCTCGGGAGTTTGCATCGTCCGATCAATCGTTTGTACTTTAACCGAGCGTCTATAGCCTTTTGTATTGAATGTTTTGTACGGACGTTCTGTGATTTTCTGAAATGAAGAACTGAAAATGACGATTGACGTAATCGAGCATGCCTAGTTAACGTATTCTCGAAAGAAACGTTATCGTCCGTTCTACGAGTGTTGCACGCGATGAAGTCTCGGCCCTCTCGCAAATCTTCATTTAAAATCCTATCCAACGTTAGGTTAGTCTCTAGTCCTATGTTATTACTCAACGTAGCGAACGGGTACTGAGATTTGTAATCTAAACAAACCACGGGGCGAGTTACGTTAATGCCTACGTTTGGCGTGCCTATACGCGCGCCATCAAAACATAACATTTTCAGCTGCAAATCGGTCTTAAAATACGTAAGTAACCCAGTACAATGTCCTGAACGGTTTTAGTGCCGTCGAAAGTTCGGGTATACACTTTAACTAGTTTAATTGCCTCGTACACCTTTGGGTGGATTCGTTTGGTTAGCTCGTTACAAAATGCGCCGCTAGTCAAAATGTACGATTCGAGTTGATCGATGTTCGAGTTATCCGTACTAGCAAAATGTTTATAGGCGTTCCATAGCAATTCCACGTTTTCAAAATACGACACGTTGCGTATAGCGCAACAATAATGAAAAAGCCGTGCAGTTTTTCTTCGTATTTGAGTTTAGTTTTGTCGTTACGGAATGCGTACCGATTCGTAAATCCATCGCGTATAAATCGTAACGGCGTAACGTCGATGTTGCGTGGAACAGATAACTTGAGGAGTAAAATCAGCAAGTCCTTGGTGGTGTACGCCGTATACAACGACGGCGTTCCCGTCATTTGTTGTTTTAAACAAAGTTTTGATTTCCCGCTCCGTGATGGGTTGATGACAATCCGAATACCTAGGGGACTAAATAGTTTAAGAAACGTATTCGTTTTTTAAGTTTCCGTTTTCTACATCCGCTACCAACTGCTTCGTTTCGTCCAGAGACAGATCGTCGAACGAAGTATCGTAAATGTAATAATCGATCAGTTCTTTCATTACCATCGTCGTTAACTTACGCTTAGGTTGTAAACGGCTTTGGTACAAACCCGTTAAGTCGGAACTGTTTGTACGAACTCGTAAGAGCGGGAAAGGAACGCTTTTTACTGGCGCATTTGTCCCAAGGGCAAGCGGTAATTTGTT
This sequence comes from Conus ventricosus, assembly GCA_018398815.1. NCBI lineage: Eukaryota > Metazoa > Mollusca > Gastropoda > Neogastropoda > Conidae > Conus > Conus ventricosus. The sequence continues at coordinate 124,264,882 of CM031598.1, read as the reverse complement.
CGATGTTAAAGTAAAAACTAACGCTTTCGTACCATTCCTTAGAACTGGTGAATAATTTCATAGTCAACAACGTATCTATAACGTTGTAGACACATAGAGTTTCGTTCAAACCGTAATATAATCCGGGAATATCTTCGTATTTTATGTCTATTTTTCCTTTGATACCCAAACGAGTTTTAACCGCCTCATTCAGACTAGTTCCAGTGTACAAATACAAATCGGTATGAATAAAATTCAAACAATCGTCGTAATTCGCATCTAGAACGCGGGTAGGAATGAACCCCTTTCTACACTCCCCCAATAACTTTTTTTTACACGCGTTGTACGTACCTTTGTACAAACCCGCTCTCAAATACGATAAACGTTGAACAAAATTTATGTCGTTTCTATACGCCGATCGTATCAAGAACGGAAAATCGAACTTCAATCCGTTAAACGTAACGCAATTATGAGGTTTTGATCTTAATAACACGTCAATCGTTTCGGCAATAACCGCTCGTTCGTCCTCGCACGGGATCATTTTGCACGTAAGAGCATCGGGTAAGTAGTCGGTATTGAAAGCGCGTACGTTAGTTTGTCAATCCGTTTAGTAAACTCTCCCTAAATGCGGGTAATTTTGAGCTTATATAATAAGCCGTTTTGCATACGTTACGTTCGTATTCTATTAAAGCCACCGAAATGATCTCGTCGTCAATCTCCCTACCGTCCTTATCGACGGTGATGGTTTCAATATCCAAACCCATCGATTTAAAATACGGCTCTAGGTCCTGACTGAATTCGGTTGTAAAAAAAGGTAACGATCGACCGGTTCCAAAGTGAACGTACTCGTTAGTTATATAATCGTCTTTGGTAAACGCGTGAGGACTTAACTGCGTCAGATGGGTAGCGTCGCTTAAATCGATATATGGTCTGTTGGAAATTTCCGTCCGAACAGGTTCTTTACAACCGCAACAATGCGTTTTACACACGTTGCATAGTTCGTTGCTTTCCTTTCCGCATACGGCGCACTCGGTGCTGATCACGTTAATGCAAAACTCGTCCAACAACCCATGTCTGTTATCGTAATAAGACTTTACATCGGTAGCTACCGCTTTATGCGCGTCAGCTTCGTTGAAAAACGTTTCCGGTTGTAAACGTTCCGTTACAAACGTATTTGTTTGAAAACAGTAGGAGTCTGTCGCCGCTATTTGCTTTGGCGTTAAGTTCTCGTTATTATCACTATACAACGGCTTACTGTACACTGTATACCCCGGTCCGATAACGTGTACGCAGTGAATAATATTAGTATCGAGCAAACAGTCGCCGCCGGTTTTTTTTACAAGGATGAACCAGTAAATCTATACAGTCTATATACTCGTTCGTTTTACAAAACTCAAATACGGCTTTTTGATGTTTAGTAGCGACAGTGTTGGACACTCGCAACACTTTTTTGCAATCCAAACGGACGGGATTTTTCGAAATACGTAACCTTTCATGATGTGTTTGTTTTTCGTTCGTCACACCCACAGCGATCACTACTATGCATCCAGAAAGGAAGACTCTTTCCTTTTTAAGCGGTGAGACCATACTGCCATTAATAACATTATCCCAATAAGGATAAAGCACACGAGCAACGCGATGAAACCCGTGCGAATAATGGATAAGTCCATAATTGAGAATGAAAGTATTTATAAATCTCTGCGTTGAACACGCGCGCCAAAAAATGATTATGAAGACGTTTTTGGCCTTACTCTTACTCGCTACTACTACAGCTAGCGGCGCTTCTAATATTTCTAAGAGGCGTGGAGAAGCGACAAATCGGTTTCGCTCCTTTTTATCTCCTACACCGTTGGACATTTTACGTTGGTCATTCAATTACACAAACAACGATCCTAGAGTTGCTGCTGGTCTTAAACGTCGTACTAGAGGCGCGTACGCTAAGGTGTTTATGTTTGTAGATTTCGATTACACTTGTCATTTTACGTATTCAATCGGTTACTCCTATCCAGATAAAACGCTTAAAACCCTGTACAGTCGATTTACCAATATTCGCAATCGAAAAGTTGTCAATGCGTTTAAACGTAATGCATTAAATAAAATCACATACATTGACCGTCGTAAATATCGAACAAACCACTTACTATATTTAAAATTTTTTACTTTTGATAAAACCTATAAACCGTACGCGAAGCTAAATTTGTTTCCTAAATGTCAATCGTTCCGTTACGTGACGGGTACAGTAGTTAATGGGTTTAAATTATTTTTTATTTTTTTGATGACTCAAGGCGCGTCTTTTTCCTACTATGGTAACGTTTGTAACAAACCCTATAATGATTTGTTATTAATAAATAACACAAGATAGTAACACTTTTTTTTTTTAACTGTGCGCAGAATAAATTTATGATTAAACATAATTTTAAAAACCAATATTAGTTATTTGAACCCATCCTATTAAATTACTGATTGCGCAACATTTTTGTTATACTTAATAGTACTCCTCTCATTGGTTTCGTGTTACGCGCATGATAGGCCAATGGGCAAACTTTTATGGTACGTACGATTTCTAACGCGCACCAAAAGGGCCCGTAGCCGCTGTAAAACCCCAAATTTACAAATTATGGAACGAGTTGCGAATAAAAAGGTATGTATTTACTTAAGCGAAAATAACGGGGTGCCGGGGGTTTAAAGTCTTAATACATCAACTTTTAAAGCAAGAGTACAATTTAACTATACCAACCATTTCGTCAATACAGCGTTACGTTTTTCCTGGAGCTCAAGTAAATAAAACGGATTTTCCATCCGTAAAAATAGGTAACCACGTCTTGCATTTCTACATCCATTTCCGTTACGAAACTAGATTTATTCAGTTCCTCACTAATTAAAGACAACACTAACAGATGCGGGACAAGAACGCGGGCGTGGACTTAATCTACATAACACTAAAGAGTGCGGTTTTATTCCTACAAACCGTGCGACCCCCACTCGACGATGCCCATTATTTCCAAATAGAAGCGAAGTCGATGAACTGATGGCTATGACTCTCCGCACGCATACCAATATTTCGTTATGGGTTACCACGAAAAGGTCGAAAACGCAAACCGGTTCCAAAAATCCTTTATGAATCCAAATATTTTAAATATTCAACGAACCATTTCTCCAACGATAATCTAACACTGTGGAAATCATCGACAAAAAATACAATTCCGTATAATACATTGTTAACCGACCTAACTTCGCGGCGCGCAAAGTTCGCTACTTGTGTTGGATTAATAGGATCCAGTCAAAACCCCCCAATACTAATTACGCACGACGACAGTAATTCTACATCAACCTCTGCGATACCAAAAAATCGATTCCGCCCCACAATTTACCGGGAGTGACACAAAATATACCCCCCCACAGTTTACAAGTGACCCCAAGAAACAACTAAACGCTACTACAGAGCAACGTTAGAAAACAAAGTTCCGACGAAGGAATCAATAAAAAGAAAACAAAGTAAGCTCTACAGTTCCGACGAAGGAATCAATAACAAAAAACCCAAAGTAAGCTCTACATTTCCGACGAAGGAATCAATGCCGCCAACAACGGACCAGACTGAAATTCTTCCGATTTTAATTTTATTACCTCAGCAACTTATTATAGTAGTCTTGTTATTGGGGTGGTGGCATTGTTGTTCGCGAAAAGCCTTAATGCGAGTAATTGAGTATGAAGCTTCAATACTTTGTTCACCCATTTAACAATAGCTACGTTAGGGCGCCCCGTTTGTATGTGCATAAACGTATCTAGTAAACACGCAGTATAAAATCGACAACATATTAAATAGTCTCTATTGGAGAAAAACTTACGAAATATGTGATCGACAAAGCTCACGTTTTGTAGTAGGTCGTGTTCGTTAAAAATTTTAAAAAACTGCAGCGTCTTATGGGATTATAAATACATAAACGGGAGATAAAATGACTCGAAGACTGGTTAACATTGGGAATTTTTTGGTTAAAATGCGACGAGCGTACGCGTGTTCGATCCTGTACACGTTGATCTTAATCGATCGTTCTCGTTGAATATTTGGGTGTAATTCGTATTTTTCGGTTAAATACATATTTGGTCGCAATATTCGCATCTGTATTGTAAACTGTAATGGCGTTCGTGCGATCGTCGTGTTCGTCGTTAGCAATTGATTAAAACAGTCCGATATTATTTTATATCAAATAATCGTAATCGATGCTCTGGCGAGGGATTACGTCTTCGTTGAACGTAGAAGCTGTACGTAATCCTACGTACGTTGTAGACGCCGCCGCGGAAGTTTGAGTCCTAAAATTAAACGAATCCCCTAATTTACGGGACAAAATATTACAATCGCAATTTTTTTTTTTTGGGGAGTCCCTTTAAACGTAGCCACCTTCTATGAGAAGTAACTTTTTCTTAATGTCAATAATATCGTAAACTTTATCGTGTAGTACTCGCGCAAAAGGTAGAATATAGACTGGTTTCTCGAGTGGTGTTCAGTCATGTAACAACAATGAATAAAGAAATGATGAGCGACGTCTTTGGTTTAAACGTTTTAAACGGCTCGTTCCAAGGTACATCGGAGTAGTATCGCAATACAGAGCGATAGTCAAAGAAGCCACTCAACTAGGGTTTTTGCTGGTTAACGGAAGAGTCGAACAATACACGCTTAAAAGTTTCATGTCCGACATTGTATGTTCTCATGTAACTCGACACACACGTTACAACAAGGCGTAGGATCGAGAGTAACTTCCATTTCCCGACCAGTAGACAACGTACTTGGCGCTTATTATGCGATACAAAAGAGAGTACTCGTTGTAAACAGCATTTAATACACGCTTTAGTCTCTTTTCCAAATTTTTTTTTTTTCCGCTCTGTCGTTATAGTTCAACTGATCAAACGCGCATATTTGTTGTAGCTAACTTTTCGTTAAAATTCAATCTACAAAACGACATTTCCGATTTACTCTCGTTACGCAGTTACTGCATAATATATGAGAACAACTGACTAACCAAATCGAACGATCATTATCGAAAGGTTTGTTACATATAAGACAAGTCATTCGGTTGGGCAAAAGTATTCAGCTTTCAAAAGGCGCTAAATCCGCTAAAAAGCACTGTCAAACCCCTAAACTCCCGGGGGTGGAGCAAATGGTGCTTTTCGACAGAATTCACAGGACTAAATACTCGGAAGGACAATACGAGCGTTAAATAGACAGGAAATCGCAGGACGACTGACGCAGGGTGATATTTCGCTTAAGATGATAATTATCAATCGACCACCGCAATCCTCCTGACACAACAACGGCGACCCTTGCTAATTTAGGAACCGATCACGGCATCGATGATAACAACGGTTCAAACGCGAACATCCCCATACTAATCCCACAAACGATTCGTTAGTAAACAAAAATTAACGTCCCGGGAGAAGCGATACAAGTTCCAATTATGCGCAAATAAGCACGCGGACTATTAACATTCTGTATAGGGGAAAGTTTTGAATAATTTAAAACGCGTTGAAACCGCTCGACTACAAAAAGTTAAGAGCACTAAGAACCGAGCTTGAAAAGGGCATTATGACGATTCCGACGAGATTTGATCGCAAATAGACGGCGTTGATGCGCAAATACAACGAAGTAAACGCGCTTACAAATTCTCAACAAAAAAAGCGAGTTCGATTTTAAAATATTTCAAAACCATCCCACTTTTCTTACGTCCAAAAAATTAATTAAGTTTATATACGCTCAATCATTTACGGACTAGTGAAGACTAATACACTGGACTTGATAACCGGGGCGTCATTTTGTAAGGGAGATGAGTATAGATATTAATAACAGCGAGAGTTTCGTCGCTTGCATCGGTGGTGCCAAAATGAGTCTATGAAACGAGTCGCGTAACAAAAAATCTTAATGCATTGAATTTATATAACGTTGTCCCTTTTTAAACACCTCGTTTAACTTACTGCGTGTCGTTAAAATACTTGAAAGAAATAAACGCAAACATCGTTTGTTTCGGTTTTTATCGCAAACGCCTTACACCACAGAAGTTACGTCGCTGCGAGCGGGTTGCATCAAAGGCGTAATTGATTATAGGGTTACATCCTCGCGGCGGGGGTTTTTTATCTTCTTTTACAACATAAAGACGTAGAAGAGGATAAGACCTAATAAGATTAATCCACGCAAGTCAAAAGGGCAACGTTCACCGCCAATTGTCGTTCATGTTCACTAGACGTGGCGGCGATAGGGTGGCGGAGGGGGTATAATTAATCTTCGCGCCTGGATTAATACATATAAAGCATTTATCCTCATCATGTTCTGAAGCGTAACAAATGTGTAACGGAGAGGCAAGAAGGTCTTGTAGTACGCAAAATGTTTCTTTAAAATAAGTTACAGTTTTTTGTAACGACCGAGCCACTACCTACATCATCGTCATTTAAGTCTCCGGAGTAGTCTTCAAAGAAAAACTCGGTCGTTTGCATTTGTTGCGGTATGCAACAATGAACGAACAATACGCATAAAATATAGTAGACGTAATCACGTCCCTCGTTCGATTAAAGAACGCGTATATAATATATATACTTTTTTCAAGAATGTCGGGTAAATGTATAAGGCCGGGTTTGAGAATGCTTTAAAAAGATGAACGTTTCGTCATCTACGTGTCTGCCGTTTGCTATATAACTTATAACAAGAAGAGCGTACACGTTAATACGAACGGGCCGATGACGAGTTTGTATTCTTGGGACTTTAAACCAATTGCATAGTTTAATAAATGTGTCGTTCACTTGAGCGATATACTTTTTAGGGTTAACGCTTTACGTTCGAGTTTTAAATTACCCGAACATTGCTATTCGGCACGTACAATAACGCGTCAATTCTCTACCCCCATGCGTAAACCCGCTAGGGCATTCGTTGCGATCACAGTTCTCACATCGATGTTGCGGTACTTTGCGCGCATTGTCCTGAAATGACTATGTAAAATGTTTTACTAAGGTCATTAACGCGCTTAAACGTTTGTTTCAATTTAGTCAAAGTACTTAGCTTTTTTGACCCCGTTTAGTATATAAAGGTTATCCGTCATATCACGGACGCCCGTGGGCTTCCAGTGATTATGAAACGGGCTAGACCATTACCGACACAACAAATAAGAAGACGCGTGATGATAAACAAGGGTCATTACTAAGATTTAGTTGGTGTAGGGGAACGAGCATTACAACAAATGTTGACAAATACGATCTCGTTTTCTTAGAAAACCGACTTTAACGGGTGGTCGCTCGTGGTTGCCGTAAAATCCGCTATAGGGGAACTGGAAAAACGAAACAGTTTAAGGATATTCTTTTAAGTGATCCAAAAACCAGAGCGCTTATATTGGCACAGAAGGACGATAAAGCGAATACATTTCGAAGCATTTTTACACAGGGTGTAGGTAATTTGTTTAACCACGACTTGTCAAGGGGCCTTTGGATCACGCCAAATCAACCCAAACTCGTGGTGCACAACCAAAGTATACAATAGAATCAAAAAACTGTACGAGGGCCTTACGCTTATTGAAGTATGACATATTATTTTTGATGATTTGACTCTATATGCAAAGAAATAGTCTCGGACCTCGTAAAATCAAAATCCGCAGAAGTAAAAACTAGTATTTTTTAAGAATTAACCGATTTATACCGCAAATTACGTATGCGATGCAAACTTTCCCCAAGGCACGTAGACTTCATTTGAAAAAAAGCTATTAATTCCTGAGTATAAGTCCTTAAGGTCGTGTGAATTCGTTTAAAAACACAATAACGAAGTGGGATTTGTATACGTTATAACTCGTTGCCAATTTTAAAGTTCCGAACATCGTTCGTTTGCCGTGTAAAGAAAATCAACGCTAAAAAAACGAACGGTAACGCTGTGTTCCGAACTAGAATCAAACGCGATATACAATAACACCAACACTTCGATGAAAAAAACCTATTGCGATATAATATTGCGATGGTATAGAGACCGACAATGGTTGCACGATCAATACGATCTATTACATAAAGATATTGGTTATAGTATGTATGATAAAGTCGTTAACAAACAGGAAAAAATCGCTATAGTATGTTCGACCAAGTCTAACGCGTTATTTTTAAAATCGTTTTTTATCGAGTTTTGTAAGCTTCGACCCAAGGACGTGTACCTGTTGACGGGATTATCCTCCATTTCCAAAAAATCCATTATGTGCGACACCGAAAAGATGAACGAAGCGTGCGCCACTACAAAAGTGTTTATCTACACAACGTGTTTTAAAGTCGGAGTGGACGTTAACAACGGTTATTTTCAAACGCTGTACCTCCTTATTGATTACGTATCTAAACGCAACACTCCTTCGATTTCGGATATGTACCAATGCGTAGGTAGGATCAGAGGGGTGGTTTCCGTTCATACGTACTTTTTTTCACCACCACCATCCAAAGGAAAGGAGGAGTTAGTAAGCGTTCGTGACATTTTAAAACGGTCTTATTACAATCTCGATCAACTTCATCCTGATATTATTCGACTACATTCCTATTTATCCGTTGAACATACTCTTTCAGCCAACCCTCGCGTTTACAAAAGATCGTTTCTGAAATTGCTTTTAAAAACTTATCGCGTCGAGCGTCAGTTCATTAACAAGAAAAAAACCGATTGTTTGATTACACGTTGCGGTGACAATGATTCGCTACACACGAAAGACGTACTGTATTACATTATTTCGACCTATTTTGTGTCGAGCGTTAAAGAATTATTCCTAAGTTGCAGAGACGAGTTGATGAGTGTTTTAAAACGCTATACAAACATCGATTACGATATGTTCAAACTGTACCTGTATGATCAAAAACCCTCCTTAAAAAGCGTCGGTGTTTTTACGAGTTTACTTCAAAGCATGAAAGGTTTGTTTAGTATATACATCTCTTTAAACGACGCGGAATTAATACATTGGGTAAGAATATACCAAAAACACTGGCTTTGTCACACCAAGGTAGAAGACAATTTTCGTTACGATATAAACTATTCTTTACGATATCTCGACAACGATGCGTTGACAACCGGAGACATTAAATACGTGTATACTCATTTGTACAAGTACTTATACAGTATGTACGAGTTACTAGCGAGTAGAACGACGGTAAATACTAATTTAAATTATGGATTGACCTATAACGATTTCATAACGTTGTACACTCTTTTAAAACGAATCGGTGTTGAGCAATGGCGACCTAACGACCCGTCTTATCTAGAAACTCAACAAGATGACATCGTCAATTGTTACCAATTGCTATTCACGGATTATATTACGACCGACACACCAGTAACGGAACTGTTTCAACATCTAGTCGCCAATTGTTTTCCTCATAAAACTGTTTTTTGCGCCCAAAAAGATGACTCTGAAAATTCCGAACATGGCTGTAAACATTAACAAGTTAGCCATTATGGTCCTGTGAATAGAATATAAGAGGTTTCGGCACGGCCCACGACCCAGAGAAAATCTGTCGCGTCATGACTTTCGAGGACTTGATATCTTTCGAGTTGGCGAACAGAAAGCTCCCTCCTCACGTTGTAGACCACGTCATGGGTAAAGTAATGCAGTCCTTAAGAAACAAACCCTTGCCCGTTACTGAAGAAACCTTGAAGGGCGTTGTCAGATGGTGCGAGGTTTCTGGTATTTTGGACTTCGTACTGACGGAGGAGCTTCGGACGATGCGTCACACGGTGTTTCAAAAAGTTATGGATAACATTAAAACGTCGGAAACGTGGAACGAACACGAACCTTACGCGGTTAAACTTCGACTTATTACGGACTGTTTTCGGTCAGAATTGAAAAAATGGATTACCACCACTTTTATGGATGGAATGAAAACTGCGTTGGAAGCGGTAAAAAAAACAACTCCACCCTCGGACCAACAACGAAAAACCCGACTATGGATGGACATGTGTGCATCGGGTGTGTCGCGGGATAATATTTCCATCACGTTTTTTAACGAATGTCCCTATTGCGACCAAAAGCACGTAGGGGCGGAACACGTGGAGACGCATTTGTACGACAATCTAGTAAAATCGGAACAGTACAGACGGTTATTGTCTTCTCCAGCGCATCAGTACGTAATAAAAGATACGGAAACAAAACCTTGCGACTTGTGTAAGTTGCCCATGTACGCCAACGAAGAAACGGTGGAGTTACGCGGACGGGAGTTTGCCGAGTTGCGGCTCAAACCTGATATTTATCGTGTGTATCCGAAACGGTCGCTGGTGTCGCACAAAGCGTGCTTGAATGGTATTGTTGTGACGAAAACCAAACAGTCCGCTTGCGAAGATACGCGATACACTTGCGCTCATTGCCTCGAAAAACTTCCGGTTCAACCGGTAGCTGGCGAAAAATACGTCGATGTTGTTCGTGATAAAATCACAAAAACGAAGTACCATAAACATTGCGCGTTGGACAGACGGTTTCGAAAAAACGGCCGGTACCATTTTGACGTCGATTGTGACATAAATCGTTACGAAATATGTGAGTACAACGACGATAACGACATGTACGAAGCGTGCGGAAAATGTAGGTCGTATTTAACCAAGACGAGGAGCTTCGATTCTAATTACGTAAGATTATTGGGGTGTGTACGTAATTGCGAGCTGGACGATTCGTACTCTCACACCTTTTGCAGATTACGATTTAATTCGTGTAGTCATTGTAACAACGCGGCGCCTCATCTTCCGCCAGACTTGATTAAATTAAACCCCGACTTGTTTATGGGACTGTACGGATTACTGGAAAGCTCGTTATCCGCCAAGATGGACGAATGACGAGGTTTGGGAATACGCCTTCCAATACGGACATAAACGTTGTGAGGGACATTTCCAAAAACATTTTTGCGTGCTTGTGTAGACAATACGATTTGAACGCGTGTTTACAATTAATTAGAATATGTTTTGACCGTAGAACTATATAATACGATGCTATGTCTGATGTTGTTGTGGTCTACGTGCTATGTGAAAAAAAAACAATGCAAACAAACAATTGTACCGTTTTATTCTTCTTCTTCTTCTTCGTAGTAGTAATCGTTCTCTGTCTTAATTATGTATACTTGGTTTTTTTCTTCGTTAAAAGAAACGGATTTACCTGAACGCCCCGCATTTATTGGCGAAGTATCAGGAGGAGGGCTAACATCGTCGTTCATCAAAAACTCCAATGGGTTAACCGTTAAATTTATATCGCGACTCGTACGATCCTGTACCGTGGGATTTGATACAGTAGGATTATCGGGTTTAGTGACGTTAGCGTCATCATCAGTAAACCGATTCAACGTTTCAACAAACAATCTTTGTTCCGCCCGTTTATCGTCATCGTTAATAGGATCTGTAATAAACCGAGCCAACACATCCAAAAAGTCATTCTTTTTTCGATCCTTGTTATGTTGTACGAGCTGTAATTTGCGTAACGATTTGCTAATATCGCTTAGGTTATTCGACGTTAAAGACCGGATACTGGTTTCTTTTTGTAATTTTTCCACAGTTAGCCTCGTTAGTCGATCAAACAAGTGTTGGGATAAAATCGGATTAGCCTTCTTATTTGATAAGTACATATTACTTAAAGCGCGAATCTTAGCGTCTAACTCGACCAATTCGACGCAGGCGTTTGCGGCCATGTTACTGATCATCCCCTTTTAATAAAATTATCAAGTTTAAACGATCGAATGTAATAAAATAGTTTACTGCGCTTTTGCCGACTTTTTGCTTGGTTTAGCGCGAAGGGCGATGAAATGCTCGAACGATTTAATAGTATTATTCGATATTTTGATCTCGTTTCTTAGTGCGCTAATATCCTTATTGATCCTTTCCTCTTTATATTGCTTAAGAGTACTTAACTGGTCTTGCAGATTTTTAAGTTTGAGTTTTTCCTGTTCGATCACGGGAGTAAGCAATTCGCGTTCGTGTTGTTTAATCGGATCCTCGGTATCGATGGTGGTAGGTACTTGATTCGATTCCATGACGGCGTTTCTTTAGCGTAATTGGTACCTTTCGGATATTATTCTGCTAGGCTATTAATATTAAAAACTAGTGCCGCGTTTCGTACCACTCGTTAAACTCGTTAACGGAATCTTGCGTCCTTAAACTTAAAGGTAGTAAAAATAACTTACATTTAACGATACAATACAAATCTTTTTTTTGTGTAGTATTAGGGACTTCGTCCGTGAAAGTGATGCTTACGCGATTATTCATTATGCCGGATACAACATACAGCATCTCGTGAGGCAATTGTAGATCATCTAAAGTTATATCGTACGAGTAGTACATGATGTAGTATTCGGTATTGTCGGAACAACAATGATGATCGAAGGAGAACTTTTGATCGTGAATTAAAAAAAAATGAACTCTTTTTATAAAATCGATATCGGCTATCTGCTTGCCGTACATCTTACAGATACGGTTATGGATTTGATCAAATTCGCCACCACCTCGTTGCGAAATTCGGTAACTGTCGTTTAGCCATTTTTGACACATCGTAATGTTACTGGCGTTAGTAGACAAGAAACTGCTCCAATTATGTTTGCGTAAAACGACGTCGCGAGCTCGATTATCATTAACGTATCTACAAATAGTCTCACTATTCAATTCTAAAGGATAAATGCTAACGTCCGACGAACCGTCGTAACTAGTATAATGTTTATCGGACCTAGTCATACGGGTTATCATTTCGGAATAGTTGTTCCTATATTCTTTAGCCAACAACTTGGTCAGTCTCGCGCGTTTTTTTCCATATTTGTTAAATGGGATTAACCGTTTAAGCGCATACATTTTTTACGACTATTAGTCTATTGGAGGCGCGATAGGAAAAGTTTATTCAACTAATAATAACTATCATGTCGTGGCGACCCGATTTACCCCATTCGCATTTAGCGAGCATTTTTACGGCAAAGCCCCCGATCCATACGGACAAACTATCGCCATTATCAACCCATAGAAACGATCTGATATGGTTACGGGATATGCTAGAACGAACCATTACTCGATCTCGAATCGAAAATGTGGACATCGCCAGAGAAACCACTTATCTCGTTGACGTTAAACTGATTGTTAACTGCCTGAGAGAAATGTCGCAGTCGCCCTTCGGATTGTGTTTTACTCACGGTACGACCGAAGAAGAATCTGAGGATATGTTCAAGCTGTTATTTAAATATAAAATCGATCGTACGGATTGCGCCAGACCAGTTGGAAAACATTCGGAAGGAGATGCGCCGGTGGTAATGTTCGATATAATCGAACGAACGGTTACACCCCAAACTCCTATCCGAGTCGATTTTGAGTTGGATAAACGCGTGTACCAGTTTGCCATGATGGCATTCGGCGCTGTGTTGGGTAACGATTTGGATTCGACTAAAAAAAAATATCTAGGTATGAGGGCGGACGACCCTTTGGACAACCCCAACGTTCATCTTTACGCCGACAAGCTAGTAAAATACATAAATTCGATCGATACTTATACCGACGCCGCTTCCCATTCCTTAGTTAGGGGGGAGTGCGTGGCGGCTCTTCAGTACATGTATAATAACAGCCCCGGCTCGATACGTTACTTACTACCCGTATTCCTAACAACGTAAAAACCAGGGACGGATGGGCTTTGTATCAAATCGATCAAGTCACTAATACTTTGTTCGGGTTGAACAAAACTATACCGCTTCATCCCCAGCCGCTAGGGATACCCGGGACATACATGGAAAAGTTATTTAACGCTTTTCTTATGAACACTGACAACATGACTATGGACGAAGCGTTTTTACCCTATATAGAAAACGCCCCCTTTAGGAAATTTGAAGGGGTGGTGTTGGTAACCCCTAACGTTTTTTATCATCTGCGAAAAATGGGCGTTCTAAAAACCGCTAACGACGCGGTCATGGTTCAAACGGTCAACCAGTTACGTCTGAGCGTCGAAGACACGCACCCTTTAAGGACTTTATCGCCTCAGGCGGGTATTAGCCTCGTGAATGGCGTTTACGTGGAAAACCCCAACGGAGGTACTAGACGCGTGGAAACGAAAACCCCGTGCCCCGACGGGTTGTATTATATGCAAAGTCACAGCGGCGTTTTTATCGTAGAGCAGTTAAGAGATTCGCAGTTTACCAACAATATGCTTCAAAACGGCGTCAAGATGAGCGAAACGAGAACTTCGTACGATACGTACGTTCCAACCGGAATCAAAATTATTACGGACGGGTGCGATCCGAAGAGACCCGACACTCGTTTACCCTTCGAAACTTTCTTTAACGATCACTTAGGTCTGACGCATTCTCTAAGATCGAATTGTCAGTCTATAGTGTCTTTTCTAATTCGTGAGGTTTTTCATCACGAACGAATATATAAAGATCTCCCCCGAGACATATCCGGCCAGTGTATTCCGCCAGTCCCAATAACGGACGAAAAGCCGATAATCTAGTATACCAGTCTTTGTTGTTCTATAGAAATATTACGGACCACGAGACAACCGATCATCCTAGAACGTTAAAACTATTTACCTATATGTTAGATAACGCGTACATGACCGTTCCGTTGCTTATATCGAACGCGATATCGCTTTTTAAGCATTGGCATATGCTCAATAAGACCACCCATCAGGAAGCTGGCGCGCAAGGATTAGGTATGAAATGGCAAGGCGGTGAATTCAAAGAGTACGAGCAGGATGACCTAGTACCTGACGACAACGACAATAGCACCAGCGAAGCCCGAACGTTTTTTAACGGTATGAGTCTGGAAGCCGCGTCCTGTTACATCGTGAACGAAATGCAACAAGCGCTAGGTACCAATTTGTTCGAAACGAGCCAGGCGGTTACGGATAAAATGAAAAGATGCGCCTTGGCGGTTTTGACGTTAAGAAACGTTCATTTGGGCAGGTTTCAAACGGCTGGCAACACGATCGTGACGTCTTCCCTCTTGAACTTTATCAATCCCGGTTACGGTATTTTATGGCTTAAAACTAATCACGTCGTTAGCGATTCTATCTTAATGTGCAGACCTTGCGGATACGGAACCGTCGCGTCAAAACCGAGCGTGTTCGTTCAGGGTCACAACGCGGAAGGAGATCCCGTCGTGAAATACGCCACCAAACTTCAAACGGCAAAATATAAAACCTCTCTACATACTCCTAGCATGCTCGTACCCCGCGCCTTTATGACGATGCATCTTTCTAAAATGTCATCTCGCGTGGCTAACATGAACGACGTAGCTACGCTAAAAGAAGGAATACGTAACGAGTATAACGCGCAACACGGAGGGGGTGGCAACGCGACGGGGGTCGCATCGGCCGACGACTGGTGGTGGCCAGTATTTACTCCGCCCGTTATGGACGCCAAGATGTTCGAATCGGCCAATAGTCCGATCGGAAGAGTCAACGTTCATTACACGTGTAAAGACGATTTTCTTCGTCAGTTCCCTAAAAACGACATTATGGACATTAAGCACCCGGACGCCTTTACTTCGAACGGGGTATTTTTAAACGCGTTCCACAATTTTAACACCTTGTTCCTATACCTCAGAATATTCTTAGAGAGCCCAATTGTCCGTTACGTAAGTACTTGTGCTATAATTCCGTAGCCAAATTGAACCTGGACTCGTTGATCGCTAATAATTCGAGGTTGAGAAACATCCGGGTCAAGCGGAACATAAATGATAACTTGTCCACGGACGCTTTCAAAGGAGTCGGTGAAGAAAACGTTTCGCAGGTTATCGGGTCCGCTTTTCCCAAAGCCTGCTGGTCCTCTTTAGAAGTATTAGTTGATCGAGAAGAGCTGAAAAGACCGCGAGGTTTGGCCGTGCCGAAAGTCGTTAGATCGGGAGAACACTTTTATGTGCCGGGAATTGGGGCTTTAGAAAAATTTGACAAATTACATTTGAGCCACGCTGTATTGCAATAATGTATTCGGACGTCGAGCACATCACGTTTCCTCGTAGCGATCCTACTTTTTATCGAAGCGGAAAATCGGACGGGTCGCATCTGAAGCTGTTGCTAAGATCCGATAGTCCTACGATAAAAATAGTCGCGTTTGAAACTGACGAACTTAGACGAGTTATGTTTCATTTCATCCGTAATTCGACCCAGGATGAAAACGTCGCTCGATTCAAGGAGTGGTGCTCCGCTCACAACGGGAAAAGGCCGTGTGGAGATCGATTAAAGCGTACGCGGACGACGGTCATACGATTATTTTAAATTACGATTTTAACAAAGGGGATCTAACCAACACCGGCATTACGCCTTTAAAAGCCGGAGATAAAGTATACGCCATGCCTCCGTTGCAACATACTGTAGACCGGTTTAGCACTCATAAGTACGTTGTAGGAACGGACGTATTTTTATACCCTACTCTCCTGTCAGAGAGACAGTATTATATGTTGGTGAGCGATTGTTTTCACGCGGCCAAGAGAGCGGATTTTGATCCTAATAGGGATGGAATTTCTTATTTGGCTCCTTACGTCGATCGAACGACTTTAGCCGAAATTACCACTTACGTTATGGCATTAAGACCCGTTGGTTGGGTTAGAACCAAGAAAGGTTGTAACGCCTTAGATGATGAAACGGATCCGATCATACACGCGGGACAAGAGTTTGTTATCGAATACAGACCCATTTATTTGTAGTTTCGATGCTTTTCTTTATTAAAGACGGTCCGGAAGAAACCCGTTGTTACACCTCGTCATCGTCATCATCGTCATCATCGTCATCATCATCATCATGGTCGACCCAGGAATCGAATCGTAAATCGTGGCATTCTTCTTTGCTTTCCACGCTCTCCTTTAAGTTAGACGTTTCCGTCATAAACCCGGTTTCGTCATCAAAAAATGTAAGCACGTGTTGCATAGCGTTTGCGATATATTCATCCTCCCATTGATTAAAATTATAAAACCCTATGGTGTCCAAAAAGTTTCCGCGTTCCAATCCGAAGCGATGTTCAGAGTTTTGACCAACATGTTGAAGTTTTCCTGAATGTACGTTATAGCGTCTATCGTATCTCGCTCGCTCAAGTTCTTCAAAAATTCTTCCATTTTTCGTCCCTCTTATCGGTTTCGCTGTTGTCATCGAACGGATTATACTGTCTCGTCAGAGGTACGCAAAAAACGGTATTTTCAGGGAAGAAATACAGTTCGGACGGTTTGAAAAGCTTACACGATCTGTCATCCATGGGTCTACCTTCGTGTATAAAGAACTTTCTGGAGTTGTTGTAATGTTGACTAACGAATGACGTATTGGTCATTCTTTGATAGCAGAGAACGTGAGATGCGGCGTGCACGTTTTCGTTGAATGGATTGACGACGTAGCGTACTTTGCCATCATCGTCCTGGGTCAATTGATGGTACAGAGGAAAATTAATACTTTTTTTGTTTTTATACGCCGAATACCTGGGAATGTATCCGTACGTGTGGTACAATCCGCCTATGGTCAAAAATTCGATAAAAGAGTCCCAGGAAGCGATTTTAACGTGATGATCTAAGTATTCTAACCAGTCTTGGAGCGACGTGCTTTTTTCGACGAATCGCTTAATATATTTGGAAATTTCGAGGGTTACGCCAACGTTCGACTTCTTCGGAAGCTCGTAATTGGATTTAAACTCGTTAAATATAACAATATCCAAAATAGTCGCAACGTTATCTACAACGGATCGGACGGACCGCTGCTGCTCTTCTTCGCTTTTTTTACCTTTTGATATTTTGACCGCCGCCGCCGCACTGTGCGTATTTGGTTCCAATATGCTGATTAAACGTTTGATTTTCACGTTCGAGGAGCACGGCAAATGCAAATTATCTCGTATGAAGTACGAATCGGTTGATGCGATTGACACGCTACTCATACTATCCTCTTTACTTTTAAAATGAATCATTTTAAATTTTACCGAATCCACGTTGATTTTTTGTAAACTGCAACCGTGGGTTTTGTCCTTAATGTTGTCAGTTAACTGATCCAATTTTTCTTTACAGTAAGCGACGCTTCCGTTGTTTTCGTACAATACCATAGACACGAGCATACCTAAATAGGATTTTGTCGTTATACTCGATAGGAGACCCATCACGTCCATGTATCCTTTACAACATAGTCCCATTTCGGATTCGATCTTGCAGGAAGGTGACGCGTGTCTAGGTTCGATGTCCAACCCGTGATGTTTACCGCGAATGTACTTCAACAAAGGCTGGACTTTCTTTCGTAAAAATAAGAAGTAAACTCTATTCTCGTTTGCCATTTGTTATCTAACTGCGGCGGTTTATCTATTAATGGTTTGTTACAGAACGTGTCTTTGATTTTATTCAAAGCCTTAATCATATTATCCGCCACTTTTGGCTTTCTTTTGTTCATTTTAGTATCATCCGTCGTATTATAACTAGTAGTAGAGGACGAACTACTTTCCACGGCTCTCGTCCCCATAAACGAACTGTTTTGGTTGTAGATGTTATAAGTCATCACCCCTAGAGTATCTACCGACTGCTTATTGTCACCCATACCTACTCGCACTTTAAGCGTTTTACAGTAGGTATCTAACATTCCCCGGACGCATACGTTGGATTCGCAGCATGGACAGTGGGTTTCCCGGACGAGTTTGCATAGTCCGTTCAGCAGTACAAAAAGTAAACTACTCCACGTTATATTCTTAAAGCACGCGTTGTAATACAAGCTACCCAGCGGGTTAGTTCCTACGTCCGACGAATACTTCATAGCCAGATCCCCTTTATAGGATTCTTTCAATTGAAATTTAGTGACGTTACTCGCCGTCGCGTCTCCTAACAAAAAATTAACGAACATAGTATGTACGGCCTTCCATTGGCTTAGAGCTAGATGCGGCGTGGGAAATTCTTTTAAACGGGGGTCTAGAGCGGTTCTGAAAATATGCAACCATTGAAGAGCGACTAGATTAGCGCCTATTAGCCCGCTATCGTCGATGGTATTAATTTGATCATTAAACACGTTATGATAAATGCACAATACTGACCTGACGAACACTTCGTCCGGTACATTGGGTAAAAACCAAAAATACATCTTGTACAAACCGATTATATCCTGAATGATAATATACGTTAATTCCAATCGTACTTCATCGTTCCCTAACGGCTTTTTACTACTAGCCTGCGCGTAATCGTGGGGCGGGTCTTTGAGCGGATAAGTATCCTGACCGTAGGGTTCGTAATACGTTTGAACCGGGAAACGGTGTAGAGAATTCAATTTGTCTATAGATCGTGAAAAGGACATGTCACGACCGCGATAGCAAGAACTAAAAGCCTTGTATATCGTCATAAAGATTAACAACACGTCGTCATCGTCAGTAAGCATAGCTTCCAAACTATCAGGCCCGAACTCGGGATTGATCTCGTAAAGGGTGGGTGGGACGTTTAAGTGTTTTTCCATCGATTTTACGTAGCCTCTCTGTTTATCAAACAGATCCCTTTCACCATAAATAAGATCGTATTCCGACTTTAAACCTCGCCCTATACAAGGGGTGACCGCCGTAAAACAATCGGCAGTAAGTAACCAGCTTTTTTTGTCCGCGGGGTAGTTAAACAACGCGTTAGCAGTTATTAAAGGGGAGATAACCGCGTGTGTGGGTAAGTACATAACACGTTCGTCGCTAGCCGACATACACGCCATGAACGTTTTAAATTCTTCGCGCCTTTCTGGCGTGAAAATGTCGGATTTTTTAACCTTGATCGCGTAATACGATTCGGCGCAAACGACAGCGTTCTTGTTCAACAGAGCACTAACGTCGGAAGAAGCCATGTTTCGTCGATTAAAGTTTTCGTACTGAATGTCGCCCTGCACGTCTTTATATTTATACTTTTACTACTAATTCATAACCCCTAATACAATAGTTAACTGTGAATGGGGTACGTCTATACTTTTAACTACTACTAATTCATAACCCCTAATACGATAGTGAATGCCCGTACGTCTAATTAATTCATAACCCTAATACGATAGTTAACTGCGAATGGGGTAATGTGTTTAACTGTTAACGAAGTTAGGACGACTATATTAACCCGGAGTCTCGGGCTCCACACGGTCAGCATGGTCAATCCTGTGCGTTTGACTTTATACACCACTAGGGATCTGTATTGGTTTCAATCCGTACGCGAGTATGTCCGAACTAGAAAGATTTGTGACGATGATAATACGTGCGATGCTGTTTTTGTCGTATTTTCGGGAAACGGGGGTACTGGTAAAACGTACATGTTAGCTCATATGCCCGATTTGTCGCACAAAATTTGTTTTATGAGTTCTACTAACGTCGCCGGACAGGAAGCGCAAACGTCTTTGTTAAAAACTCGTCTTTTTTAAAACCGCATTTTAAGCTGTACTTAACGATTTTTAAGTACTTTGACATGACGGTCGAACATTACCAATCCTACCAGCAAACGCTTATTGAGTCTATGAATTACGAATCTGTAATGGTTGCTACCGATTTAACGAGCGTGTTTAAAGCAATACCCGCTTTACACACAGTCGCTACGCAACTATTTGCGAATGCAAATACAAACAGGAAATATATTGATCCTAGTAAATATCAAAATTTTAACAAATGGTACGATAGTACATTTGGCGGTGAAAACGACGTTCCGGACAGAGAGTTTTTTTTAACTCATAAATTTTCATCGCTTAAAACGATACCTCCGGAATTGCGTTACGACACCTTCGTTATTGACGAAGCGGGGAGATCCTCTTGGTTGTTTGGGATATTGCTAATATATTACTATTATTACGTTAATAATCTGTACGGTAACTATCGACCTTCAAAGCCGACTCTCATTATGGTCGGTAGTTACACTCAGTCCAAAGTGATTAATTCCGACAAACATCCTATCAATAACATTAGTTTAATTAGCATGGTTCTGCGAGAGTGCGTTACAGACTTTTTCGTTAAACACAACACGTACAATCGTAGGATTTTGAGTGGAGAGACGAACAAAATAGCGCAGGTTAGTTCGATCGTCGAAACGCTAGAACGCAATTTACCTTGCAAACCGGACTGGATGAAAAACATTATGAAAACGTTTGGTATAAGCAAACGAGAGATTAAAATTTGCAAAACTCCTTTTCTACACATAGCTAAGCATCACGCGACGTTGACGGCTATAGTGAACGAACTCGAATTGATTAACAAACAGAAACAACAAAAAATTAAAGAGTACGTGTACGCTACTACGAGCGACCCTTTACCCATTACTGTTTCCAACGCTAACAAACATTTCGGATGTGTATTTAAAAGCGTACAGTACGATAATCTCGTATGGGTCAAAACTCCGTGTAACGATCGTTACATTACTTACGTTAATCAAAGAAACGTTGAAAAGAACAAATTGTATCGAGTGTCAAACCCTTGGACGTCTACGTTGGTGAGGTTTGAAGGTTCTATTCGAGCGTTTATAAAAGATATTCATTACGTTATTAATACCAGCGTAGTACCCGTCATCGATTACGATATAATAATAGCCGCCGTCTTGACATACTTGAAGGCGTTAGGGTGTATAGCGAAAGTGAAGGAATTGGAAGGCAACCTAGAAACTCTCGGTGGTGCGGAAAAAAATCGTAGTGGAATGTTTAAACGCTTTACAAGATACTATTATCGATGAGGACGCTGACTGGCCAGAAATTAAATACGAAGCGACAGAATCTAAAGTGGACCTTCCAGAGGGGTGATAGTAGAAGTATTAAACGTATTATACAACAAGAAAACGGGAACGGATTACGCTATAGAATGCCGATTGTTTAATACCTTCGTGGTTAGAGTTAAGCGTACGCATTTTAAACGAAATCAATCAATTACGTCTAACTTACCGGCGGCTGTACGACGAAAAAGAATAGTCGCTCGTGAAGAGGAAGAGGAGGAAATGTATTTTGACGATTTTAGTGAGTATGACACGTTTCAAGAACAATCCGCCGATTTACCAAACTCGGAAACGATTTTATCGTTTTATCCATTAACTTCGGCTAACACATCGACGATAGACGCGTTGCAAGGGTTAACGATCGACAGACCCCATGTTATATATTTGAACGAAGAAGTGGATGCTCAGGATTTGATCGTTGCATTAACACGGGCGCGCAACCCCGACGATATACGCATTTGTTTTAAAAACAAACACGTTTGCCGTATAACACCATTAGCGAGTGTTTATCTAATGTGTATAACAGTTTTGCGTTAAAACAAAGTCAAATCGGATGTCTTTAACTCTCGAGGGGTACGTTTTGCGGTTTTGCGTTTTATGCGATGACAAGAACAAAGATCACGATGAGATGTGTTGCAATAAACCCCGTACTAAGTTATACGTTAATAAAAAGGACGCCAGAAATTACATACACGGTTGTAAAAACGTGCCATTGGTGATCGCTCATCGCGATGCGTTTGTTGTAGGAACCGTAAAGGCGTTAGAGATTGACAAGTTTGGCATTAAAATGATCGGCGCCGTCATTGACGATTGTAGATTCGTTAAAGCCTTAAAGAAACAGTTTGAATATTATACGGCGGATTATAATCGTTCTATCCAATTTGTAGATTACGTCAAAAAATTGTTTCCTGGCGTGAGCTTATCGCACAATCCTAATACGTGGCACGTGAAACACATAAGCTTGGTTAATACACCGGGGAGGTTAGGTACGATCGTTAAATTTCGCTCCAATAACCCCCACGCTTTACTTACAACGCGTTCTAACTACGCCGAAACGGATCTTTTAAACGTTATCCAAGCTCATCAAGCGGCCTTTTTACCCGTTTGCGACAGATTCCAATATTTGAGTGACAACAATAGGTTTAGTATCGACCCGGAAGACGTTAACTACTTATACGCTAGTAGAGAAGTAAGTCGCCCGTCGCCCAACATGACTACCGACACAGTAACTGGTATTGACGATCTTGTACGCGAGGTACAAACTGCTTTTGATAAATTGTCGCAATTGCAAGATCGCCTGAAGCAACGACAGGATAGTAAGCGTCGCCACGAAGACGAAGATGAAAGCAAATCAGCTAAACGGTCAAAATTGGCAGAAAATGAATCGACCCAACAACTGTCGATCCAAGAAGATACGATTAAGAACACGATTAAGGAGTATTTGGACGGTTATTTAAATCCTAAAAATACCAATAGTAGCAACGGTTCTGACACGCCCCAGCAAGAGCTCGTTAATGCTAGCAAGGATTTTAATCCACCCAACGACATTTTGACAACGTGGACCGGCACTTATCAACTTAAGTTACTAAAAGCGTTCGATGACGAACGTAAACGTTAACGTGTTAAACCATGTTCAGTATATTTTGTATATATAGGGTCCTAGAATCCACGCATCTCATTTTTTTCGGTCATGAAGATTGAGACTTGTTATACGTGCCAAAAAGTGGCTAAGCAGCTCGTTTGCGAGCGATGCAGTCGCCATTGGCATAGAGTTTGTCACGGAAAAATTAGCAAAACGCTCTTGAAGAAACTGCAAAGCAAAGGAGGGTTTGTCTGCCGACTGTGTATCAACAATGAGCAGGACGGTTTGCGAGAACCAGCAAACATCGCCCCATTGCGAATCGACGACCCGACGACCAGAATAAGAAACGTCGCTGCATCATTGACGAAAGACCACGAAGGATATTACGAAATATACTTGAACGATTGTAACGATTGTAAACTGTTTTACAAACACCACCCTTACGAACGTTTAAAGATTAAGCTGAAGGATAACCGGGAGTTTGTATTTTACAATAAGCTAGGATTGGATTACATCATAGACGCCAAGTACGACGGATGCGTTAATGTACTTGACACCGACCTCGATCGGTTCGTGTATTTGTACGTGAATACCGCAGATTATAATACGCTACTGCACCGAGCGACCTCTCTTTGTATATACTGTAACGACGACGATGACTGGGTGCGTTTTAAAATCAACAACAAGTATATCGTAAGAATGTCTAAGATAGACTACAATCACACTGTGAGGCGACTTAGATGCTGGTGGGTGGAGGAAGGGAGGTATTCTCGATCGTAGCGGCGCGTAATGGTACCGTCAACATTCGTTTGAGTTCGGTTAGAATCGTTTGGAAAGGTTTATTCGTAGGAATGACTTTCCAGTCTTTTATAGTAGTACGTTTGTATTGTTGGTACGATGATGTTCCGCGGGTTCGGGCGGTCAACGTTTTTACGTTAATAACGCCGTACCGTGTAATTGTTGTAAGTCGTGTATTAAAATGGTGAGTGTTTTAAAATGGAAAAAAGCGCGTTTTGAGTTTTTCACGAGTCTACGATGAAGAGCGTTAAATACGCGATTGACGACAGTTTTGTAGTACGACGATCGTCGTTTTACGTCGTTGATTTCGTTGATCGTTAAGGCCAAGTGGGTGGGACCAACGACGAACGCGTATTTGGTCGCGAACGTGGGTATTAACACTTCTCGCGTCAATGATGACTCGGTTATAGTTCGGTCCTTATTCGCAACGGGATGATAAACGAACTGATGATTAATCACGCCCGTGCAGGAAAACCGATCGATCGTATCCGCCATCGTAGTTGCGATTATTTCCAGTAGCGTTTCATTTTGTGATATTAACGTATAATCGTTCGTAGAGTCCAACACGGCACGGAATTGTCCTTCCATCGTCACCGTACGTAACAACGCTGTAGCGCTGTCGAAAGGCGTTACGTTAGCGACGTACTCGTAGTCTCCAGTACACAGAATCACTTCGGAAATATTAGTGACTGCGGTTACAACATCGGTAATAATACCTATATTAGACGCTACTCGATGGACTTTATTCGTAGTATATTTACCGTCGTTATAAAACGTTACCGCATTTTCTACAACTTGTAGGTATTGGCTGGAAAAACATAAAGTAGTCATGTCAGTACGGACTTACGTTATTTTTAATACAATGATCGAAGACGCCTTCGTGTCGGTTTTAAGACAACGAACGTTAGGCAGTCTCTCTCTAGTCCAAGAAGTCACAGCCACTCCGGTGGTGAACAAAAACGATACTCTTTACGCCAATTATTTTCGATGGACTAAAGTAACGCATCAGACATTTAATAAACTAAACGACGTTCCTTCGGTCGACTTCAGTTCATTAATTGATGTACCGAGCCAGCTGTCACCGCCACCCGTGGACACTACCCAATTGCGTAAACGTATCGGTGATCGAGACAAAAAGGATTTGAACGTGACGCTGCTCGGATCAGAAAAGAATGGAAATTAAAGAATGTGCGTGAACGAACCGAGATTTTACGTCATAAACCGTACAATTTTCAAACTTTGCGCGACTTGAACGACAAGTACCAAATTCATTCTGACAAATACCTGTCGTACGTAGTCCATACGATAACCAGACAAACGGTAACTAGTCGTTACGAACAATTTATTCGTCAGGTAGTGTCCCGGTACTATTTTAACTCTTCACCGCCGTTTACACCCACGCAAACGAACGTTATACCCTGGAGAATGTTAATTCCCAAACGGCTTTTAATCCAGCTCTACAACAATTGTTAGGGGGAGGAGGCGGGGAGTACGAACATTTGCATAAAGGAGCTTTAATGATGAACTCGGTGGTCAAATGGTTTAGCGTTATTATGCCTTTTACTGACCAAGATCAGTTTTACCATTTGAAGGTAATAAAGCGACTAAACGAATTTTGCGAAGTCGTCAACAACGTGTCCACGATAAACAAGTATAACAGTTTTAGTATCCTCGTTACGCTAATGCGCGACGTTCAAAATCTTGACGATATCGATGACGTATACGATTTAGTAGCAACTTGGGAACCGTCTTCCTCGTGGGGCGACCGACGATTGCATTATATTACGGAAAAGGATTTTACGTTGTTGCGAAACGTCGGAGCTATTTACGATTATTTTAACCGCGACGGCGTTTTGACGATACTAATCCCTTGAATTACTTAGTCTGTAACAAATTGGAAATCGCCCCGAGTCTGTTTTGCGAGTTTTTACTGTTTAAACTGTGCGTGTTGCTAAGCAACGTAGCCGTTATTAACGACACAAATCACCAATCGTTTAAAGATAGTTTTAGGAAACACGTTGGTAAATGGTGGTTGTCCAAAACCCCGGTGGATTCGTGTAACATATTGCAACAATTTCCCGGTATTTTTACGTTAATCGTGGATTGGACAGTGAAATATAAAACTCCCGATGGTGATGACGCGGCTAAACGATTGTTGCTAAAAATCGAAAAACTTTTTACTCGTGGCGACAAACGAGAAGCGATTTTGCTCTCTTTAGATATAAGCGAGTCATTGTCTATTCTCTTAATCGAAATTCTGCAGTTTTTTCACCAAGCGCAAGGACCGTACAAAGGCTTATTGTTGTCTCAATACGCGACGCAGTTTCGTGAAGGACTAACATTTTTGACCTCTAACCTGTTACTCGGTGGCCCTTAACGTTCCCCTAGACATTAAGTATTTAAAGGGCTGCTGGGTGTCCGGGACTCTTACCTCAATCGTCATGGCTCTTCGGTGTAACTACCTACTGAAAAATCAAAAGGACGCCTTGTATATGAACATTAATGCACCGACCGATTCAGTTTTGAAAATGATCGTTTGCTACGGTTTACTGCGGCTTTACGCCCCGAGGATGCTAACATCGAGGATTTAATATATTCTCAACTTCGAGCAGCCATGCAAGAAGACCAAAGTCAAGGCGGTCCGTTCCAATACTTGCTGAACGTTATGGACGCGATGAGTCGCTTCAATTGCAGCCGGTTGGAATCGGTAGTTTCTCAGTTTTTCACTGCGCCCATGAAGATAGACGCGGCTTTGTGCCATAGCATCAAGGTGGTAACGTTTATGTACAACGTAATGAACATCGAAGACAAGGTCAGCACCAATTCCGCTCAAAGCTACGCGGCCAAAATTTCTAAACACAAACGAAAGGCGTTGCTTCATTTTCGCACCTGGGTCAATACCGTACTGAATCAGCTACGCATTCCCGAAGATACTTTGATGAGGATGTTTCAACGAGCCGCGAAAGAAACGTTTGGTGTGGAAATCAGTCTAGAATCCGGACAATTTAACGATAGTACTACCAAGATGAACACGGGTTTGACTAAAAAGATGTTTAGGGAGGTTCCTGACAATTTGAAAACCGAACTGACGTCTCTGTCCAAAGGATTCTTGGAGTACCTTACCAACTCCAACCATCAATGTCGAGAAGTGAAACGTAAAGACACATCCCCTTCCACTGGTGTCTTTACATTACGTATTAAGACCAACATCATCAGCGAAAAAACGGACGAAGAATGTGGATGCTGACAGCGGGACCGTTTTTAAAATACAAAAGTTCCGCAGGAGGATCAACAACCGGAGCTGAATGGTGAAGAGGAGGAGGAAGGAGACGCAGTCGATATTGTTAGTCAGAGTATGAAAATGAGCGACATACGTTTTGATGAAAATGGTTTTGTATCGAGCCAACTGTTGATCGAGCGGTCATCGATCGTAAATTTAGTGAGATATTGCAGGGATATACGCGATTGAGTCACAAACCCAATCCCCCCAGCAACAAGAACGAGAATTGTCCCCTGCAGTATTCTTTTAATCTCTCTCTGAAAAATACACAACAAGGAAAGTAGCGTCAGATCAACATTGTCCTTTTACATCTGCAAAAAAACACTAACCTTTCTGTTCTTTTTTATTGTCTTCAACCAATCATTTACGCACTAGTCTGTATGTTCTGTTACAAAATGAATGCTGGGTTTTTTGTTGTTGCGGTTTATTGTCTGTATTTATTATTATGTTCTATGAGTATGAGAACAAATGAATGAATAAAAGAAAAACTTAACCAATCCGTTCTTCCCATCGAGCGTTTTGTGTGAGAGAGAGAATCACAGAGTTGTAAGCAGAAATCGTTGTCCAACCACTCGGTTATAAGGCCAACCAACCTTATAGCAAAGGTAAAGAAAATGTTGGTTTTATTTCCCTCATTCACGCGCCACAACATATTATTTTTTGGTCGGTTATAACAACATTAATGGGTCTTTCCTCATTTTACTAAAAGCGCGCAACAAAACATTAACGTTTAACGACACTCCAGCGTTTATTGACAATAGTAATTCGTTGTAAACGAATGTTGTGACCATTACCGTATTAAAACTTTAGACGCTTCAACGAGAACTCTTTAAAATGATGGGACTCGCTGTGAGAGTGCGCTATTCATTATGTGTACTCAAGACGTGGTTTATTGCCGTCCGTGTAAAAGATACGTTCCGATTAGCGAAGTTAAGTTTTGTGAATATTTTGGTTGTGGCAGTTGTGCTATATATCGTGTAATAGAAAAAGAGAGCATATGTATTGAATGTCGTGCGCGTCGTAGAGAGACATCAACCTCTAGGACGAAAGTAGCGGTAAAAAAGAGATAATGTTGTGAATTTTATTCATCAATAAGCAATGGTGGTATGACTCGCTGCTTCCCGCATTGCGCACCGAAACAACGCATTTGTACAGATAGATACGTATCTTTCCTATGTTTATACGCAATGGCGTAATACCTGCAAGGATTTGTCGTAGCATTTTGATGTTGTTTGGAAATACACAACGGGATGTTATCAGCTAGAAGATACACGGATTTGTTTTTTACCACGGTTCGAAACTTATTTTCCACCATGTCTGAGTACGAAGCGCCCACGATATCGATGATTGCGCGTTTAATAACAGGCAGTAATTTGATGATAGATTCGGTGTAGTTTTTATACAACAACCGATTGTTATATTGTTTGCTACGTTTTTTTGCCATTAAATGCAGTACCGAATCGCTCGATACTCGTTTGAATATTAATGAGTTTTTGACTGAAGGAACGTGAGTAATTATGACGCCATCCTCCGGTTGAGCGTAATTGCGCATTTTATGATGCACCAACCCGAATGACGGTACGCCCACGACCGAACTGAGGTCGTAGTGATCCTCTACATAAATTGGAACCAACAACCTACCGTTGTTATTTTTTAGGTTTAAAGGTAACCTTAAGTTATGGTAGGACGTACCGAATATCTGTTCGTCCACCAAGTCCGAAGACCCGGTAATATTGATGTAAAATTGCTTCGCGTAATAGTTAATCCCTTCAACGATTTGACTAACCACCTGAGAATTCTTAAACGCGTATTTGGACGATCTGGCAATAAACCTTAATCCTACTTTACAAGGAAAATTTTCCTCATTGGCCGATTCGTAGAGAGCGAACTGAGTCGTGCGTGCGTAATCGTCCAATCCTAAAAAGTCGGTCATAAAGTCCAAAACGATGGTCTTTAAAGCGTCGTACATATACTTTCTCGCCCGCCACCCCTCCGGCCCTCTACGATAGTAAAAATCCTTGACTACGTCTTTAGCGCGAATATCAATATCGAGCGATAAGCAATAAACGGTGGTGTTGGGTACGATGACTTCCGAATAATCGTACTTCAGCTTAGAAATTAGACGCAGGTACTTTTGAGAATAGTTCAGATAAGTTTGTATGGTCGGCTTCTTAAAGTGACTATCCACCGCTTTTCTTACAGCCTTATTCTCTAGTATGGGTTTATCCAGTTGTCTGATACTGTGTACTATACTCGTTTTATAGTTGTTTAACGAAAACACGATGGGTTTATTGCTGTAGCGGCTCATCACTTCCCACTCGACGGGTCTAGAATCGGTTAATATGTAACGCGCTTGTTCCATCACGTTCGCCCATCTGATGTTATTAACGGTACGATTGATGTTGTCATTAAACGCATCCTTAATGGGCTCTAACAGCTTTCTGGACAACTGAGTAACTACGAACGGAGAGGACTCGTCGTCGTCCTCGTAACTTACGCAATCGCATTCGCGGTAATTTTCGCATACTATACGTTTTTTTGTAAAACTGCTTTAAAACGTTAATATATTCTTTATTGTAGTACGTAATTTTAGTGCGGTATTCGTCAATAATACCTTTTAAACGACCATCGGCGTTTCTTTCTTGCATGAATTCGATAAGAGTCATTGGGGAGCGAAAGTGAGTATCTAAATAGTCGAAGAAAAACAATTTTCCACAGTCCCCTTACAAAACCCAGTCTTGGTCGTATTATTGAACTCCGTAAACAAGCGCAAACTACACGTATGCAAGTTTTTAACAACTTCGCACATTTCATACACGTTTTGGATTGACGGTGGTTGCGCGATGTATTCTAACAAGGATTTACTTAGGTCGGTAAAATTCATCATATACGGCCATAAAATATCAATATACGTTATTAACGATTGTATACTGATCGTTTCGAACGTTCCGTCGTGTTTTCTAGCGACGTACAAACAAACGGTCAAAAACCATTTACGTTTGGATTTATTAGTATTAAAACTGTACTGTAAATGCTTTAAAATCGTTCGTTGTGAACATAATACGTACGTTGCCATCTCTTTCTTAGGCAAACGCGTGAACAAAGGCGACAGGTCAAAAACCTCGTAGTGTTTTAAAACCAACGGAGTTCCGTTTAATGCTTGCTCCATTCCTCGTCTGTCTATAATTACGCGGAACAAAACTATATTGTGGTTAGTCGTATTGGAACCGTTTAAAATCCATTACACACCATTAGGTTTTTATCGAAGTCCGAGTTGATTTTTAACGGGGTTACAAATCCTAAATACATCGGAGATTCAAAATCCCATACGGTTTTGGTCTCGCTGCTCGGAATAACCAGACAAGTATAATGATTGTACCCAACGTGTTCTCCCATTGTTTTCAATGGCTCAAAAGCTTCTATTACGGCGGAGGCGATTCTCAGATGCCGTACTACGCCACTACACAAACTCTTCCTTTGCTTTCCGATACGCGCTTTGATGAGCCTAAAATTTATCTGGATCTTGATGAAGCGGAAATTAACGCGGACGACTATATCTTCACTACTAAAATGACGATCCAAAACAAGCTTGACGCGGTAAAAAAGGCGAGGGAAAACGGATATAACGGTTCGTTATCGCTTAAGAATTACGAAGCGAATTTACTTAAAGCGCAACAAGAACTTGAGGAATGTCAGATAATCGACTCTTGTTCACTGAACCCGGACATCTTGTCGACTCTCACTCAACAAAAGATATTGTTAGTTGAAAAAATTGCCACGTTTAACAAGCATCAGAAGTGCTTGGGTGACACGTCAGACTGTATTATCGAAGAAGAGGAACGCTTAGTAGAACCACCACCACCCGTTAATACTGTATTGCCACCACCGCCATCCGTAATATACCAACAGCCGTCGATTAACGCATTAAGACAAACGGAACCGGTTAGTGCCTAAAAAAATTCGACTATTTATTATTAACCGTATAAAGTAACTTAACCGATCCGGCAAGATGAGTATTTTCACAAACGTTGCAGAAATCGAAGACGTTCTCTTAAACAATCCTAGTAGCGTCGAACATGTAGAAGTTCAAAACATTACCACCGGTCCATTACACGAATTGATTAACAAGTTGCAAACTGCGCATAACTTTACTGTGTACCAAACCGCTACGTTGCCGGTACCAATCAAACTGCGAGTTAAAAACGGGCATTGTCGCAGACGACATAAGACCCCGGCTAACAATAAACCGTGGGGGTTAAAGCGAGAACGGGCAATTGCCCCTAGTGACGACTACGACCGTCTACGTAAACAGTTAGCCCGGAATACCTGCTAAATCTTACTAAATTGATACGCGGAACTACGCAATTTTATTTGCACGGTTCGAACGTGCCGGATTTGAGCTCGATAGAAAAAAATGGTTGGTTGTTAAATTTTAAGGATTATACGTGCAAAGAGGGCACGGGTAAAGCCGTAACGAAGAAAACGAACGATACGGGCGATTGGGGACAATGCTGTAACGTAGAAACCTCCTTACTAGCAGAATTTACACTAAGCGACCGTATCGTGAGTGGCCAGTGTCAAAAAGTTCATATCGCGGGATACGAAGACGATCGAATCGAAAAGTACATCACCACGTTCTTAGATTTTCCAAAATTCTCGTAAGCGGTCTAGATCCCCAACTATGTCTACAGCAAGATCAACGAACGCACGCTTTAATGAAATGCGATTACGAAAGATACAACGAATCGAATAGCGCTCCCGGGGCTGAAATGTCGTTTTGCGAAGCTTGGACAGACATGTTTATTACGGCCCATTTTCTAGCCTGTCCTTATTTGCTGAATCAATTTATTTATTACGTATTGGAAAACGCTAAAGCCAAGCTGTCTGATTGTCAAAAAAAGGCTATTATGAGTCTCGTTAAGGCCCGCGTTCTCCGAGGAAATGACTTAAACGAGCCTGCGTTTTTGGCTAGAAAAAGACTAATGGAATCTAAAGTATTTGATCGTGAATGAAAAAACACCTTTTTGTTGTATTAAGGAAGTAACATGTCTCAGGTTTTTGAGGATTTGCTAAGAATAAAACCGTCTCTTTACGCTAATGTAACGACCTTCGTTACTCGATTCAACAAATTATTAATCGTTTGTGATAATGGCATAATGTACGTGTATTACCTGGGTCATATTAATTCCATCAAACTAAATCATTTAATATCCAACGCGATTACTAACCCGACCAAAGCGCGTTTTCCTCCACCCAAGATGTTAATGTTGAAAAACTACCTGACGTGACGATCGAAGATACCTTTAGTGGTAAGTACAACATCATCATCGATCTCAATTCTACCAACGTTCGTCCTATTACCAATACAATGTTTATTCAGACATTAATGCGAACGGTCAACACCACTCTATTTTACAAGCTTATCGATTATGCCCCCGCTCGTACTATAAACGTTTTATTGGTGGATGCACCACCGCAGGTTCCTTCCGACGACTATCAAATGGTCTGTAATATTAATTCCGAGATCCAAGAGACGTTACACTCTCTATTACGCTATCGACATATTCGCTTTTTTTTCGATTCGCGTTTATCCAACCATTTAATAGTCAAGTCGCTACCCCCAGGCAAAGGTTCGAATTATGTCAACACTCGAATTAACGGACACGTACGCCGCTTACCGTTATAACCCCATTTACGCATCTAAAAATACCTTGGGTAGAACCGTACCTCGAGGCGGCGAACTTACGTTTCAAATCATACCTCACCCGAACGATTTTACCCAGTCTTTAATGTCTACGTTCGACGGTATTTTTACCTTGTACGAAATGCTCGATTTAATGAAACCCGCCGAAGATCGCAGAGACTTAGTGCACCGATCCGAAATGTACGACGATTACGGCAAATTGGTGAGCAACCCGTTATTGTTTTGTTACAACGTGAGACCGTTTGGAGTTACAGCGATTTCGCCCTTGCGCGAATACGAATTAACCTCCGAAACGTCTTCTATACCTATTATGATTTACGGTAAGGCAGAAAGGGGTGTATCGTACGAAACGTGCGATACATTACGGTTACCCGCGGATATGGTAGTGATGGAAGATGCGGGCGATTATTTTCCCGTGGTGGATAGAACAAAATTTAAAGTCCCTATCGTTTTCGTGCATTTAACTTTTACGTGCGATGATAAATTACAGTTCGTCCTTAGCACTAAGCCCAATTACGTCAACGGATCGATGTACCATACTTTAGGGTACTCGTTAGTTAGCACTCTAGGGTTTGTCGATTTAAGACATCAATGTAGCGATATAACGTCTCGGTTCATTACCGACCCCAATCCGGTTTCTAAAGCGAAAATTAAATACTTTTTCTTGGAGGATTTTGTCATGCCCGCGCCGCCCAGTGGAAAATAGTCGCGAACAATGAACATATCGATATCGCCGCTTTCTCTTTATTGAAAATGCGGTGCGATCAAGTGTACACGGACAATACCCTGCGGGCGAAGCAATTAGAGCATTTGTCACCGGTCAATGGTTTGTATAATATATTATCGCAAAGTTAAGATCCATTTTCAAAGTGGTAAAGTATGTACGACAACGCGTTCTTTACGTCGTCATTGTCGATGTATCGAAGTTCGTACGTTACGAACGTCTTAAATTTGTCGCTCAGTACGCTTATGTCCGTTACGGGAGTAGCGTCGCTGTTGAACAATTGACCGTCCGAAACTATGTAATAAATCGTAGTAAACAAGGCGTAATAGTCGGAACGTATACTGTGTTTTTGATCGCAGAAATAAAATCCATCCAATACGTAAACGGAACGTATTGTTCCTCGCACGTAGTAACGAAGGCTCTGTTAGTACGAGGGTCTATTTTTAATGTTGAAGGATTAATGTACACGCGATGATGCGGCCTTCTGTCCACATTCGTTTGATATCACGTAGCAATTGTTTAACAACATCCACGATGTTTAAAATCGACTGGTTCGCGTGATAAACTTCCAAAAGCGTACACTCCATATTTTGTGTTGGTATAGGGTAGCAACGCCACTATTTATACTGTTGAACGTAATGGTTAAACCGATTTTCTGAAGGGTTAATACAAAGCTGAAATTGATCATTGTCATCAAGAGCGTAAAGAATATTCGGATCGTTTACGAAACGTTCGATTATATTGGTAAATAATTTCCGATCGTGGGATTCTGGCTACATTACGGTACGCGAGTAGTATGGTTACACGCTGCGTAAGAAAGGGTAAAATATCGATTAAACATGTGTGTTCGACCCACAGTACGGGTAATCGGATGCGTTCTAGAATAGCTTTAACGTTATCAGTAATGTGGGGTATTCGTAAACCCACTAACCGTTTATAATGGTCAGGGTTTAACATGCCTACAAATTCTCTGTCGTAATCAAAAGGATATACATTGTATCTTATTAGTAGCGATCGTGTATTTGAAAAAGAGGACATAAATTGGTCGTAATATAACTCGTATACGCTTAATGGATTAGGCTTTATAACGTACGAATCTGCGCTCTCGACGGGTTCCCACATAGGATTAATAGCGAACAAATAAGAAGACGATGGCGGGTAATGACGTTGTTTCGCGAAAGTGATTGTAAGCTCGTTGTCATCAGATCGTAATACAATCTGAAGATACCCTGCCTCCTCAGTTAAGGAAATAGTAGTTACTTTAGTCTTTTCCCCAAAGAATTCTATCGCTCTGTTATGTAACACAGTCAGTACTTTGTCTGACGAATACACTAAATTCTCGAAGTAAACATTTTTAACCGGGCTTAGCGTAGACATGATGACGGTGTGTGTGATTGAACGACGACTCCTATTTATTTCTCTCTTCAACAAAAGTTAAGGTAGTTTAAGGGCGGATAAGCACCGTTCGAGTTCATCGTCCGAAGGTAAGGGTGGTGGTGGGTTTGAAGAACGAACTTCGTCAGTACAACGCCGCCCTTTTCTCTTTGCCGAGTTTGAATGAGCGCGTCTAAATATTCCGCAGCATCTTCTTGGTCCGAATCATCCGCGTCGTATAACAACGTATCATCAACAATATCTTGCAACGCGCCGGAATATTGTTCTAGTCTTAGAGATTCCTCGGCGTATTTCCTGCCGGTTCGTTGCGCTTTTTTAGGGTCGGTAATCGATTTTAATCGTTTCATCGATCGAGTAGTATATTTCAATAAACGAGATGTGGCTAAATCGTTGTTGGTACGATCTTGTTTTAATTGTAGTTCACCCATAGTATGTAGCATTCTGTACGTATGTTTTTGTTCTCGTTGTAATTGTTGAAGATGTTTCGTTAAATACAACGCCTTAGATCTGTCATTATTTTCAAGCGTGTTGTAAATTTGAGACTTCAGTCGCTCTTCTCGCGACTCCTGAACAAGAATGTCCTTTTCTAATCTTAATCGTTCTTTCGTGAACTCGTGATTTTTTGGGGATCTTCGATTGGATACACCAACGAGTTTATGCATTACCAAAACGGTAGACAAATTTCCAATATATATATATATAATGCTACAACGAGAAGGCTTACTCCTCCTGGCGACGATGGTTGATCGAGTTGAGTGCAATATATATTTAGCGATTTGGGTCGATTTAACGGTGGTTGAGAAAAAACACGTTATTAATAATATTTTACGGGAAGTACCGTGCGATTGCTGGATGTGCGAATTATACATTAATGATTTAAAATTATATTGGATGAAGCAGGATGGAATGTTTAATAAAATGCCAGAGCACGTAGACGTATTAATAAAACGTTTTTTTAAAAAAGTATTACAAATACGACTCATCGCAACAAACCTAAATAGCCTCCCCGTAAAGCACCAAAACTCAATTCTTCGGTAACGTGTCAATATTTTATTCTTTGGTGTAACGATTTCGCACAGAAACCACAATCAAAGGTTTGTAAGGTTGAACCGCTGGAAGCGGAAACAACATCAAACGTGCAGTTTTCATTTTGTGGCGATCAAAAGTTCGCATTTTGCACACAGACACCACAATCTTTGTATAAACCAACAATTATCGTCGTCGTCATTAAAGCAACTGCAAGGGTTAAAGTCTTCAAAATCCTCCTCGTTACATACGCAACAATAGTAAAACGTAGAAGAACACATGTTTGGTTTTTTTTTGTCCCGGGACTCTTTTAGCACCCACTCTATATAGCCAGTTCGGTTAAACCCATAATGAACATAACTGTCACAAAGTACACGTAACGAAGGTATGGGTCTCTTTATCATCGCGCGTAAAATGGATGGTGTTTATAACGCGTGGGTTTCTTTTGAAAAACCGAGGTTTAGAGGGTTCAATTTTAGCCACGCACAACGTGTTAGAAATCCAACAACTAGTATCTAAACACATGAAATTATTCCTAGAAGAGTCTTGAACGAAGTAAGGTCGGTTGTCTGCGCATAAATCGCTATTGTGACCAAAAATATAAGTAACGTCAGATAACGATTGGAACCCGGGAGTCTTCTCAGCGTTAAAAAACCATTTTTTGTTGGTAGAAGTAACGTCTCGTAACATTTGGTAATCGCTACTGAAATCTATACCCGCGTGAATCATTACTACCTTATGTTTAATGAAAATTAAACCGCAATACGCGAACGTAAGGCAAAACGTAATAATATATTCCGTAAGTTTAGTCTTATCCCTTAAGAACGAGTCATTTTTGGCCATCCATTGAACGCGATTATTTGATCCGTAATAGTGTTCCAACGCTCGAAGAAAGCGCGACTCGTTATCCGCTTTAGAAGTTAACGTCGAGGCGAAGGCGCCCCCTATGTTACTACAATCGACACTAGCCAAATTGGACTTTATAAACCTAAGTTCGTGATTACCCATTATTAACATACATCGGTTTCTGTGCTTTATGATAAACATCATAACGTCGGTTTGGTCAATAACGGGCACGTTTCGTATTTTTCCTAACACATCGCCTAAAAAGACGAGTAAAAAATCGTTAGAAGTAAATTCTTTTATTTCGTCTAACGATTGAACGTTTTCCGCAACTAAGCGGTTAGCAATTAAAAACATTAACAACGACTGAGCGTTGTTATGCACATCCCCCATTAAATACACGGTCTTGTAAAAAGAAAATTCGTGATCGATTATTTTAAAATACCTTGGAAAAATAGAACTTAGCGTTTTAAAGGACATAGTGTCAACGTTCTTTTTTCCGCGAGGACCACGTTCGTTCTGCCAATATATATATAGGTCCACGATGACCACCACCACCACGGCCGCTGAAGCATCGGGACTAATGGATAAAGGGGTCGAAAAGGGTGTGTTTACCGAGGTGCACCCGCTGAAGGAGATAGAAGATACGATTAACACTTTTTCAGTGTTGGTACAAACCGACGATGATGCGATTAAACTGTTGATCGAGAAGTATAAAATGATGGGGCGCGAATGTAAACACTTACAACGAGCGTTATTAAATATATTAAAAGAAGTAAAGAAACGTCCGCAGAATGAGGGCGGTGGAGGAGACGCGATTGCCGACATGGTAATACTTCATCCCACAGAGATCTCGGTTAACATGGTGAATATGGTGTTTAATAAACGTTACGAATATTTTGACGAAGACGAGGAACGCAAAAGGAACTACATGTGGTCAGGTAATAACATTAGATACTTGACTAAATTACGTAACATGCCATACGAAGAATTGCTGCAATATACGCTATTAGGTTCTCAGTACGCGACCGAGTTAGATACGTCCGTAGTAGATTGGGTTTTAGAAAGGGCTCGTACCGATTTTACGCCGACTAAGCAAGATAATTCGCGAGAGTACGCCGAGTTCTTATTTGAACTGTATTGTCACGAAAAATTTAAGCGATTGCATCAAAGTCATATAGACGATAAGGGGTATATTCAACTACAAAGATCGTTTCGAGATTACGTTATTTTTATGCATTGTTTCGGATTCGTTCCCGTTTATAAGACACTCGTAGGAAACGGGGGTATGCTCGTATACGTCCATCGCGAGATAATATACGGGGGGAC